>CM021106.1:226085174-226138217 GCA_007115665.2 Sequoiadendron giganteum
ATTTGACCTCCTGATTATTGAAATTTGACATGCTGATTACTGAAATTTTTAAGATCTTCCAAAAACTAGAATTTGCATTATAACTCTTAGAGATCTGAAACCACTCTCAAACATCCTTCCTATATATACATGAAATATAAATTAACGTATAAGAAAGTAAATGTCCATATGTAAATGTCAACTTATACTTAAATGTTTATTTCATGTATATAGTTTCCCTGATAGAGAAAGCAAAAATCTAGTTATGTGCAAAGTAGGCCATTTCGAGCTCACCAAATGACTCATCACATTTGGCGCACGCCAAATCACTCATCACATTTGGCACACGCCAAATCACTCATCACATTTGGCGCATGCAAAATTTGGTGCACGCCAAATGTGATGAGTCATTTGGCGAGCGCCAAATTTTTCGCTCGCCAAAAGGCCTACTTTAGACATGTTAATTAACAGGATTTGCTAAATTTTCTCATATTTTTGACTGTGCTCCCCATCTCATTTGCACGTCTTTCAATGCAAGTTTATAAAAAAAAATGTGATAGCGTTAACCTCTATCTCAGCTATCTAAATATATAAAAAAAATTTCATTTTGATTTAGTTAAGGTTTTGATCCATGGCTTCTGTTGAAAATGCCTTCATTTTTGGTCAAAAACCAAATGTGCTAGGTTTAGGATAGATTTTTACACGTTAATCGAAACATGAAACAAATTATGTTTTTTGAAACTAGACTCCATTCTACACATGATGAAAAAAAAATCAATTTTCGATTAGTTTGCAAAAAATTTGGGGGGGAGCACGCTCAAATTTCAGCTTTTCAGGATGTGTCCACTTTGAAAATTCATAAAATATTATATATTCATTAAAAAAATTATCCAAAGAATGGAGGATAAACTACATGGTGTTAGCTAATTTCTCACCATTGGGATTTTTGAAATTCTAAAAAAAAACCAAAAAGGGGGGAGCCCTCAGGCGCTATGCTATTTTTTTTGATAAAAACAGGACCTGTTTTGGGCCCCCTCCCTTTTTGAGACCCTTAATCTTCATTAATTTCAAAAAACAATAGTAGCTTAGAAACTAGACTCGGAGCACTTAAAAAAATTTTCTTGCTGCATCTTGAAATTTTGAGCGTAACTATCTTCATTTTCTCGTGCAAATCAGATTTTCCTGATTTCAGAAAAAAAGTTGGCATCTTAAGAGCCAAAATTGTGTCATAGATTGGTGCACTTACCCAAGAAAAGAATGAAAAGGTGGATCAAGCTTTGACCATTTGTCCAATACAATGTGGATCAGACCTAGGTTGTTTTCCCAAAAAAACATACTCACTTTGAGGCGATAGAACTCATGGTTGTCCATCAGGTGAGAAGTCATAAAAGGGTGAGAAGCATACACTCATGGCTGGTATGTACTCACACACACACGCAAGTGGCTATGGGGAAATTCATGCCTCGGATTGGGCTTCCCACTCAAACCATACCAAAGTTATACCTCCTAATAACTTTAATAAGGCACCACACAAAAATGATTTTCGAGCTCCATGAGGCAAGCAAAACTTCATATGCTTGAAACTCATAGACATTGTAAATGCAAAATAGTGCAAGGAATGTTCAAAGGGATTTTTATTGGTTCATGCAAGGTCTCTTCTTGGGGAACATCATGCCTAATGTATCCAAGAGAGAATAATTCAAATAAATATCAGAGTCTTGGAGGAAATCAAGCCCAATTATACCACCAAGAAAAGGATGCATCGCAAGAAGAAAGAAAATTGTGCAATAAAACTTGAGTGTCGATGTATGCCCCCACTTTAAAGTCATTGATAACACCAATGTTGTGAGAAATTTCTTTAAATTAGAAGACGACATGAGAGATTATTCGAAAATCCATATGCCAAGTCATATGTTTCTGATAAGCTACGTCATGAAAAAGGTAGTATGTCACATGCGAGCCCACTTAACGCATGTCATCCACATCCCAAGCTTTCTCTTATAGTTTAATGAAAGGTGGTCAACTAGCTAAAAGAGACAACGACAAGTGACATATGAGGAGAAGGCTACCTAACCCCTTGCCCCCACTTAGTGTAGGACAAGAGTGAGCCAAATAGGATGAGAACAAGTAATAGTTAGAGGAGTTAGGTGCTTCAACACAAGGAAGAGCACCACACTCCTTGAGATGTTCAATTTTGTTACTCAAAGCCTTACATTCATTAGTAGAATGAATTTGAACTATATTATAGGCACAAAATGAATTCTTATAGTAGAAGTTCTTTCAAGTTTTTGGAGGGAGATATATCAGACGATCTTGGATTAGTCTCACTAAGATACTTTCTTGATCAATAGAAAATGATGTTATTTTTAATTTTGCGACAAAGATATTTGTTTCTTAGTATTAATTTTCATACCTATGCAAGATTTTTTTTCTCTCCTTGAAAGGAGGATGTAAAATCTAACCAATTCAAATCATTAGTGTTTTGCGAGATGAAATTAACATTAAGCAAAGATTTCTTTGTTTCTTGCAAATGATAAAAAGCAAGACCACTAGTGTCTATCAATTTAGGATGCACTACTATTAAATTTGGCTTTGAAGAATCTTTTGTAAGAGTGTTGATGTTGATCGAAGGCTTTTTTATTTCTTTTGAGGGACAACAACCAAGACCATTAGTATTTTCTTGTGTGTGGGGTTCTATAGGGACACAAATACCTTTTTCTCTATCACGAAATCATTTTCCAAGTTGTTTCATCATTTCATAACGTTTTCCTTAAATATTCTTCATCTCTTTCAGATTTGATGGTTGCTCATGATTAAGTTCATCAAAGTTTGTTGTGTAATTTGCTTCTTTGTCTAACATGGTTGAGGTGGATGATTTTGAAGGGTCTTCCATGTTTTTTTTTGGCATTACTAATTTTTCTTTTGCCTTTTTCAAGCCTTTGTTTATGATCTTGTATTCTCCCATGAATGTTGGTTCAAAATTCAATAATCCCAAATCATCGATTAATATTGTTGTGAAGGGTTTAGGACATCTAGAATTTTTTTGTTTTTGAATGGGTTCTAGTTTTGTGGTTGGTGTTAATGTTTCCAAAGTATTTTCCTTGTTTTTCTCAATGTTCAAACAACTGTTAGGGTTAGGGTCGGCTTCAACTGTGTACACTTTGTTGTTGTAGATGTACTTCATTTGAAAATGAAGAGTAAAAGGCACCCCATTCATTGCATGAATCCATGGCCTACCTAAAAGAAGATTATATGAATTTTTGTGAGGAATAACATGGATCAGTGTCTTTAATGTGGCCTTTCCAACTGTAATAGGTAAAATGATCACACCAAGCGGTTTTTTCCTACATTGTCAAATCTCGTAATAGATAGAGAATTGGGTTGAATATTTGATTGATCAATGCCAAGCCTATCCAAAAGGGTCACACTACACAAATTTATGGCTGAGCCATTTTTGAGTTCACCAAAATGAAATGAAGAAAATGGTTACCTCCCTCTAGGGCTTCTAGGGTTTTATACCTAAAAGAAGAGGTCAATTTTCTTCTTAGGTGTTTCACTTAGGAACAAACCCTTGAGATTTCAATGCAAAGGAGATTGAAATCTATCAAATGGAATTTTCTAGGGGGATTGAATGATAAGAAATGAGGGGTCCACCACCAAGTTTGGACTTGGAAAAGCAAATGTTGTAAAACACAATGTGATATTCAAAATGACCTAGAAATGCAAATGAAACAAAACAGAAAGCTGTAAAACTAAAAGTGTGCACTTGGAAACTTGTGGAGACTTGAAATGGTATTGTTTTTAAAATTTTGTCCCACTAAGACTCATTTTCTAATCTAGACGAATCGGTCTGAGATCGAGGTTTTCGCATAGGGATATGTTTCTTGGAAAAGGGAATTTGAAACTACAAAAATCTCAAAATTGACCAAAAAAATGGGACTCATTCGCCACTTGTGGCGAATGAGTCCAATTTTTCTTTTATGGAAATTCAAATTTCCGATTTGCACCTCTCAATCCGCTCTTTCTATTCCTACAGGTGTCCAGATTTGAAACCTTGATTTTCGGGGTTGTAAGTGGATTTTTGTAAAGATTTTGACCTTGCAAGTAGAAAGATGACTCCAAAAAGTTTGAAACATATTCTTCAATGATCTTTCAAGCTTTAATATACCTAGATCTCCAATCACAGATGCAAAGGGGAGAAGACTTGTTGATTTTTAGAGAATGGGGGTTTGCCTTGGTCAAACCCCATTTAAGTAATTAAACCAAATGATGAAATAATGGAAGATGAACATGAAACATGGAACATAGGACATGAAACATGGAACATAGGACATGAAACATGAATAATAATGCCTTGAATTATGTCTTGTAAATCTACAACTCAACATGAAATGGCCATGAAGGATGTAGATCTTGATCTTTAAAAATAAGAGTAGAACAATGCTTGGTCTTGGATCTTCAATACTATATAACCACATTAGCTCACTATAATGCTTGATGATTGATATGCTTGATGTTATGATGGATCTTGAATTGTTACAAAAATTGATAAATAATCTTAATCTTGAATGCCTTAGAATTGATCTTGAATGTTATCTTGATGACCTTGTGAAGACTTGAAATGTTTAAACCTTGCTTGCTTGGCTTGATCTCATGAATGTATGATGAAATAATGATTTGGAAGATTTTTTATATAGGCAAGCTACTCACATGACTGTTAATTTTATCCCCAAGGCTGACATTGAAGAAATTTGAATTAAAAAGCTACTTTTTCCTACTCAAACCTCAAAAATAGCTCAAATGTGACTCATTCACCATCTTGGTTGAATGATTCCCAACTAGATGGGACTCATTCACCCAAATTGGCAAATGGGTCCCACAGGGGCTATTTCGAGGGCTAAAGTTTCGGGGAGTGCATAAGTTAAGTTTATATGTTGATTTTTTCAAGCATTTTTTATCAAAATAAGCCTCGGGATGCACAATATAGGGTCATAGGGGCCTATTAATGATGATGTAAAGGTTATAAATGTAATAGGGCCCAAAATCCAATGTGAAAGTATAAATAAATACACTTTACAACACTAAATTAAGGCCAAATTAGGTCTATTCAGCTTAGAAGGGTCCTAAATCCCATATGAATGTGAAAGAGAGATTACAACACTAGATTAGATCCACCTGATTTACAAGCCTCCCAAATTTAATGTGAAAATATAAATAAATATATTTTACAACATTAAATTAGGGAAGAGTTAAGTGAGTTTAGCTTAAAGAGGGCCTAAGACCTACTGTGGATGTGTAAAACACCTCAAAACACTAGATCAAGGCAACACTAAGTCCAAAATCCACAAGAAGGAGCTAAACAAGTGTGGAAAAGGCTAAGGACCTTTTTTTCAACATTACAAATCTACACAAGCTTTTAATTGGTTAAACCAACAACATATTAGATGTGACATAATTTTTTTGTGGAATTTTTATGGAAGTGGACATGGAAAAGGAGAGCATGATGGAGCTGGAGCATGTGTGAAGCGTTCACTTTGCCACCATGAACTTGCAAGTAACACCATGTGAACTAGAAATTTAAATTCTTAAATTTTCAATTCTAAAACTTTTTAGGAAAAAGGTGTCAATATATTGCATGTGTTGAGAAGTGGAATCTTACTATTATGAAATAGTGGTTTTGATATTTCCAACGTTGCATCTTCAATATTGAGTGTTCTATTTTTAGAAAAAAAAATATTTTTGAGATCGTAGTTTCCTTTCAAAACCTCTTAACATGATATTTCACCAGCATGAAATTGCAGGCAATGTCATACAAAATGCAAATGAAATTGTTGAATGATGCAAAATTCATTTTGGTGTTCATGACTCAATATACAACACATGCTATTTTTGGGAAGTTAAAGGTACATAAATGAATTTGCTTTCTGAATTTCAATGTGTACATGAATTGAATTTTCAATTTTATACACTTTTTTATTGGATGTTTAAAATTTATAGATATTGACCGATCAACTCTTACTAATTTTCAAACAATTGGTGGTATTAGAAGTTTGCATCAAATCATGACAGTAGGACATATCAAGCCTCCTATAATTCAAGTGAGAGAAAATCATGTTTTTGTGTTGATTACACTAAGAACAATATAAATACTCTACAATGTGTGAATACTAGAGATGGGTATGTTTCACAATGATAAATAAAACAATTAATGACAATGCCTCCTTTTGAAGATAATGGCATTGTAGATGTCTATGATCCTCTGTATTCACCTGATTACGAACGTGTATCAAATTTAGTTGTTACAAGTAAATTTTAAATTTGTAAATTAAATTTTAACTTACAATTGATTTATATTCTACCTAAGTTGAGCATGGTTAGTACAGGGGATATTTTTTCTATTCTTGCAGATCCTGACAATGCAGAAGGTGTAGATTACTATCTACTAAGATGTATGCAACCAAATTGCAAATTGTCAGAATCAATGACATATGGTGATGGATAAGAGTATCCTATTGGATCATTGGTTATTGAAGGTGCATACTATCAACAAACAAAGATAGATACAAATGGTATTATATTTATTGATTGTACGCCAAGTAAAAATGTTCTACATTATAGTCACTTAGTTATAGCAACAAGAATAAATCTTTAAACTTTACCAAAAGGAGGATGTGATAAACAAAGGTGGAGGTTGCCTATTGAAGATCATGGAAATATTTTAGAGATAATAAAAGATAGAGAGGATCCATATTATATGTACTGAGAAATTTAAACTATTTGTGTACATATATATTATCTACATATGACAATATATAAATGTAACATTTGGACCTAAATTTGAAAATATTTTTATTTTATGTTGAATTCAAATAATTTCATTCAATATGGTGATCTAAATTTGGATTTTTTTGGATTAGATGGATATTTTCAAACTTTTTCAAATTTAGATAGGTTGATATGCCATATTCTTATGTATATAATTAGATAGACATTGAATGAATTAGTAGCCCATGAAGCTTTCTTTTTTGTGATCTTATTTTCTTATAAATCTTTCTTAAGGTGATCTTATTTGTAGTAATTTTTTTTAATGAAAAAATCATATTTAAATTATTTCATCCAACAAAATTTATAAGTTTTAAATTATTATTAGATCCAAAAAGAATTATAAGTTTTATTTTTATTAGAAGTTTGTTTAGCACTAGGTAAACTAGGTACGATGTTTGAATATTTCTTTAATGAAGAATTCATGAACTACAATTATTTCATCAAATTTTATTGGATCCCACAAAATTTAGAATCGGTTGAAGAAATAAATCTCTAAAATTTGGAACTAAAATTATATCTCTTTTTTAACATCTCAAGCCTATGTTATTAGTAAATATAATTCATCCCAATAATTTTCTACCTCTATGAAATTGCACAACATTTAATAATATAGTCAAATAAATGGCCTAAGTCCTTGGGATATCTTCTAGGAAGAATCAAAATAATATAAAAAATCATCCCTTAATAAGAGTTCCTAAGTGAAATTTAATATAAAAATATTCTAGGTCCATAATAAACTCATTGGAAACTATATTTGAATTATGGAAGTTTACCAATAGAAAATAGTGAATAAATATTATTTCAAATATTATGGTGATGGAAAGTGACATTTTGAACTACTTTCATGCCCTAAAATCGCACATAAGACAAGAACACAACTCACAACTTTTTTTTGAAATGATTTAGTATAAACATTGTTCCACACAAACTATATACAAGACATGGCAACTTACTACACGTGTTGACTATAGTGCCCCTTCGTATTTGGTATTTCTTGACATTTGAGTAAGTTTGTTTGGATGATTGGTGATGTATCGTTGTTTCTCATTGTTATGTTGCTTAATTGGTTATTGATATTATGTGGTAAATTTAATTTTATGAATGACCTTGTTTAATCAATTAAATTAAATTAAATTGATTATAAAGTAATTTAAATTAATTCAGAATTAAGATAATAATTAAATGAATTATGTTTGTAAAAAGGTATTATGAGGATATTGATTATTAATTATTAAATTAAATAATGTGATTAAATGTTTTGAAAAAATTAATTAAAGATAAATATTTTTTTTTATTTTTTTTTTATAGATGAGTGCTACCAAAATGGGGGTAGTGCCCAGTTACAGATAGAGGCAGATAGATCCTGCTAATTTTGTCCTAAGACCATCTATAGGGCCTGCATAAGACTATAGAAAAAACTTTTTACACCTAAACATTGTTTACAAGAGAGCCTTTCTGAACCTAAACCTTGTTACAGTATCTTGTTGCCCCGAACCTTACACAATGATGCCATGATACAGTACTGCCAACCAACGCCCTAGCTGGATGGCATAGCCCATACTCTGTGCATTTATCCAGCAATGTTCCTGCCACATAAATCTGGCAAAGGTAGCCAAACTGTTGTTCTTCACTCCTTCTCTAAAAATCTCCCAAGCATCCACCATCCGATTTTCATCAATATTTTCCCCGGTATAATACTCTGGTTTGAAATAGTGGCCAAGAATGTTGATTATTTCTTCATCATTTAAGGCCAGAGTAGTACTAGCAATGTTTTGAGCATATGCTTCTGAGATAAAGCCTTGAAGAATTTCCACCGTCCTCGGCAATTAAAGATAAATATTATTATCATTCGAGTTTAATTAATTAAATGTGGAAAGTAATATAATTTTTAAATTAAATAAATAAGAGGATATTTTTGAACTAATTGTAAAAGCATGTTAAATTAGAAAAAGATGGAGTGCATGCACATGCATGACTCCTAACTGAAATTTGAAATGGAAACTTGTTTTTTTTGTTGATTTTTGGATTCGAAAACTAAACTTTTTCCTTATTATTAATAGTGCTCGTTTTGGAAAAATGTTGATCAATTAATCTTTTTTTCGAAGAAGAAAACTGGTCTACAAGTTTATTTTATAAAATAAGGATAGTCGACTGATTTTTTTATTTCAAGATAATATTTCTCTACAAGGAGATGTTTGTATAAGGTATGGCTTTGGTTTTTTGAGAATCTCAGACTTTGTGTTTCAAAAAAATTTGGTTGGGGGCTTTCAGAGAAGTAGAAACCGTAGCGAAAGGATTGAAGTTGCAATTTGTAAATTTGAAACTCACTTCAAATCCACACTCATTTTAAATCAATTGGATCCAAGTTCCTTCTTTCTTGAATTTTTCTCTACCTCTTGTAATAGATTTTTGGATGCTTGAGTCGTTTGGTAAAATTTGATACTTGCTTGCTTGGTTAGAAAAATTAAAATTATTATAAATTGTATTCTCCAGAGGGTTTCAAATCTTGATTGTGGTAAATCCATTTTGTATGTTCTTGCATTCTTGAGATTCCTAATCTTCAATGTATATACAATGCTATTTCTCTTGAAAATTTTGAATTACATAAGTCTCCTATGATTCATTTTGTCTTTGTGTCCATCTGGCTGAAAAATTATTTGTGCAAATACATACTCATAGGTTAGTTACTTCCATTCAAGATTGAATTCGATAGTATGCAAGAATACTCTTCACGTTAGTCACTTTTTCTTTCATTTTATTTGATTCCACTCCTTAATTTATATTGACATCCTTTACTAAGATTTGATGACCCTTTTATTGGCAATTCGATAATTTCTTATAGGTATGTAATTGCTTCCTTCTTTAAAAAGGTCTTTGATTTTGGACTGTACTATGGGAATAATCTCTAGCTTAAACCGCCACCTTACTCTTAGGCAATCGATAAATCTAGTACGTATGTAAGTCACTTTATGGATAAGCCAGCCTGTTATTGTAGAATGTCAAGTTTTCAAACTTTAAGCATTTTAAAATATTCAAATTTTAAGCTAAGATAGATCAATTGAAATTGAATTTTAATCCATCTTAAATCTTTAGTTGCGAGTTGTTTTCCTGAATCACTAAGATTCTATTCCTTTTAGTTAAATCTGAAGCTCTTTTTGTGAAGTATAACTGTGGGTTATGCACTTCTCTCTCTGCATTAATGTTCTAGTTTAATGTCATTCGCTAAGCCAACTCTCCAACTTTGCATATCATTGTATAGCGTTCATTCCTTCTACATCAGGGTATCTTTTGGTCTCCTTCATATTGCTACCTTGCAGCCATATAAGTTTTAGAGGATATAATTCCATTCACAACCTTCGATTTTAATTAGGCAATCAGGTTTCAGTCTTAAGCAATCGATTGCTACTAATTTTCATATTGAAAACTCTCTTAAAAGAGATTGATTCACTTCTCTTCCTCCAAATTCGACATACCTTTGAATTATATACTTAAAACTTATATTTCTTAGAGCCTATCATATGCTTAGCGTTTTGGTTCGCTTCTTTGTTAAGTTTATCTTGATGAGTATATATTATAGTTGGAATTCGATTAAGATGTACTATTATGTATTTACTAAAATATAAATGCATAATTATATTTATATACATAGGTTTATAAAGAGCATCGTTATTTGAGAGTAAGTGATCTTGTAGAAAAAGAAAAACAAGTAAACAAATAAGGAAAGTAGATTTGTGTCTATAGTTGGAAATATGAATTAAGTAAGAAAAGATTTGTTCCAAATTGTTTTTAGGTAAGTTTTTAATGAAAATTAGGGAGTTTTTAGATTCAAAATTTAATAAAAGAGTTTTATTTTTCTTGTAGGAAATTTGGATATACATATTTGCATAAATAGAGGTGCAAGTAAGGTGGTTTATTTGATAATCTAATAATTTAAATATATTCAAATAGTTTGTAACTATAATTGATGAAAGGAGGAATCTAAATAGTAACAGATATTATAATTAGCTGATGAGGGTATAAAGATTGATCTCCTTAATTGTGATGGATTAAATTAAAAGGAGTAGAAAAAGTTACTAAATAAAAAGAGTTATATAATTGGATAATTGGAGGGATTAGTTAAATGTTTGTATTTGACAATATTTTAAAAGATGATTTTTGTAGTATTTTTTAATAGTGGAATTACACATTATATTTAATTGATATCTTTGTCCTTGGTAAATGTTGTGAGATATAGTTTAAGCTTTATTTGATTTTGTTGTAGAATTAAAGTGATTTATATTTAATTATAGGATAATAAAAAAATTGAATATGTTGACGAGTGATTAAGTGATGGAATTTAGTTGATGTAACACCTTGCCACACAACCTTAGAGGAAGTTGCAATTGACTACTTAAACGGACTATTTTTTTTTGTTTAAGAACAAATAACATGCAAGTTCACTACCCATTGCCAAAAACCTCTAAGGTTATGAGACTGAGTTTACTTTAAGACCCAAACAAAAAATATGAATGGAAACCATTACATTCGTTTACTTGATAAATTAGAACATATACATTCCATACATGATAAAATTACATCAAAGCATAAGAGATAACCTTCAATTTCATTTATCCAAAATTAACAATACAATTACATCTCTCATTCCCCGAATGAGGCAAGTCCAATATACATGGTTATAATTAGAATTTTCCACATCGACAACAAATGAGGGGTATTAAATCACAAGATCAACTAAAATAAATAAGGCATGAAAAGAAGTTGGATTCCAAGAGCTCTCCAACTGGAAATCTCGTTCACACGATCAAGAAGAAAAACCCAACGGAGTAAGGTGCATGTTCCACCCAACCAAGTGGAACCCAAAGGCCCACCCCCCGTGCTAGGAGATAGTAACAAGGATTCCTAGCCAAGACCATCTACCTCTAGACACAAGCTAAAGAACAACCGAACTGAAACAAGTACAAATATATCACTTAACACAATGGTTACAATGCTTCCAGAATTACATAATCAGTTGCATCATTGATGCGACCATACTGTTGACTTAGGATAAGTGTCATCACAATGTTACATGGGTTATCCTGGTGAGTCTTCCTAGGTCCCGACCCCCATCTCGGGTTATCCTGATAACCTCTAATGACTGTCGGCCCCTCATGCAATCCAATACGGAATCAGTTATCATTCGTAGAGACATGATAACGATCTTTCCATTCTATGCCTTCTCGTCTCACCCCAAGTCTATACGAGCCCTTGCGTTCATGAGTGAGGCATAATTATCTTATTAAGTGTTTAATACTACATAATCCTCTAATCAGTTTAATTACGTTATCATTGGATTAAATAACTTACAATGAGTTATCCTGGAACCACTTTGTGTGTCGACCCTCATTGCAAGCCACTCCTCTAAGACAGCATGTGGAACAACTCCACAACCCAAGGGTACACAAGCGTGACCTAAGGATATCAAATCCCTATCCATGACATAAAGTCAAAACATTCTCGTTCGTGATAACCGGGTAACAAACTGGATACAGTTAGATGCACTACCCAAGGTAATCCAAAGGTTGACTAACACGGTATGACAACCCACATAATTGAAACCCCATCTGGAAGACTTATCATTCTCTATCACTCAATTTTCCCCAAACGATGATGGAAAACTATTCACTCAAGACGAACAAGATGAAAGTAATTAAATCTACTTTGGATTTACTAAATCCATGTCCTCATTAGCATTCAGTAATTTATTGCATTAATAAAACTGAATTAAAATACATCTTTTCAGATAAGGGAGAAATTAAAAACTCAATATTTAATTTCCCTACTCACATTTAAATAATAATTAAAATAACCAGTTAATTCTACAAATCCAGATTCATTGATATAAAATAATTATTGCTTCCTCTTTTCCCATATAACCATTTTAAAGCAATTAACTTGACTTAAAATCATATTATTAAAATTAAAACTACTTCTCCTTTAAAATAATATTTTACAATAAACCAACGATTTAATTAAAGATATATCATGTTTTCAATTTTCTCAATTTAACTTAAATCATGCCTTCAAGAAAAATATAACTTAAATACATATACATATAATATATATATGAAACTCATATATATATATATATTAATTATGTAAAACAAATATATATAATATTATATTATTATATAATATAATATGAATCATTAATACATATTATAATAAATATAATACATATTAATAATTAATATTATAATATAAAAATAATATTAATATATATATATTAAATTAATAAAATATATTTTTTTAATTTTTTTTAAAAGACACAAAAACGTCTGTAGATTTCTCGAAATCTGTGCAACTCCACAGGGGGGTTATTTTAAAAAAGAAAAAGAAAATTGACAGCATAACTCCTCAATATAAATATATATTTAGATATATATATATATGTGTATGTATATATATACACATATATGTATATATATTTTATTTTTTAAAACACAGCAAGAATTTGCATAATAAATAGAGAAAATTATGTTTAAATAGAACATTTCCAGCCAAGAACACCATTTTTTCCTTGAGAAAACTCAGATAAAATAGAGGTCTATGATTTGCTACAAATTTCAACATGAAGTTTCCATCATAGTTCAGGTTTTTATGAATTTTCCAACATGATTTTCAACAACAAACATATATAAATATAATTTCAAAAACAACTAAATTTAAAAGCATGAACCTGGTATTCTAGAGTTTAAGAAGATCCAGATGGTGCACAGGTTCTTTTTTTGATTCCAACTTCAGCTCAACAATTTCCACAGCTTCAATCCAAAACCCACAAACAACAAAAATTCCTTCCTCTCCTCTATTTTCAATTTCTCATACTTGATAAAAAAAAACTCATTCCAAAAACCAAATAATAAAGAAAATTCTCCAAAAATATCCATGGAACCACCCTCATAAATTTTCCAAAACAGAATAGGAAATATCTCTATTTTCCAATTTTTGAATTCAAAATTTTATAAAAAAGAAATGTAAATTCTTTTTCTTTAATTTTTTTCAATTTCAACAATATATCCATAACTTCAAAATGAATAACATAAATTATTTCAACATAATCAATTTTATTAATTAATAAAATAATCTAATCCATGATTAAATTATTTATTAATTAAATTAAATTAATTAATAAATTGAATCATATTTTTAACATTAAACCAAATAAGTTTACTTAACAACTTAACTACAAAATCATTTATTTACCTTAATAACATGCGATTAAATAATCAAAGAGAAGGAACAATATAAAGCAATTAACCCGACTAAGACCCAACGACACACTATGACTAGGGTGATGACTTGGCACAAAAAACCTAGCTACTATCTCCCAATCGAATGTCGTTTGGCAATGGACACGCTCAAACCTGTGAAACCAGGTGGAGTCAGTGTCTTGTACCTGTCAACCTGCGAACAAAGAGTATATCCACATGCATATATATGTCATAATTAAAACACATTGTGAAGAGGAAATCACAGAATCGCAGGGCGCTCGCAAGCGAGTGATGTGATACCGTCCCCTTCACCAATACAGTATTAATAATAGACGTATCTAACATATTACTTTAGTCGAAAGCATAAAGCATCATTAATTTGAATATCCACCTATGCTAATTCAAAACATGCCATCATAATAACATCTGAATACAGTATCATCACATCAAAATACATCACCCATTATGATAAAAATAGTGATCAAACAGTAACTGAGTACCATAGACAAAGTACAAACATAAACTAAAGCATAATAAAGGAGAACAACAATGTTCGCACAACAGAGCAAAACGGAGGGGTATTAGAGTTTAATTGATAAAATGATTGGTAGAAAATAGTATTTAGATTATAAAGTAATCATTAATTATGTTTTAATAAAAGAAAGGTAATTTAATTGTGAGATAGTAACTATGTTGATAGAATTCTACTCTGTGAGTTGCATTCGTTTATATTAGAATTATTAGCTAAAGTATGTTAATTAAATTGAAGGAAAATGTACTGAGTTATTTGCGTGAAGGAATTCTTAGTAGTTTAAGGTAATGTGTTTTTAAAATAGTGTCTATCTTACATTGCATATTTAATGTGTTTCTTTTATATGTAATATTGCGGTTGTTGTTTTATTCCGGAATTGATTGTCTTATGTGAGAGAATTTTGTGACTTAGCCTAGTGTGCTACATGGATGTAGTTCTAAGTGAACATTTGTGTTGAATTTAATGTTTGAATTTTTTTTGTGGCTGATTTTGTGTTAAGTTGCTTATTAGCCAAATTGTAAGTTTGTTGAGTAATTTTGGTTGGGTATCATGTGCAGAGAAAATTGAGGTCTCCCTTGGATTCCTGTTGGTTAATTTATTATTGCAGTTTGTGGTTGATTTTGTATTGAGTTGATTATGATAGTTTTTGATTGAGTATAAAAATATCGTTGTGAGGTTTTCACTCATTATTTTATATTTTTTGACTCGTAAATTGTGGATTGAAAATAGTTCCTTGAGGTCATGTTATTGTTGCCACTTCTATGGGGGAACCAATGTGTTCGTAATTTTTTAGTCTTTCAAAGGTTGGGGAAAGAGTTTCTTTATGATGGAATTTTCATGTTGGTTCTTTGTGAACACTTGATGCTATACTTGATTTATGATTATGTGGGTTCTAGCCTTGCACTATGGAATTATTATCTATGGATACTTTGTGCGAGTTGGTGTATGCCTCACTTTATGTGATAATTCATGTGACCTTTTATGTTGTGCAAGTTGGCTTACCCAATTAGTGGACTATAGAGGTTTTTGTTGCTAGTAGGAGGAGTGGCTTTCATTGGGGGTCAGAACCCAAAAGTGGTGCCAAGGTACCTCATTGGAAGTTTCTTAATCCAGTCAAAACACTAATAATTGATTAGGGGATTTTTGGATAATTCTTAAATTAATAAAAGATAATGATACACCTCACTCATGGCTAAAGTGCTCATTGGAAGTGTTCTGTTGAAAGGTATATTTATCTCGCATGGGTGAGAATGGGGACCGAGGATCAGTTGAGGTTGCTAGTGTTTAACCAGGATGGGGGTTAGTAACCTAGGAAGATATACATTGGGTAACCCATATCGAGCTTATGTGATGGCACTCTTCCCTTTAGCAACCTCACTTGCCTTGTTTTTTTTCCCTTGTTGTTTATGTACCTTTGGAAGTGGCTTCTCTTTGTGTTTATTGTTGCATTTTTTGTGGAGTCTTGTTACCCTTGTCTGCTTGACTATTTTGTTGTTGTGGGTCCTTCTTGTCATCTCCTAGCATGGGGGGTGGACCTTAGGGTCCACATGGTCAGATGGAACGTGTTATGCACTCCATTGGGTTCCCAATCAAAGTTTTTGATGTGTGGAGTTATACCATTGCAGGGATTCCAGAGCTTCACCAAATTTTGAGATGGCATTGACATTATGTATTATGTTCATTTCAGTTGTATTACTTTATGTGATTGATGTATCATTCTCGTTCATGTTGGAAAACACTATTGTACCATTATAATCTTTGCGACAATGTAAATTCATATAATGAATGTAATGGATGTATTCCTAGTATTATCATGTGAATAGATGGATGCTTATCTAATGTTATGGATGTATGTTCATCATTTATTGATTCTATATTATGGTTTGCGTTGAATACTTTTGATTAGTTAATCATCGTTATGGGAGTGGGAAGATGTTAGTTATATTCGTAATGTAATACAGTCATGTTACCCCAAAGGGCTTAGTTAGATGATGTATATGTATGGTTTCATTATAAGTGTTGTATGTTAACTTACATTTCATACTTGTACTTTAAAAAAAAATTATGCTATTATTGTTAGTTATAAGTTGTCCTTTGAGATTTACGTGGGGAGGCGTTACAATATGGTATTAGAGCCAAGGTTATACACTGGGCACTCTAGATACATATGATCCCATTATTTGACCTATTTTCTCGTACTCTTGTAGTTACGTCTTTCCTTTTTGTGTCATGCTTGCTTAGCAACCCGAGATCTTTCCTTAGGTGGTGTTTGTCCAATGGTGCAGAAAACCAATGGAAGGATAGGAAGCCCGATGTAGTTTGCAATGCAGTGATATTATTCCTACCGAGGATGCATTATGGACCCTTGTGTAGCCTTGTGATATGTTTCCCAGTGAAGTGAATTTACATGTGTATGTGAAGAATTTGTGTTGAATTTGGAATTTTGTGCTTATGAGGTGATAAATCACATTTTCTTGCTCCAAAAAGTGATAAACAATCATGATTTTGTGTCAAATTTGTGGTGAGATTTAGTGTTGTGAAAGGAATGGTTGTCTGAAAATGATAGATGCTTAATAAAAAATGCCTGCTTTGAGTGCATGAATCTGTTGTGTTTTTTGAAAATGTGGCATATTGAAATAGCAAATTAGTTTTAATGATAGATATGTAGCGGATGGTTTACGATGCTATTATTGTTATTCATTGTGTGGTCATTGTTTGAGGTCTTGTTGGGAGGGACAGTATAGCATTAATCATTTGTGAGAACACTTCTATGTTATGATTTTCGCTCATGGTGTATTTGTTGTTTGATATATTTATATACATGTTGCTCAACATCTTGTTTGATGCAGGTTGCAGGTACAAGGCATCGACTCCACTTGCACTATTAGGTCTGAGAGTGCCTCAAAAACCCAATGGATATGATGTGGAAACAATAGAGATTACAAAAGGCCCCCAACCCTTTCTATCATCCTCGACGAGGATGAGTACCCACCTTGATACCTTCTCCGTCTAATTTGTATTCTTTGTCAGTTGTCTTGATTGGTGTTTATCGTTATTTGATTAAATTGTGCTATCACGTGGTTGTTTATGATGATGTTGCTTATTATTGTGTATGTTTTACTTCACTTTATGACTTCTAGGAGTAAGTCAAAGCTTAGAGGGGGAGGATGTAGTGCCCCTCCATATTTGACATTTCTTGACATTTGAGTCAGTTTGTCTAGATGATTGGTGATGTCTTGTTGTTGCTCGTTGTTATGATGCTTAATTGGTTATTGATATTATGTGGTAAATTTAATTTTATGAATGGTCATTTTTAATCAATTAAATTAAATTAAATTGATTATAAGGTAATTTGAATTACTTCAGAATTAAGATAATAATTAAATGAATTATGTTGGTAAAAAGGTATTATGAGGATATTGATTATTAATTATTAAATTAAATAATTTGATTAAATGTTTTTAAAAAATTAATTAAAGATAAATATTATTATCATTAGAGTTTAATTAATTAAATGTGGAAAGTAATATAATTTTTAAATTAAATAAATAAGAGGAGATTTTCGAACTAATTGTAAAAGCAAGTTAAATTGGAAAAAGATGGAGTGTGTGCACATGCATGACTCCAAACTAAAACTCAAATTAGAAACTTGTATTTTTGTTGATTTTTGGATTCGAAAACTAAACTTTTTCCTTGTTTTTAATAGTGCTCATTTTGAAAAAATGTTGATCAATTGATTAATTTTTTGAAGAAGAAAACTGGCCTGCAAGTTTGTTTTGTAAAATAAGGATATTCGAATGAATATTTTTATTAAATAAGGATAATATTTCTCTACAAGGAGATGTTTGTATAAGGTGTGGCTTTCGTTTGTTGAGAATCTCAGACTTTGTGTTTCAAAATTTTGGGTAGGGGGTTTTTCGGAGAAGTGGAAACCGTAGCGAAAGGATTGAAGCTACACTTTGGAAATCTGAAACTTGTGTCAAGTCCACACCCATTTTCAATCAATTGGATCCAATTTCATTCTTTCTTGAATTTGTCTCTACTTCTTGTAACAAATTTTTGGATGCTTGAGTCGTTTGGTAAAATTTGATACATACTTGCTTGCTTGGTTAGAAATTGAAATTATTAGAAATTATATTCTCCAAAGGGTTTCAAATCTTGATTATGGTAAATCCATTTTGTGTGTTCTCGCATTCTTGAGATTCCTAATCTTCAACATATATACAATGCTATTGCTCTTGAAATTTTTGAATTACATAAGTCTCTTGTGATTCATTTTGTCTTTGTATCAATCTGGCTAAAAATGTATTTATGCAAATATGTACTCATAGGTCAATTACTTCCATTCAAGATTGAATTTGACAGTATTTTGGAATACTCTTCATGTTAGTCATTTTTTCTTTCATTTGATTTGATTTCGCTCCTTAATTTATATCGACATCCCTTGCTAAGATTTGATGACCCTTTTATTGGCAGTCCAATAATTTCTTATAGGTATGTAATTGCTTCCTTCATTAAAAAGGTCTTTTATTTTGGATTGTACTATGGGTGTAATCTCTGTCTTAAACCACAATCTTACTCTTAGGAAATCGATAGATTTGGTGTGTATGTAAGTCACCTTATGGATAAGACAACCTGTTGTTGTAGAATGTCAAGTTTTTGACCTTTAAGAATTTTGAAATATTCAAATTTAAGCTATGATAGATCTTTGGAAATTGAGTTTTAATCCATCTTAAATCTTTAGTGCAAGATGTTTTCCCGAATCACTAAGCTTCTACTCCTTTTAGTTAAATTTGAAGCTCGTTTTGTGAAGTATAACCATGGGTTAAGCGCTTCTTTGTCTGCATTAATGTTATGGTTTAATGTCATTCGCTAAGCAACCTCTCCAACTTTGCATATAATTGTATAGTGTTCCTTCCTTCTACATCAGAGTATCTTTCAATCTCCTTCATGTCATTGCCTTGCACCCATATAAGTTTTAGAGGATATAATTTCATTCACAATCTTCGATTTTAATTAGGCAATTGGGTTTCAGGCTTAAGCAATTGATTGCTACTGATTTTCAAATTAAAATCTCTCTGAAAAGAGATCAATTCACTTCTCTTCCTCCAAATTCGACATGCCTTTGAATTATATGCTTAAAACTTGTATTTCTTAGAGCCTGTCATATGCTTCGCATGGCGTTTTGGTTCGCTTCTCTCTTGGGTTTATCTCGATGAGTATATATAATAGTTGGAATTCGATGAAGATGTACTATAATGTATTTACTGGAATATATATGCGTAATTATATTTATTTACATAGGTTTATAAAGAGCATCTTTACTTGAGAGTAAGTGATCTTGGAGAATAAGAAAAATGAGTAAATAAATAAGGAAAGTAAATTTGTGTCTATAGTTGGAAATATCAATTAAGTAAGAAAATATTTGTTCCAGATTGTCTTTAGGTTAGTTGTTAATGAAAATTAGGGAGTTTGTAGATTCAAAATTTAATAAAAGAGTTTTATTTTTCTTGTAATAAATTTGGATATACGTATTTGGATAAATAGAGGTACAAGTAAGGTGGTTTATTTGATAATCTAATAATTTAAATATATTCAAATAGTTTACTATAATTTATGAAAGGAGGAATCTAAATAGTAATGGATATAATTAGTTGATAAGGGTATAAATATTGATCTCCTTAATTATGATGAATTAGATAAGAAGGAGTAGGAAAAGTTACTAAATAAAAAGAGTTATGTAATTGGATAATTAGAGGGTTTAGTTAAATATTTGTATTTTACAATATTTTAAAAGATGTTTTTTGTAGTATTCTATAATAGTGGAATTACACATTAGATTTAATCGATATATTTTCCTTGGTAAATGTTGTGAGATATAGTAAGCTTTATTTGATTTTTTTATAAAATTTAAGTGATTTATACTTAATTATAGGATAATAAAATGTTTGAATATGTTGACAAGTGATTAAGTGATAGAATTTGGTTGATTTGATAAAATGATTGGTAGAAAATAGTATTTGTATTATAAAGTAATCATTAATTATGTTTTAATAAAATAAAGGTAATTTAATTGTGAGACAGTAACTATGTTGATAGAATTCTACTCTGTGAGTTGCATTCGTTTATATTAGAATTATTAGCTAAAGTATGTTAATTAAATTGAAGGAAGGAAAATGTATTGAGTTATTTGCGTGAAGGAATTCTTAGAGTAGTTTAAGGTAATGTGTTTTTAAAATAGTGTCTATCTTACATTGTGTAAAACCCTGCCTCGTATGTACTTAATACAACCATAATTTGTTCTATATTCTTCTTGAATTGATGATTAAGTATATTGTGGAAAATAAATAAGGTGGTCTCTTGGCAATATTCTTGCATATCATTTTGATATTTTGTTCTATTGTCACTACCATGAAGGTGGATTACACTCATACACTGTAGAATGCACATTGAGATTCTAAAGGGATTATTATATAGTTAAAGATTATAATGCTCAGCTAACAGATTAATGTGATACATAATTGATATGTATAATCATGCTAGTAATGTGCAAGAAGGCAACAGTGTTAGCAGGAGAAGGGGGAACCATCAAGAGCAAATCAAAAGACCACTTCATGAGGCTATAAATTTGATCCCATCCGGGGCTTAGAAACAAGTGGATTTTATGTATTGGAGGACTAAGGTTATGATGGCATTTATTTGGGTTTCATGTGAGGTGTAAGTGGGGATTAGGTCTTGGAAACCCCTAGCTAAGTTTGAAACTCAGATGGAACTTTGAGTGGGCTTTTAATGAGAGTTGTTGGTCAAATTTTTGGGTTAGGGTGCAAAAATTAACCCCCTAGGGTCTATACCATAATGGTATGGGTCAAGTGGGCATACAATAGTGCCCCTACAACATGATTTAACCCCTGAAAAGCTCTCATAATGGAGAGTGACGAATTTTGAATATATATGAGGTAGAAAGATGGAGTGGTTTTTCATTCATGCATGTTCTCATTAATGGGGAAAGGACCTTCATTGATGGGGGGAGGTACACTCAACACCTTCCCATCCAAAAGTTTCAATTTGTGAAACTTCTATATATATGGAGAGGGAGGAGGAGTGGGGTGTTACCCACTTCTCCTTTTGGAGGATTCTACTTGAGATTGAAGAGAATGTGTGAGAGGAGAGAAGATATGCTCCATAGAAGATGGTGCTCAAACTAGTTGGTTTGGAGAGGAAAGATGGATAAAAGAGTTCAAAGACTTCACCAAAAGAAGAGATAAGTTCTTCCTATCTTCTGTACACCCTTGTTAATTGATTGTAAGAAGGTGACATAGTATAAAGATTTTGGTTGAAAATAGTAGAGAATCTAGATGTAAGAGCCCAGTGTTGTGTTAGTTTTATCCTCTGTAAAGATGAGAAAAGACTCCATTTATCATCATGGAGTTTTATGAATTCCTTGCTCGGGGGTATGGCTAGAGCCCACGAGGCTCCATGATGCCATTAAAGTAGGGTGGAGAGTAAACCTAGTTCTGTTGTATGTCATCTTTTGAGTTTCTTAAAATTAGTTGGTAATATGGAGGGCTACTATTTTTGTTGTAACATGAAAGAAAGTGGGAAAAGATCAATTCCTTGTTTAGTAGTTTGCTACTCATTTATTTCTATGTGTAACTATAATGTGGAATGGTGCATACTTCATGATTTTGTGTTAAAAGAGTGTTTGGAACAAAGAGTTGTGTTTTATTTGTTTGTTTGAAGGAAATATATATATAATCTTGGATTCATCCTCTCCAATAATAGAGTATTTAAACTAAACAGTATTTTCTTAGACCTCATAAAAATCTATCTGTCTGAAGAAATTATATTTTGTGCAGTGATAACTAAACGAATAAGGTTTAAATAAAGTTGTAGTGGTAAGAACACAATGTGAAAAAAAGAAATATACATAAGACCCAGTATCTACCAGGGCTAACTTTGCGCAACCATAGAATCTAAACCGTACGTCAAATTGAAAAAAAAATTATGGGTTTTTTTCGCTCACAAGTTAAGAGCTTATAACTAAGGTTTTGGCTTTTGGGCAATTCGGTACAGTGCAGGAGCATTGGATATGCGCGTGGAGGTCAAAAAGACACCTTTTAGAGGTGTTGTCTGCTCGCCACCACCTAACGTCCCAGTATCTGCCAACTATAACCACTAATTATTTTTTTAAAACACCTAAATGTGTCACTATTAACATTTAAATAAAAATATTTTATCATTCAAATCCGCTAAAAGGTCAATGGGTCTAATTCACGTTAGCATCCTATAAAATCATTTTGGCGTCCATTTAAAATCACTCCTACATATTAATCTCCTTACTTTAGCACTGGACACCAAACACATTACACCCCAATTAATCTTCATTTGGGGTCCGATTTATGCATATGACTAATACTTTTTTTGTGGGTATCCCATTATTTTCCATCATTTTATTGTGCATGCTCTGGAAGGTCCTCACGGTGATGGCAGCGAATGGCGACGACTCTCCACGACTCCTACAACTTCACACGCCTTGAGGTAACATCAAACACCATTCTCCTTTGAATATGCAAACAATCATACTGGTTAATCATTTTCTTCTACATCTTTCATGATCCGTGAAGGGTTTATTCGATGATTGAAAAATTATTACTGCTTGTTTATGAAATAAATCATTCCTCTTACACACCTTTTCATTGTGTGCTATTTGATTTTGTCAGGTCATGGTGTTGGTGTTTTACTCGGGTTTTTTGGGGTTTAAATGATTTCCTCTCCTCATTTTACCGCGCGCTCACAGCCTAGTAAAGTAGATTGTATCATGATTGTGTCTGTAGAAATGATAGGGGAATTTCGTGGGTTTGACCACATGTCTACAAAAAATGATTTAATGGTTTCCATCGACCTTTTTATAAAAAAACCCATGTGAATATGGGCATAAATCAGCAAGCCCATTTAGTATATGCCATTTTTGTGAAAACCCTTGCAACTTTATTTTTCCAAATACGAGTTTTTTTTGGGTTAAATGATTAAATACGACCTGGTAAAGTTGATTGTCTCATGATTTTGTCTCCAGAAATGATGAGGAATTTTGTGGGTTTCACCACATGTCTGCAAAATAATATTTTTTGGTCTGTTTCAACCTTTTTCTAAAAAACCCATGTCACTATGGGCAAAAATTAGCAAACCCATTTAAAATACATATGTATTTGTGAAAAGCATTGCTTGGTTTTTTCCAAATTCATGTGCTTAAGGAATTATTCTCATGAAATCCTTGCTTGGAATATTTTGCATCTATCTGAAAACACATTTCTGTATTCCTGTGAGCGAGGAATTATTATTATGAAACCCTTGGTCAATTTTGTGTGCACATTTATGAAAACCCAAGTGTGTAATCGATCTACCTCTGTTAAAATTAATATCCTATTGTTGTTGAATATAGCATAGCTTCTTTCATTTACTGTACAATGAGCTTTGTACATTCTACTTATAGTTATTTTCATGAGTTGTGCATTTAACATTTATATTGATGCACTATCTTTTTACTTTACTTTATAAGTAAATGAAGTTCCATTTTGTTGTCTTTACGAGCTCTGCAAAATGAATTCTCCTAAGTTGTGCAGCAATTCTTTCAACATGGTCATGGGTATATAACTCTGTTTAAATACGTTTTGTTTGGCTATCCAATACAATAGACTAGCATTTGTTTATATTTTTGTACTTTCCATTGCACATACAGCAGGTCAGCATACATATATTTGTCATTTTACATTTTGTGTCTCTTGTTCATTCAACAAATCAATATATATGTGTGTATCTTTTGCCTATCCTTTGAGAATGCAAACAATAGTACTGGTTAATCATTTTCTTCTGCATTTTATTGAATTTGTAAAAGAATGTGCACAATGTTAATTGTATATATATATAACACAACTTATTGAATTTGTTGTGTGTTTGAATTTATAAATGAATGTGTACAATGTATTATAAATTCATTTACAAATTGTGTGTTTGTTGTCTTTTGTTCATTGAGAAGATTGATATATATGTGTGTATCCTTTAAATATCCTTTCAAAATGCAAACAATGGTACTGGTTAATCATTTTCTTTTGCATCTTTCACAACCCGTGATAGGTTTATTCGATGATTCAAAAATTATTATTGCTTGTTTGTGAAATAAATCATTATTTTTACATGCTTTTTCGCCATGTGATGTTTGATTTTGTTGGGTCATGCTGCTGTTTTTTTTCCCACATTGTATGTATGTATGTATATATAAAGTTGTCTATCCTTGGTGTGAGGTAACAACAAACAACATTCTCCTTTCAGAGTGTATGTATGTATGTATGTATGTATGCACATTGTACACATTCTTCTACAAATTCAATAAGATGCAGAAGAAAATGATAAACCAGTACCATTGCTTATATTTTGAAAGGATAGTTATAGGATACAGACATATATATCAATCTGCTCAATGTATGTATGTATGTATGTATGTTTGTATGTTTGTATGTATGTATGTATGTATGCACATACATACATACATGTACATGCATAGATATATATATATGTGTGTGTGTGTGTGTGTGTGTGTGTGTGTGTGTGTGTGTGTGTGTGCATACATGCATACATATATATGTGTGTATGTCTTTATGTATGCACATACATACATATATATATGTATATATTTATGAATGTATGTATGTATGTACGTATGTATGCACATACATATATACATACATATATATATATATATATATATATGTGCATGCATGTATGTATGTATATATATACTTTCCATCACCATGAGAACCTTCCAGAAAGAGTGTGCGATAAAATGATGGAAAAGAATGGGATACCCACAAAAAAAACATTAGTCATATGCATAAATCAAACTCCAAATGAAGATTAATTGGGGTGCAATATGTTTGGTGTTTGGTGCTAAAGTAAAGAGATTAATATGTAGGAGTGATTTTAAATGGGCGCCAAAATGATTTTATAGGGTGCTAACGTGAATTAGACCCATTGACCTTTTAGCGGATTTGAATGATAAAATAGTTTTATTTAAATGTTAATAGTGACACGTTTATGTGTTATTTAAATTTGCAATGTATATCAGTGATTTTCTGCAATGTATATGTATGTATATGTTTATATGAATACATGCATGTATGCTTGTGTTTCTATGAAGGTTCGCATGTATGTTTATATTTGTATGACTGTATGCATGCATATAAACATGCAAAAAATCATAGATATATAAGGCTCCCCATATAAACATCGAATCCAAATATAATGCAGAATTCAGTCATATCATCTCTAAAAACCTACGTAAGTGGCAGCTACAAATTCAAATGCTATAGCAAATTCAAATTTGAAACACAAAAATCAAATTGAATGCATTCAATTGTCGGATTCAATTTCTAAATAAGAGGGACAACAACTAGCAACATTCACAATTATTCTCCTCTAGTAATATCGTCTCCATACTACAAACCATTGAATGGCATCCTTTGCACATTCCTCATATATCCAAGGTTGATGAGAAACAATGAATATAAGTTGAATAAATCTTGGTATACAATTATATTAACATTTATATGTTTTTACATATATTTATCTATTCCATATGGATCTTTTAATATGTTGAATTTCATTACTTATGTGTTGTTGCACATGCATTATTTCAAAGGTCGTATGATGTTTGTGTGTTACTAGCCTTAGTTGTGACTACTCGTGGTTGTAAATATTTTCTTGCAGGCACGAGAGAACAAGGAGAGGTGGTAGAACAATGCTCATGGTGGGCAGTTTGGTAAATGTGTTTGTCAACACACCAAATAATTAAAGATTTTTTGTTCAAATGGCTCTATGTTTCAATTATTTTTCTATATTGTTCACTAACTAGTATGTCTTTTTATTTATTTCAATAACTATTGTCCATGTTTGTTTGTTCTATTATATTTGTTTGTTGTGGCAGGCATGTAAAATGGCTAGGAGGTTGTAAAGAGCATGTCAAATTGCAAGATTACATTTCAGGTAAAGTCTTTCAAGACTTTACTTTGGATGTGACCCAGTAGACATTGTGTTCATTTATAATGTTCATTTTTCTTATTCATTGTAAACTTACATTTATAATTTACAATTTGATTGATTTCCAAGTGTAGCTATTGAAAAATTTATAATTACAAATAGATTAATTTTTGGATATGATGCATATAGATGTATAGATATATGTATGCATATACTTAGTTGTGTATACATACATACATACATATATATATGTATGTATGTATGTTTGTATGTATACGTACATACATATATATATATATTTATATATATATATGCATGTATACACAACTAGGGAGGTTGTAAAGAGCATGTCTTTCAAGATTTTATTTTGGTTGTGACCTGGTAGACATTGTGTTCATTTATGATGTTCATTTTTCTTATTCATTGTAAACGTACACTTACAATTTACAATTATATTGATTTCCACTTATAGTTGCAGTTATAATTAATGGATATGCTACATCTAGATGTATAGTAATATATATATCTATGCATATACTTAGTTGTGTATACATATATATATACACACACACAACTATGTATATGCATACATATACATATATATGTATGTATACATATACATATATGTATATCTATGCATATACATAGTTGTGTGTGTATATATATATATATTTATATATGTACATAATTTTTTGCATTTCAATTACATACATTGGTTAATGTACATTTAAATTTTTAACAATGTTAGTTAGATGAAAAAAACAAACCCATATCCAACAAAATGATAGATGAATACAACCAACACAAAATCGATTTCAAATCAAAAAATCATAGATCATTAACTTGGACAACTCCCAAAACATGCCTAGGCTGAAATCAAATTTATTACATCATAAACATGATTAAGACAAAGTTGGAAAGAAGACAAGGAGTCTTCAGTCTTACAAAAAACACAATGGCAGACATCGAAGTAGATAAATTGACAACAGACTACCATTCAGTTCTACAAAATTAGACACTAGTATCCTTTGGCTATCAAATACAACAGACTAGAATCCTTTGGTTTTCCAATACAATAGACTAGCATTCAGTTTTACGAAAAACACTCTAGCAAACTTCGAGGTCAAAAAATTGACAACAAAAAATCCTAATCATACATCCACAAATCTTATTAACGAGTGGTGTGTCCTTGGGGGTCAACTGAGTCTGCATCAACTAGAGAAGATGTTAAGGAATGTGGATTATTTTGTATGGAACTTGCTATACAAGCAAGCAATGCATGATTTTCCTTTGGAGTGAGTTGTAACTATGAGGAGTAGCCTTCAAAAGGCATGTTTTGTACGCTACTAAGAGTAGCAAAGGTTGGAGCCAAAATGTTAATCATGTCTCTTAAAATTGGACGTTAACTTGGAAGAGGAGTTGTAAGAGTACTCTTACTTCTGCTTCTTTCTTCTCTTTCTGCCTACTTTTGGTTTTCCTTTAACTATCGAGCAATCTTTGCTTGCTCCCTTTGAAGCTCCTTTTCATGTCACTGCCTCAGTTTCTCCTCTGCAATTTTCTATTTTTTTGCAGCATGTTCCAATCTCTTTCCCTCCCTCTGTGTGAGCATTTCTTCTCTTTATGTCTTCTTTTCAGCCATTTGCTCTCTTTTCCTTTGTTGCAATTCTTGGTTTCTTCATTTTTGTGCCTCCTGTTCATTCAGCAACTTGAAGAAATCATCTGATGTCAAAATTTGAGACTACCTACTAAGGCATAGGACTCCATTGTGACCTCGATTAGATGATTGGTGCACCCTTTTTGTTGGGAGTTGCAAAAAAATGCTTCTCCTACCTATTGGTTGTTGATCTTTGACCTGTGTGCATGGCACATAGTCAGCCTCTTCTCCGCTTGAGTCATTACCTTTGACTCCATCGTCATCATCATTTTCAGCCTCCCAATTTGTCCCAGTTGTGACTTAATGGATGAAATCATCTGGATCAACATCTGGTGGTGATGGCATGGACAACCCTTCATCCACTTGACTGAAATTGAGATGCACCCCTAGGTTCAAAGTTGCATCTTGAAATTTAGATGGCAGATTGAGACTCTCTTCATTTTCAGCGTGTTGATTACATGATTGAATTGCTAGTTCTTGATCAATTTTTGCTCCCTCAATGTTTTCTGGGCAATATCCTTCTTTGTTTATTGGATTTGGGGGAATTCTTGCAGAAAAGGTGTCCACAAACTATCCAATTTGTTCCTCATTCCAACTTGCTATCCTCAAACAAGTCTCTGTTGCCATGAATTGTGCCTCATCCTCAGTTGTATCACCCTCTGTTTATGCTCCCAATGTGGTTCCTTCCTCTTCAACCATGAAATCTTGGCTTGGCCCCATATCCAAGTCAAGTGCATGTCGATCTAATGGCCAAATTTTTGTTCTTATAAAACCACTTGCAATGTTATCAGGAGTAAAAGCTTGTGCAAAATCTTTGTTGGCAAGTGTTGTCAACTCTACCCTTCCAATGTCAAGTTGAGGATTTTCAGAAAGACATATACTCCTTTTCTATTTGAAGTAGTTCTTAAATGGTGAGAACACACTAACATCAATGGGTTGCAATTTGTGGCTGCAATGTGCTGGAAGTGTGAGCAAATCTATTCCCATAGTCTTTGCTTCTTCGACCATTTTGAATGCCACATGATTGACATGACCGTCAAATATGAGAAGTTGTCTGTTGGTTGGTGACACCCCTCCTGGGACATTTCTTGCAAAGTGTTTTAACCATTCTACAAATAATTCTTTGGTCATCCAAGCATGCTCTTGGATTTCCATGCATGCCCTTGGCTCACAGTTAACAATATAGTTTCTAATGTTCCTTTTGGACTTGAACAAATAGTAACCTGTTATAGCTTGACCTGTTACACTAACACAAGCTAGAATAATGATCAATTCTCTACTTTTAGAAATTAATTATGGAACACATTTCATCCCTTTTTTTGCAATAACTCTCATTACACAATTTTTGCTAGCCTGCACACATGTTTCATCACAGTTCCATATTTTGTTGGGCTCATAATATTGCTTGTTGTACAACTCCTCCAAGTTATCATAGAATGAAGAAACTATTTCTAGGCGTAGCATTATAGCTCGATTTGTGTCCACTCCTTCGGGTGTTTGAATTATCAGATCAGGATGCCTTTGATGAAAGCCAACCCACCATGACCTACCTGGTATCCCATTTGTGAATGGGTTAGGCCTCACTCCAACTATTTGGGCCACCGTTGACATAAGTTGTAACACTTGAAGGCCATGGCCAATATTATCCATATCTTTACACCATTGCACAATTTCAACTTCTTCTTCATTAGTTAGGACGGTTCGTGGCCCCCTCATTTTTGTGAATGTCACACCATCGAACCATGCCCACAAATTGCTAGGCGAGATTCCTTATTTGATCGTTGAACCTCTTATTGAAATTTGATTTTCCTCAACATCTGCAATGGTTTTTTCCATGTCATCCATACACCATTTTTTTGTGCACAGATCTGGGGTTGTCACGTGGTCAGCAAGTGGCGGTTCCATTTCTACCTCAGTATTATGAACAACAAGTTCAAAACCATCATTTTCATTGGTTTGTTGTGCATTTTCAGAAATAAATTCCTCGTTGATGATCACTATTGGCTCTTCATCAACAAAATCTAAAACATTGAATGCCACTCCACGGATACTCTAATCAAGCGCCTCCTAGTCAATATTTTCCTCTTCTGCCCTAGTGTCATGATTGTCAGTGATCCTGTACATTGTAAGCCATAAAGTGTCAAAAAAAAAATCATTGTCAGTGGGTCTAATTCACGTTAGCACCTTATAAAATCATTTTGGCACCCATTAAAAATCACTCCTACATATTAATCTCCTTACTTTAGCACCAGACAGCAAACACATTACATCCCAATTAGACTTCATTTGGGGTTCGATTGATGCATATGACTAATATATTTTTTTGGGTATCCGATTCTTTTCCATCATTTAATTTGGGTTTACATATATATGTATTTTAATGTATTTGTATAGATATATGTATACTTGTATCTATGTATACATATAATTACATGGTACATGTATGCATATATTTGTACATATACATATATATATATACATAGATATATGTATGTATATATATCAATGTTCAAATCACATTGTACATAAAATGAAATAAGTTGTGTTGTATTCAACAGCAATAGGATATTAATTTTAACAGAGGTAGATCGATTACATACTTGGGTTTTCAAAAATGTGCACAAGAAATTAACCCAAGGTTTTCATAATAATAATTCCTCACTCACAGGAATACATAAGTGCATTTTTAGATAGATGTGAAATATTTCAAGGAAGGGTATCATGAGAATAATTCCTTAAGCACACGAATTTAGAAAAACCCAAGCAAGGGTTTTCACAAATACATATCTATTTTAAATGGGTTTGCTAATTTTTGCCCATAGTGACATGGGTTTTTTTATAAAAAAGGTCGAAGCAGACCAAAAAATATTATTTTGCAAACATGTGGTCAAACCCACTAAATTCCTCTATCATTTTTGTAGACAAAATCATGATACAATGGACTTTAACAGGTCGTGAACGTGCGGTAAAATAGGGAGAGGAAATAATTTAACCCCAAAAAAACCCGTGTAAAACACCAACATACACTTTGAAAGGAGAATGATGTTTGTTGTTACCTCACACCATGGACATACAACTTTATATATACATACATACATATATGTAATTGTATGTATGTATGTATATATATACATACATACAATGTGGAAAAAAAACCAGCACCATGACCCAACAAAATCAAACAACACATGGTGAAAAGGCGTGTAAAATGAATGATTTATTTCATAAACAAGCAGTAATAATTTTTGAATCATCAAATAAACCCATCATGGGTTGTGAAAGATGCAGAAGAAAATGATTAACCAGTACCATTGTTTTCATTTTGAAAGGATAGTTAAAGGATACAAACATATATATCAATCTTCTCAATGAACAAAATACAATAGACACATAATTTGTAAATGAATGTATAATACATTGTACACATTCATTTACAAATTCAAACACACAGCAAATTCAATAAGTTGTTTTATATATCATTATACACATTCATCTACAAATTCAATAAGATGCAGAAGAGAATGATTAATCAATACCATTGTTTGCATTCTCAAAGGATAAGCAAATGATGCACACATATATATTGATTTGTTGAATGAACAAGAGACACAAAATGTAAAATTACAAATATATGTATGTTGGCTTGTTGTATGTGCAATGGAAAGTATAAAAATATAAACAAATGCTAGTTTATTGTATTGGACAGCCAAAGGAAATATATTTAAATAGAGTTATATATGTATATATATATATATATATATGTGTGTGTGTGTGTGTGTGTGTGTTTGTGTATGTATATACGTATATATATACATGTTTATATGTATATGTATATGTATATATATGTAAGTATCTGTATGTATGTATATTTGTATATATCTGTGTATATATTTTTAAATACATAATACACACACATATATATATACGCATGTATATGTGCACAAATATACATATACACGTATATACATATTAAACCCTGATAAATGACCAACCCTAATAAATGACCAAATATGAACAAGTATAAATAAACATATATGCAAAAATAAATGACAAATATAAACCTTGATATAAACTCTGAAATAAATGACAAATGACCAAAAACATACAAATATAAATACATGTATTTGCAAAAATAAATGACAAAAAACAGAAAATGAACACAAAGCAAAGTAAAAACCCGTCACCAAAAAAGACTTTTCATTTACTTATAAAGCAAAGTAAGAAGACACTGCATAAATATAAATGTTAAATGCACAGTTCATGAAAATAACTATAAGCATAATGTATAAAGTACCAACCTGAAACTACAGACGAATGTGCAGAGGATGTCTAACAATGCTCTCAATTCTGCAGAGAATAATTCTTCACAAATAATAATTGTGAATGACACTGGCTTCTTTCTCCCTCTTATTTAGGAATTCAAATTTGACAGTTGAATACATTCAATTTGGTTGTTGTGTTTCAAATTTGAATTTGTTTGAAAATTTGAATTTGTTTGAAAATTTGAATTTGTTTGAAAATTTGAATTTGTAGTTGCCAGATACGTAGGTTTTTAGAGATGATATGACTAAATTATGCATTATATTTGGATTTGATTTTTATTTCGGGAGCCTTACACCTGTATTTAATTGTGAAGGTACCTACAGGAAATGAAGTAAATACATATATCTACCAGGGAGTGTGTGGAAGTGTAAGACCCTACTTTGTATGTACTTAATACAACCATAAATTGTTATATGTTTTTCTTGAATTGATGATTTAATGTATTGTGGATAATAAATAAGGTGATCTTTTGGCAATATTCTTGCATATCATTTTGACATTATGTTTTATTTTCATTACTGGATGGAAAGTGGATTGCACTTGTATACCGTGGAATGCAAATTAGATTCTAAATGGATTATTATATAGTTAAAGCTTAGAATGTTCAGCTAACAGATTAATGTGATACATAATTGATACTTATGATCACGTTGGTAATGTGCAGGAAGGCAACGATGTTAGCATGAGAAGGGAGAACCACCAAGAGTGAATCAAAAGACTACTTCATGAGGATATAAATTTGACCCCATTCGGGGCCTAGAAATAAGTGGAGTTAATGTATTGGAGGACTAAGGGTGTGAGGGCATTTAGTTGGGATTCATGTGAGGTGTAAGTGGGGATTAGGTCTTAGAAACCCCTAGCTAAGTTTGAAACTCGGATGGAACCTTGAGTGGCATTTTAATGAGAGTTGTTGGTCAAATTTTTGGGTTAGGGTGCAAAATAAAACCCCTAGGGTCTATACCATAGTGGTAGGGGTCAAGTGGGCATAAAATATGCCCCAAGGACATGATTTGACCCTTGAAAAGTCCTCATAATGGTGAGTGACGAGTTTTGATGGGAGGATGGAATAGAAAGATGGAGGGGTTGTCCAAGTGCATGTTTCATCTTTAATAAGGAAAAGACTCTCATTGATGGAGGTAGGTACACTCCACACCTTCCCATCCAAGGGGTTACAATTTGAAAACTCCTATATATTTTGGAGAGGAAGAATGGTTGGGTGTTACCCACTTCTCCTTTTGGAGAATTTGGCTTGAGATTGGAAAGAAGATGTGAGAGGGGAGGAGATATGCTTCTTAGAAGAAGGTGCTCACTAATTGGCTTGGGAGGAAAGAGGGATCAAAGAGTTCAACCCCTTCACCAAAAAAAAAAAAACACAAGAAAAGAGATAAGTTCTTATTTCCATTTACTTGTTATTTGTAAGGTGTCATAGTGTATGGATCATGGCTGAAAATAGAAAGTAGAGGACTTAGATGCACAAAATTTGTGCTATGTAGTATATTCTTTTGTAAAAAAATGAGAAAAGACTCCATTTATCATCATGGGGCTTAAATAATTCCTTGCTTGGGGGTATGGCTAGAGCCCACGAGGCTCCATGACGCCATTACAGTAGGGTGGAGAGAAAGATCTTGTTCATGAGTTTGTAAGTCATTTGCTTCCTCAAATATTGTGGTAATATTACAAGTCTAGAAAGTTGGTTTCATATTTTACAATGAAGAAATGAAAAAAACTAGCTCTCATTCTATGTTAGGCCATTTAAATTCATGCTATGCATTGCTCATAATAAGGAGGGTTTAAGTAAGTTTTTTTTACATCTTGTGCAATGGGTAAACTCTCATGCAGTAAGATCCATGTTATTAAAATTGTATAGGATAATATTGGATTTGCTTACAAGTAAGGAAAATGGGAAAACCTAGTAAATCAGTCTTTAAAAAAAAAAAAAAGGGGTATGGCTCAGCAATATTTACACATACAAAAAAAAAAAAGTAAAGAAACCGAAGCCTGTATGTGAGTGCATAAACGTCTAAATGACTTTCATGTATATTACCATCTCATAATGAGAAATGCTTTGGGTAGTTCCTGTGTAAGATATATGTGTGTGTGGAAAGGATGTAACTTATTTAGTCTTGAGGTGAGGGATATTGTGGAAGAGGATTTAACCTGTAACATGAATATGTTTCTTATTCCTGACATAATAGAATGACTATATGCTTCATCATTTCTGCAAGGAAATGGAAATTATACGTTTCTTTTTGGAATGCTTGGCATATGCATTAGTTAGTCTAAGCATTGTACTTCTTTTATCTTCACTAGGATAAGAGAAGAAGGGAAAGATAAGTCATGTAGATATACATCTCTAGTTTTATCTCCTAAATTAATAAGTAAATAAATAAAATTAAAAAAAATAAAAATGAGAATGTAACCTGCGTTAAAATGTGTATCAGATCTCACCGACCTACATTGGAAATGCAATCACAAGCTGTTAATCCAAAGGACATCACATGACGGTTCTTAAAAAGAGAATAGGTTAATATATAGCTGCTTATTTCCTCAACTGCAATGTATGTCTTCTCTCAATAAAAATGCATGAATCTCTTGATCGGTAGAATGACTATGAACCATAGATTTGAATATAAAAGATAAATGTCTCCAGTAGCCTATCATTTATACCTGTTGCATAACAATTTCTTGTAAAGAAATCAACAATATGAATGGGCTGAAAATTTAAATGAATAAAATAAAATGTATAACAAAATATAATATGTTACATTTCATCTGCAATCCACTATATGCTTGAGTCTAGATTTAAAATATGTGGCAGCAAATAAACATATTTACATATATAATGTTGTGTGTTGTAAAATAAAGGAAAGAAGAGAGAATATAGAACCATTCAACCCCGTTTTCAGAGTAGTAATATCATCCCTATGTTCGCTATATTTCAGTGAATTAATATCTTCTTGTTACCGAGCATTATTGGATGAAGGACTAAGAATTAAATACCCAATGAAGTAACACAAGTAATCCACTGGATCAGTCTTCTAGTCTATTGCGACCCTGTTGGTAATGATGTTTGTTGTCCTAAGTTTTAACTACCTACCAGAAAGTCTAAGGTCTAGCGTAAAAATCTCTCTCTTTTTTCTTATCTACTGTCAGAATAGCCGTAGCGTGAGATGGACTCAACATTAAAGGTGACAAAGAAATTAAGATCAGGTGAGATTTCTCTTGGATAGGGTAGACTTGACCTGTGAAGGGCGAGTTATTAAGTTCTCACCAGGATTCTGTTGTCCACCCCCAAATTATCTTAGATCTTGATATTTGTGGGACTCTCTCACCACCCCCTCCCCAATACCGTCAAATCACTGTAGTTGTCGTCCTTGATTGTATTGAATGCAGCAGTAGCAAGCGTGTGTGGTGCGTAAGACCAAAATCTGCATAGTGGATCTCAAGATAATATTGACATTATTATCACGTCTTTTGTCAATGTGCTATTCATGAATATAAAAAAAAAACCATGATAAAAAGAAAAAAATGAAAATAACCGTCATCATCATCTAGAAGTATTTCTAGAAGGCATTCGCTGAAGAATTCCCTTCTACAATGCAAATTTCTTATCAGAGTTATCTAAAACAGCATAAAATGAATGCACAAATCTCCGATAAATATCCAGTTTCAGATACAGAGGAGCTAAGGTATTGATTTCAGACAACGAATCCAACTAATTGATAGCCCTTTAAGAGAAATAAAGTAATATAGAATAAATTAAAGGAAACGATCTGACTCCCTTAGAAGTCATGGCATTTCAAAAATTTACACAGTATAAATGTAGGTTATAAACTTCTCTGCCCCACCTCACAAGAAAAAAGAATATATACATATTAAACATTAATGTTGGTATTTATTATATAATGTTTACTTACCAGCAATAAACGGATGTTCATTATCATGAGGATTGATTGGGTGAAATAAGTGCAATGGCAGTTATCTTTACCTTGGTTCAAATACTACTAAAAAAAATTAACATGATAGTAATCAATATTTTATTGTGAAATAACAAAATTATTTTACCCAATTCAGTTAGTAGATAGGACAAACTGATTATTACCTATAATAATAAACTTCATTATTCTCACGCAAGGATAATATTATTATTATAATTTAATATCTAACAATAATAATATCATTCAATAATATTAAAAATCTGAAGTGTAATTATAATTATAAAATTCAATATTTATCATCAAAATAATAATGTTAATTTTGTAAATATGAGATTTAATAATGATATTAATATTTCCATTAATCATAGTAATAATGTGGAGAGCAATATGAAGTTTATCATTTGTTTTGGTTGATATCTTAATATAAGCATGTTGTCAAAAATAAAAATAAAAATAAATTATTATCCATTTAAAGAATATATGATTATGTTATTATTATTTGGTGTTGATTAAGTGCTAATTTTATTTTGGTTAAGATTAATATTAAATTACCAATAAAATTATTATTAGCAAATCATTTGTCCCAACATTTATTTTTACTTTCTTTCTTCGGCCGGTTGAAAACTTACCATGCTCTCCTAATCGTGAAAATTGTGAATTGATTTTACTATGTTTAAACACTAACATTATTTTATTGCATGGGTGACTTAAGTAACTCACCATGGGTGACTTAAGTAATTTACCCTTTTCCTTGGTTAAAGGAAGTTATGAAATTTGGTTGAGTTTCTTAATTGTGTAGTTAATAATAAGTGAATAAATTAATTATTAATTATTGGTGTTGAAAGTGATTCGAGAAAATTAATCCCTTTTAATTATCTTTATGTGGGCCACATAAGTAAGAAGATAATTTGGTAAATGTAATATTAGTATTAGTAGTCGTAATAATATAATAATATAAAGACAAATATTTTTGTTAATCATAGTAAATTTTATACTAACATTTACATTAAAATTATTATGGGTGTAATATCATTAAGATTAATAGAAAATTAAAGATACTAATATATTAGTCTAATTTATTTAATATTTAATATTTAATCTTATAATTAATAATAGTAAGGTTGCTATAGATTGTTAATATAGCATAAGATAATTTTAGGTAGCGATATTGATTTTGATATGAGGAAGGTTGATTTGAGAGTAATAGTAACATATATTTTATTATTATTGATCAATATTAATATCATTAATAATAATTATAAGAAATAGTTTTACAATTGAGCGATGCCCCTAACTTCCACACTTTCATAGGAGGTGGCTATAAAATGTGAGTAACCTTTATTGGGGTTGAAGGTTGAACTGCAAATGCTTGGAGAAATAAATACTTAAATTAATGTTAACAAAAAAAAAATATTGGGTTTTCTTGAGGAAATATTATGGACATTTCAATATGGCCATAAAGAGGGTAAAAATAATATTAAAGGGTTGGTCAAAGAATAGTGTAATCACTACTTGATGTTTCAACTTCATGTGAACATTGTTGTTCTGGACTTTATGCCAATTAATAGGTGGAGACTTTATTAAAGTTAAAATTGTTTGATAGGAGTAATGGTAGTAACTTCTTCTCTTGAACCAGTGTACACCGTGATTAGTAATTCCCTCAAATATTGCTTGAGTGATTAAATAACTTAATGTATGTTTTAAAAAAAAATTGGTAAAGATTTGCAAGTGAGGGTATTTGTAACAGTGAATGTTTTTAAATTAAATTGTAAATGAGGTTTTTTTATGTGCAAGTTGATTTTTTTTTATAAATGCAAAAGCATGTTTAGCTGTCTATTATGATTGTTGAGTTACTCATTGTGTTATGAGCAGCCATTGGTGTTGTTGTAAATTTTTATTTGTTCAAATTAAAAAAAATTAATAGATCAAAGTTATTTTTTTTGGGCGGGGGTGGAGCAGTGAGGGGGCGTGGAGTGAGCATGAAGGTGGTGGTTATTCAATGGGGGGCGGATACTAGGTCTTCTCCCCTAGCTCTCTTTGCATAAGAGGAAAACTGAGATAATAGGATTCTATATGAATGTAAAATTTATAACAGACAGATTTAAGAGTACTTAGTTTCTTTCATTTTCAAACGTTAATACAGATTTCATTTAACCCATGAGTACCCTAATCGATGCCAGGCATGATCTACTACTCTACCTCGGTTAAATGAAAAAAAAAACTACAATAAGAGCCTATGTTCCATCAAATTTATCTATCATTACTCACTGTGTGGATTTATCCCCATATTAATGATTTCTTTACTGGTTTATTTAACAAAACCGTAGACTATAACCAATAAATAAATAAAATGAAAGAAATGGTTAATCTGATCGGAGGGCTGATTTTTGATAGAGGGGACACCTGGGGGAGATTTTAACAAGATTCTTGTCCTGGATTAAGTACTCCTCAAAACTGATAGCCTTATACCCTGCAGAATTGATCAATTGTGTAAATGAGGCAACAAAAATACATATATTTTGATGGACAACAAGAAATGTAAGTTATAAAATCTTTAAGTATAATCTTGGCATTGTTGTTTCTCTGCCCTGCGAAGACTCCCGACATCACTGATAATAGCGGGTATAGAGGCGAGTAGGCATAAAGCCTGTGCATTGGACGCATACACGGTAGTATGTTAGATAATAGCGTACACAAAATCTAGGCATAGAAGGGCATTGAGCTGGAATTAAAATAGTAAAATAAAAACAAAGGGGTAAAACAAATAAAAGTACTAAATTTGTATTCGAATTGAAGTTTCATAGCACTTGTGGTCAGAATTATTCCTTGGTATAAATGTGTCAAAGAATAGTGAGAGTCAAATAAAAATAAGTCCTTATTTTTATAAGAATCAAAAGAGATAGTAATATTGCAGTTTGGAGTCGAGAAAATTAATGCCCCTGTAGTGAGTCCACCGCCCTGCACTTAACCAAGAATTTAAAATTGCACCTTCTAATCCATATCTTACTCGCAATCTCCCTGCCTGTGCTCAGTGGAGCTTCAGCATAGTTTCGCCCTTTCAAACACTTCATTATCAAACAAAAAAATAAATTCATGTCTGCAAGTTCTAGGTTTACAGAGGGGTATTCTTGTAATGGAAAATAAAGCATGGAGCAATGTTAGATTAACCCAGTAAGCAGAGGGGCACCCTCTATGATATGTTCCCAACAGAGTTCATTACGCCTTAGTGAAGAATAGCTATCAAAGATTGCATTCAATACTCGAGTATAGAGGTTAAACTTCTTCCAGACGCCTTGATCACGTGGAGTCAAGTGAGAAATAAATAATGCATAGGCCTTATTATAGTGGCACTATTTGCACTGCTTAGGTCGTTCTCCACTAAACAAATTCTTCACATGTCTTCATCTCTTCAAGCTCGAGAAAGTTTTAAGAAATAATGGTATATCATCAATTAATGCATCATTGCCTCTACTCCAGTTAAGGGAGTTGTCGCTTTCTCATTAAATCAAAGTATAGCATACCTAAAAGAGTCATTTAAGTCACCCACGCAGATACATCTGTCAACTCGCCTCTGAATCGATGGCCCAGGCCCTCCGTAGGTTGTCAGTTGTGTTCAGTCATCCCGAGAAATCTGCAATCGGCTGGGGATGCCTACCGTGCTGACCAATATTTCATGGTGTGCATGTTTCTTACGCAAATTTTCTGAGCAAGCAAATCAGGAGTTACTTCTATCGCCTTCGCTGCAAGGCTAAATATTATCTTGTTTAGCATTAAAAATAACGACCTACTAAGGATTGAGGCATGTCAATTGGGCTTGCGTGAACTTATCATGTTGTAGTCATTCACGTCAGTTCATTAATTATCAGAGCAGGCCTGTGGTTGGGCGTTAAGTTTGAAAATTGGCCCAATAAATAGAGGTTAGGATACAATTTATGAGAGACCCCGTCTCTCTATCAGTGGCAGCGAATAGTATCCAGACTGTCACCTAAGTTGGATGCGTCAGAAGGTGAGATGGAATGCAAAGTAAGTTACTGTTTCAATGTGAACGTCTGGATGTTGTCTTCTTTTTAGTTTGAGTGCATAGACAACACTCCAACAAGAGCTCTGGCGGGGTTAAAAGTCTAATAACAATAGTGTATTTTTGCAGCGTACGAGTAAAATATTTAATATATATATATATATAACAAAATCATTGATTTTGCAGTTTAAAAGATTACTAATATACTAGCTTATATACCTTATATATAATCTATATAATATACGGCGAGAGATATCATTTTCGAGGCATATTTTGTAAGATTCAAAAAAGCAAAAAAACAGAAAAAATACACCTCGAAAATGATATCTCTCGGCATATATTATATAGATTATATATAAGGTATATAAGCTAGTTTCAGCAGTAACGCTACAAGCAAAAAACACATGCCAATATTAATTGAGATATATTATGTATTATGATTATATTATCTATTTATGTTATATTATATTATATTATAATATAATATTTAATATATTAAGATTATATTATTATTAGATTAATAGTAATGTTATATTATTAATATATTATATGATAATATTATATTACATTGTATGAATTATAATGATATATTTGATATATTAAGATTATATATAATTTATAGATTAATAGTAACTATATTAGATTATTAATATTATCGGTATTTTATTAATAATATTAATATTATATTAGATTAATAATAATAATATTAAATCATTAATTATACTATAAATGAAAACTGCTTGAACAATTTGTGAGCTTTCAAAAGGAATAATTTTAAAATGGCCCTCCCGCTCTCAGTTAGAACAACTATCCCACTCTTTATTGAAACCTTCTTGCTTTCTGCAGATGGTGGGTCATTGGCTTCTGGTGTGTCGTTGGCTTTTGGTGCGTTGTTAGCTTCTGGTGTGCTATCGGCTTCTGCTAAGTCAATTTTTGTTGCTGCTAGGTCATGTGTTGTTGGCTTGCGGGTGTCTATAGATAGTTCACTGCTTGTTGTTGGGCCACCGTAATTGTCTTCAGATGTGCCTCCTAATGGTTCACGACCTATGCTTGGTGGGTCTGTTGTTGTTGTTTTTGTTGTGACTACTAGTTTACCTGCAACTCTTGTTGCTACTGTTGGTTGTGGGAGTGACACCCCTGGTTCTTTTCCTCTTTTGTCTTTGGTGGCTTGTCCTTTGACTTCCCCTTGCACCATTCTTTTAGAGGATGATCTTTCTTGGATGGTTGTGCAAAGAAGGAAGATAGGTCTCCCTAAGCATAATCACTCCTCTCAGTCCCTTGCTAAGTTTGTTTGTGGTGGTCGGAAGGCTGCACATGTTGTTTAGCTTTACTTTTTCCACTGTTGTTTGATGGTGTTTGGTTGTTGTTCTTCTTTGTTTATCTTTGGAGTAGTTGTTTGTATCTTTTATGAGGTGTTTGGATGTTGTTGACTGTCTAGTGTTGTATCTTTTGAGTAGCATTTTGTACCTAATGTTGTAAAGGGTTCTAGGTGTTTTTCCCTTATAATCAAAACATTGCTTTCAAATTCTTCGTTCTCTAAAGAATTGATTCTTGCATTTTTTTTTTGACATAAGCATCCAATCATCAATTGTGGGATCTACATCCTTAATGTTTGTTAGAATTTGATGAAATCTTTGTTTTTCTTCATTATGTCCATCTTATCAAAAAACATGAATTAATGTAACGACCATTTTTAATTCTTCGCATAGTATCTTTTCTCGCCTTTTTCTTTCATATGGAGCCTTGTTATTTATTGGAGGTAATTGTGCCAAGTCTCCAACTAAAATCATAGATATGTTTGAATATAAAATATTTATTTAAATTGATAAGTATGAATTTGTATAGAAAGAACTATAATAGAATTGAATAAAAATATTGTAATGTAAAGTTATCAAAGTTAGCAATTTCAATCCAAAACTCACCTCCAAAACTTTGGTTACCGTTTTCTAGGAATGTTTGTCAAAGCCCAGAGTCTATGTTTTCAAGCAACCTCTCTCCAAGGAAACTTATTTCATCTATCAATATGTATCTGATAGGTGATATTTCTTCTTGGAAAGTTGTAAGTCTTGTCCCTTCTAGTTCAATGAAATCTCTTATTGGAATTCTTATATTTGACTGAATGGTTGAAGCACCAATGTTGAATGTTGCAACTCCAATAGGCGCGAGTAGAAGTAGAGGAGATTGTTTGGGAGAATAATTTTTTTCTAGTGCTAGGTTATGTGTTAGGTTATATAAAGTTAGGTTATATAGGGTTAGGTTATATAGTGCTAGGTTATATATTGTAGAACCCTAAAAAAATTACACTATAGATAACCCTAACTTGACTATTAACCATAATCATAACCCTAACCATTAACCATAATTGTAACCTTAAACTTACCCTAACTCTAACCATAAACCATAATCCTTACCTTAATTCTAACCAAATCCTTAACTGTAACCCTATATCATAATCCTAATCTCATATCTAATCACAACCATAACTAAAACTCTAAATCCAACCCTAAATCCTAAACCATAAACCCTAATCCTAACACTAACACTAACTCTAACCCTAACCTTATCTCGAACACTAAACCCTAACCCTAACTAAATACCTAATCATAACTCTAAACTGTAACCTAACCTAACTCTAATCTCAACCATTTAATTAAGATAAAAGTACCAACCTAACCCTAACCCTATATATCTATTTGTACCATAACCCTTTGTAATTGAACCCTAATAATAACCCTCACCTAAACCTAACACTAAGTGTACCATAACCTTTTGTAAATTTTGAACATTAATTTTATTGTAACCATAATTAAAACATAGCCTTAACCCTAACCCTAATCCTAACTGTAACCCTAAGCCTAGCCCTAGCCCTAGCCCTAACCCAAACCTTAACTTTAACCTTGATCCTAACCATAACTCCAACCATAATGCTAACCCTAATATTGACCATAACCTTAATTGAACCCTAATAATAATAATTATACCATAACCCTTTGTAATTGTTCAACACTAATTTTATTGTACAACCATAATTGAAATTTAACATTAACCCTAACCCCAATCCTAACTATAAGCCTAACCCTAGCCCTAACCCTAACCCTGACCCTAACCTTAACTCTAACCTTGATCCTAACCATAACCATAGCCCTAGCCTTAATCATAATTGTTAGCTAACCCTAATACTAACCATAACCCTAATTGAACCCTAATATTAACTCTAACCCTCATTGTACCATAAATGTAACCCTAATCCCAGGCTCTATTGTAGAACCCTAAATTTTCTAAAAAAAACTAATTGTAATGCTAACCCTAACCTAACCATTAACCATAATTATAACCCTAACCATTAACCATAATCGTAACCTTAACCTTGTCCTAACCCTAACCATAAACCATAATCCTAACTCTAACTCTAACCAAATCCTTAATTGTAACCCTAAACCCTAACCCTAATTTCATATCTAATCCCAACCATAACCAAAACTCTAAATTTAACCCTAACCATAAACCCTAAACCCTAATCTAACCCTAATCCTAACATTATTTTTCCTAGCCCTAACCCTAACTCTAAACCTAACCCTAACCCTAACCCGAACACTAAATCCTAACCCTAATTAAATACCCAATCATAACCCTAAATTGTAATCCAACCCAACTCTAATCTCAATCATAATTGTACCTCTAAACCTTACCCTAAACCCAAGTTTAATTTTATTATATCATATTAATATCTACATTTTATCATATATAATATTAATTATATTACTATATGTTTTGATATATAGTATATTATATTATCTACATTTTTATTTATTCTAATTTTTAAGTTTTCTTAATTTTAAGATTTTTTTGGTTAATATCTACATTATATAATATATAATATTAATAATATTACTATATAATTTAATATATAATATATTATATTATCTATATTATATATTTTAATATACAATATATTATGTTATCTATATTAATATATAATATGTATAATATAATAGTATATATTATATTTCTATATTATCTATTTTAATATATAATATGAATTATATTATTATCTAATATAATATATTATATATTTTTTTATTTTTAGAAAAAGAATTTTGAAGATATATATTTTTTTGATTTCTTAATTATTATAATGTATAATATGTATTATATTATATTCTATTATATCTTTTTCCCATTTTTAGAAAAAAAATATTTTTTAAGATTTCTAAATTTTCGAATATGTATTATATTCATTATATTATATCTTTTTAAAGAAAATTAGAAAAGAATTTTGAAGAAATATTTTGTTTTTTAAGGTTCCTAAATTTTCAAATATGTATTATGTTATATTATATATTTTTATTTTTATTTTTAGAAAAGAATTTTGAATAAATATTCTATCTTTTAAGATTCTTAAATTTTCTTTTTTTTTTGTTTTTTTATGACGAATGTGTTGACCTCCTATAAGAGCCAGGGTTGTCATTGTAGGGTTATTTGAATTATTTGAATAAATATTTTATTTTTTAAGATTCCTTAATTTTCAGATTTTTTGTTTTTTTTGTGACGGATGTGCTGCCATTGTAGAGTTACGCCTCTCAGCATAATAAGGGATAATATTGATTATTAACACTTAACACTACAGTTATTATCCAATAACCTGATCTATAAGAAATAGAATTTGTTTTATAATTGTAATATCATGGATAAAATTTAGTGAAAATAATAATGATATTGATATTAATAATGTTAATAATAATACTTTTTAAAAAAATGTATAACATTTAATATTAAATAAATATTATTGGTTTCAATAATAATAGTAATAATATTATTGATCTAATATCATATTGAGGGTAATTCTAGATTTAATAATAATATTATTTCATTCAGTTAAAAATGTAAGTAATAGTAATGATGTCAAGTTGAGGGTACATATGGATTTTATTTTGAACAACTAAGTTCTATTAACCTTATCAGCATTATTGGTTCAATATTTTTGCTCGTTAGCTCACAATAATATTGCTGAAATTTTTTTAATTATAATCTATTATCAGCATGAACTTAATTCTAATGTTCAAGTTGACAATAAATATCAATTACATCATTGTTAAGTCTTCCAACAACAACATATTTATACAATCAGAAATTAGAAAGCTATTGTGATGTAAACAAGGAGATATAAATGTGTTCAGATATTTCAATGATTGACGTAAATTTTCCATATTTACATACTACACTCTATTTGAACATCATTATCAGATTTTAATATTCAAATGATCAATATATTGTACTTGATATCTAAATCTAACTTTTATCTATTGTTACATTTAAAATATTTAAATTCAAATGTTTGTTTCATTTGATTTATTTGTATTAAAGTGGTTTTAAAAAAAAAAAAATGGTCTTCCCAGCAAGTAGCCTCGCTTTCCCTGTAAAGACGTGGAGATGAAGCAAAGAATAATTTAAAAAAATAATAATAATAAGAAAAGGTAGAAGTCGTGCCCATTTCATAATAATTTAGGTTTCCATAATCTCTTTAAAGAAGAGAACACGAAAGCTAAAGGCTAAAAGATTAAAAAGATAAGTATCTAATTTCTAAAAGATGGATTTAATATCCTTAATGTTTTTTTTTTACTTCTTTAAAATGTTAAAGTTAATTTATTTAGAATCATAATTTTACTTTATTCACTTAGGGATTTAAACCTATTTCTTAAAGAAAAATAATTTTGTAATTTAAAAATATAAAAGTTCACTTTATTCATGGGTAAGTTAGAAATTATAAATAAATAAAATAATTAAAAATGTGAATTATCTTATTTAAAGGAAATTAATTATTTTATGGTTAATTATTTTTTATGAAATGGGTTTACAATTGTGATCATGTATTTTTTTTTCTCTTATCACAAATTGATTATAATACATTGATTTGGGTTTTTTAGGAATGGAAATTCTTGAGTTCCAAATATATTTCAAGTAAACCCTTTTATCCTTGTTAAAGGAGTCAACCACTCACTAAAATATCGTAATAATTAATTAAAACAAATAAAGTGTTGTGATTGTGTTAGATCCACATTAGGATGTAGGCATGGCAAATTCAATGAATATTCCACCTCTAGCAAACCCAACTTAGCCTAACGGATGTTGTACCAAACCCTTAAGCTAACTTTCATACTTGGGTTAAGTAGTGACCATGTCGTAGTATGTGGTGAGCAACTTAGTTATAACCCTCACCTCAACTATTAGAGTAATAATTAGCTTAACCAATGTATTAAAAATAAAACAAAATGTTACATTTTCTAGTGGAAAATTTTGGGCGTGACACATTGCATATTTAATGTGTTGCTTTTATATGTAATACTGCAGTTGTTGTTTTATTCCAAAATTGATTGTCTTATGTGAGAGAAGTTTGTGAGCTAGCCTAGTGTGATACATGGATGTAATTCTGAGTGAACATTTTTGTTGAATTTAATATTTGACTTTATTTTGTGGTTGGTTTTGTGTTAAGTTTCTTATTAGACAAATTGTAAGTTTGTTGAGTAATTGTGGTTGGGTATCATGTGCGGAGAAAATTGAGGTCTCCCTTGGATGCTTGTTGGTTAATTTACTATTGGAATATGTGGTTGATTTTGTATTAAGTTGATTATGAAAGTTTTTGATTGAGTATGAAAATCTTGTTGTGAGGTTGTCACTCGTTATTTTATACTTGTTGACTCATAAATTGTGGATTGAAAATAGTTCCTTGAGGTCATGTTATTGTTGCCACTTCGATGGGGAACTAGTGTGTTAGTAATTTGTTAGTCTTCTAGAGGTTGGGGAAAGAGTTTCTTTATGATGGGATTTTCATGTTGGTTCTTTGTGAACACTTGATCTTCATTACTTTTCATTTGTCGTTTATCGTATGCATCGTCCCTTCTTTTCTCCCAAAAGCATTTGGGTAGCATGACATGCCATGAAGGCTCCATAATATTGTTAGAGTAATAGTTCATTTGCCTTTATAATTAAATCACTTTGGTTTAATTATTAAATGCTAACTATTATTCTATTTACTTAAGCTTGTCATTTGTAGGTGCATTATAATTAATATGTTTATTAATTATTAAATGCACAAACCTAGCTTTCTCCGGCTTTAGGGTTTCTCACCTTATATGCCGTTTTTGTAATTATTGTAATCATTCTTTTTGGGAAATAACAATTATGCTCTCACTCCGCTGAGATTTTCCAAACCCTTGCTTCTGTCTCTTTGGTCTTCATTCAGCATTAGGTATTTTGCATGCAGGTGTTCTTGGCGAGCTATGGATTTGCATTTATCAAATCCTACATGGTATCAGAGCCACCCTGTCGCTGCCTGGTTTGAAGGTGTTTGAGGCCACGATTCGAAGACGACAGCCACAGCTTCTCTGGGGTTTTTCTGTCACTTTGAAGGAGGCACTATTTTCTGGAGCTGTTTGAGCAAAAACGGACTCCACCATTGCGTTCAGAAGGTCCGGGAGAGTCAAAATTCATATAAACTTCGACTATTTTGACCACAGTGACCACAGGCAAATTTTTTTGGCCTACTAGGGCCGTACGGGCTCAAAAATCGAGAAAAAAATATTAAAAATCATTTTTAATAAATTTTCGGCTGACGCCAATGCTGCATCACCAGCGCCACCCGCATACAGCGGCCCGGCGTGCCACCTATGACCTGCGCCATGCCGGGGCGTATGCGTCATTACCGTTCGACATACGACTCGCCCGGCGACCACCTCCGCCGACGTCGCCGCCCACTGGCCACCGCCGACGTCCAGTGACGGCCATACGGCCGTCAAATTATTTCCCTTGACTGGTTTTTTCCAGAGAGTTCAATTTTAGGGGGTACCTGTGGTTTTTTAGCCGTATCTTGGGCATACGGTGTCCGTTTTCGAAAAACGAAATATCGTTGGAAAGGTGTTTCCGAGCCGGACATGATCATGCTGGTTTTGTTTGCTGATTTGGCTGTTTGAGCACTATTTTTTGGCGTCAAAGTAGAGGCTTCGTTTTCCTCTCTCACTCCATCTGGCGTTCAGGTTTTTTCCTCATTTTTTATGCTTCCAGTATTTGTTTAATTGTTGTACGAGGGTTAGAATCATACATTGTGGGGGGGTAGTTTTGCTTTCTGTCATTTACTTTCAGAAAACGACCCTTCTACTTCTGTCTTTCTCTTCTCTCAATGTCGGACCCCTCTATGGCCCGGCTAACACCGCACAATTACCACACCTGGAAAGCACACATGACCAGGCTACTCATGTCACGTGGCTTATGGTCATGCCTAGATGAACATCAACCTGTCCTACAGCGTCCTTTTGAGATTCTTCAGCACAGGAATAAAATGGATGAAGCCATGGGCTTGATTGCACTGAACATTTCCGACAGTCTCCTCTTTCACTTGGATGGTTTGACCACTCCTAGGGCCATTTGGGGCAAGTTTTCAGATTTGTTTGGCACTCTCAATGAATTTCGGGCACTACCGCTTGATGCAGAGCTGACTACTTTGACACCTACCGGATTTCCCACCATTGAGGACTTCTTGATGAAGTTCAAGTCTCTACGCTTAGTTTTGCAGGGATGTGGGAAAACCAAGACAGATGACGAGTGTATCTTCTTGATACTCTCAAAGTTGCGAGGACAATATCAGATCTTCTCTTCCACTTTCTACTCCACCATGGATGCTTTGGGTGCTAGACACACCATGCCTTCTTTTGAGACATTCTGTGATCGGTTGACACGGGAACAGGCAAAGATCCAACAGATGGATGCTTCTGGCTCTTCTAGCCAAGCATTGGTTGCTCAGTCTTCACAGGGGAAACCAAAACAGAAAAGCAAACCGAAGAAAGATTCCGCAGGCAATGAGTATTCCTCCAAACCTGCACAGAAAACTGATTCAAAACCTCCAGCTAACCCTTCCAAGGGTAAATCTTCTTCGAAGTCTACTGAGTCTACCTCCAAGACTAAGAAGAAATCAGTTGAGACCTGTAGCTTTTGTGGAAAGGAAGGACATCCCGTTTCTCGGTGTTGGAAACGTTTGGAGGCTTTAGAGGAAGCCATGCAGGAGCATCACATTTCATCTCCTCAGTCCACATCCTCCCCTACAGGGAAAGGTCATGCTCTTACTGCACGAGCTATGACTTCTGGGCCCACCTGGATTCTTGATTCCGGTGCCTCTCACTACATGACTCACACTCAGCAATTGGTCACCTCACTTGCTCCTTGTGCTACTTCACAGATTGCTGTTGGGAACTCATCTCATCTTTCTGTTTTGGGTTCTGGTTCTGTTGCATTGGCTGGGGGTTCTCTTCAGGATGTTCTCTTTGTCCCTGACATTTCGACGAACCTACTGTCTATCTATCAGATTTGTCACTCTGGCTCTGGTAAGACAGTTGAGTTCTCACCACATGATGTGGTTATTCGGGACTTACATGATTCTGATATGATTGTGGCTACTGGGAGTGTTGACATTGCATCCCGACTATACAAATTTGATGGATTTGAGTCTTCTGTTGGCATGGGTTCCTGTCTTATAGCACATGCAGATTCAGTGAGCAGACTTTGGCATGAGCGTTTGGGCCATGTCAATTACAGATATCTTCAGCAGATGAGCACACAGGCACTTGTTCTTGGGCTTCCACACATTACTTGCACTAATGGGGTTTGTCAGGGTTGTGTTCTTGGCAAACAACATAGGGATCCTTTCCCTCAGGGACGAGCTACTCGTGCTTTGGCACCATTGGAGTTGATTCATAGTGACCTCATGTCATTTCCTACTCCTTCTTTTTCCGGTGCTAGATATGTGCTTACTTTCATTGATGACTTCTCCAGGCGCACATGGGTGTACTTTTTAAAGTACAAGTCTGATGTCTTTGACTCATTTTGAGTCTTTAAGACATTTGTGGAGAAGCAATCTGGTCTTTCTATTCGTCGGATACGCACAGATAATGGGGGGGAGTATGTGAACCAAACTTTCAGGGATTTTTGCTCTGAACATGGTCTTCAGCATCAGTTTTCAGTGCCCTACACCCCTCAGCAGAATGGTGTGGCAGAGAGAAAGAACAGAACACTTCGGGAGATGGCTAATTGTATGATACAGTCCAGGTCCATGGATTCGTCTTTTTGGGCAGAGGCAGTCAATTGTACCAACTATATTCAGAATCGGATGCCTCACAAGGCAGTTCGACATATGACTCCTGAGGAGGCTTGGTCTCATGTCAAGCCTGATATATCTTCATTCCGAGTTTTTGGTAGTGAAGCATGGGCATTTGTGCCTGACGCTCAGAGGAGAGCAATGGAGCGGAAGAGCCGACACCTCATTTTTGTTGGCTACTGCGAGGATGTTAAGGCATACAGGTTGTTTGACCCTGATTCTAGAGAGGTCCTGTTTCGATGGGATGTCCAGTTTGATGAGCGCCTTCCTACAGTAGATACCCCGCTTCCAGAGTCTACTTCACTTACCACTACTCCCTCCTCTCTTCCAACTTTGTTTCAGGACGATGAGGATGATGACCTTAGTGATCCCCATTTACCTCCACCACGGGATCCTCCACAGATGCCTAGATGGGCTCGTGTTACAGTTGATGCTGCAGGATCTCTGGCTGGTGACCCTTCCACTTCCCGTCGCACCCGGTCTCATATTGCGGGTTCTAGTCTTCTGAGTCATGCTATTTGTGGTGATCCTCAGACATTTGGGGCAGCGACAAGACATACTGAGTGGGACAGTGCTATGGAGGAGGAGTATTCTTCTTTGATGAAGAATCATACTTGGGATCTTTGTTCTCTTCCTAAGGGAAGAAAGTTAGTGCGATGCAAGTGGTTGTATCGTACTAAGTTTGCTACTGATGGTTCTATTGATAAGTACAAGGCACGTCTTGTTGCGAAGGGTTTTTTATAGGTTGAGGGTATTGATTACACTGAGACATTTGCCCCTGTCGCCAAGATGAACTCTATTCGCCTTGTCTTATCCCTCGCGGCTTCTCAGGGATGGCCCATTTATCAGATGGATGTGAAGAGTGCTTTCTTTCACGGTGATCTTAGTGAGGAGATTTACATGGAGCAGCCTCAGGGATTTGTGCAGGATTCCTCCTTGGTTTGTAGACTTCGGCGTTCTTTGTATGGTCTCAAACAGGCCCCTCAGGCTTGGTATGAGAAGATGGACTCCTTTCTGCTTTCTACAGGATTCACATGCTGTCATTTCGATCCTACAGTCTACATTCAGTGTCTTGAGGATGAGGTTTTGATCCTTGTGCTATATGTTGATGATCTTCTCATCACAGGTAGCTCATCTTCTATGATTCAGGATGTTCAGCGTGCATTGATGGAGCAGTTTGAGATGACAGACCTGGGTCTATTACACTTCTTTCTGGGTCTGCAGATTGTTCAGTCCCCTGCTGGGATCTTTGTTTACCAACAGAAGTATGCTCTTGACATGCTTCAGTGCTTTGATATGCTTGATTGCAAGCCCGCTCCAACACCTTTTCAGTCGAGTGTTACTTTGTCTACCTCTTGCACTTCACCTTAAGTGGATCCTACATTGTATCGGCAGTTGGTTGGCAGTTTGTTGTACCTGACACACACTCGTCCTGATCTCTCCTTTGCAGTTGGTCTAGTCTCTCAGTTCTCACACAAGCCTCATGAGAGTCATTGGCAAGCTACCAAGCGCATTTTGAGATACATTCAGGGCACACTTATGTATGGCATTCATTACACATCAGGGGCTCCTCACATTGTTGGCTACACTGACTCAGATTGGGCTGGTGATGTTGATGATCGGAAGTCTACTTCTGGCTTTGTTTTTTGCCTTGGCTCTGGTCCTATCACATGGTCGTGCAAGAAGCAGAATGCTCGCGCACTTTCATCTACAGAGGCTGAGTATAGAGCGGCAGTGCATGCTAGTCAGGAGATTTTGTGGCTTCGACAGTTGATGACTGAGTTTGGTTTCCTCCTGATCGTCCCACTGTTCTGTGGTGCGATAATCAGAGTGCTATTCACATTTCCCGCAACCCGGTGGAGCATCAGCGCACTAAACACATTGAGCTTCATATGCATTTCATCCGTCAGCAGATTCAGGATGGTGTTCTCTCTTTGGAGTACATCCCCACTGACGCGCAGGTTGCTGACATCTTCACCAAACCTTTTGCATCTCTGCGCTATCTTCAGTTGCGTTCTATGCTTGGGGTGACGGAAGTTGTCCTTGGGGGGTCTTGTTGAGGCCTTCCTTCCTTCATGTTTTTTTCAGCATGTTGTTGTATCTCTTTTTGGGGTAGATTTTTTTCCCACTGGGTTTTCTCTATTTCCCCGTTTTACAGAGATTTCTTTGTAGTTAGGTACCTGATCTAGCCTTGTTGCCGGGACCCATTTTTTCCTGCTTTCTTAGCTGTGCTAGGTTTGCTTCCTCCTAAGCTTTGCTTAAGGGGGGGTGTTAGAGTAATAGTTCATTTGCCTTTATAATTAAATCACTTTGGTTTAATTATTAAATGCTAACTATTATTCTATTTACTTAA
>CM021106.1:226138317-226177989 GCA_007115665.2 Sequoiadendron giganteum
ATTTCCCTTGACTGGTTTTTTCCAGAGAATTCAATTTTAGGGGGTACCTGTGGTTTTTTAGCCGTATCTTGGGCATACGGTGTCCGTTTTCGAAAAACGAAATATCGTTGGAAAGGTGTTTCCGAGCCGGACATGATCATGCTGGTTTTGTTTGCTGATTTGGCTGTTTGAGCACTATTTTTTGGCGTCAAAGTAGAGGCTTCGTTTTCCTCTCTCACTCCATCTGGCGTTCAGGTTTTTTCCTCATTTTTTATGCTTCCAGTATTTGTTTAATTGTTGTACGAGGGTTAGAATCATACATTGTGGGGGGGTAGTTTTGCTTTCTGTCATTTACTTTCAGAAAACGACCCTTCTACTTCTGTCTTTCTCTTCTCTCAATGTCGGACCCCTCTATGGCCCGGCTAACACCGCACAATTACCACACTTGGAAAGCACACATGACCAGGCTACTCATGTCACGTGGCTTATGGTCATGCCTAGATGAACATCAACCTGTCCTACATCGTCCTTTTGAGATTCTTCAGCACAGGAATAAAATGGATGAAGCCATGGGCTTGATTGCACTGAACATTTCCGACAATCTCCTCTTTCACTTGGATGGTTTGACCACTCCTAGGGCCATTTGGGGCAAGTTTTCAGATTTGTTTGGCACTGTCAATGAATTTCGAGCACTACAGCTTGATGCAGAGCTGACTACTTTGACACCTACCGGCTTTCCCACCATTGAGGACTTCTTGATGAAGTTCAAGTCTCTACGCTCAGTTTTGCAGGGATGTGGGAAAACCAAGACAGATGATGAGTGTATCTTCTTGATACTCTCAAAGTTGCGAGGACAATATCAGATCTTCTCTTCCACTTTCTACTCCACCATGGATGCTTTGGGTGCTAGACACACCATGCCTTCTTTTGAGACATTCTGTGATCGGTTGACACGGGAACAGGCAAAGATCCAATAGATGGATGCTTCTGGCTCTTCTAGCCAAGCATTGGTTGCTCAGTCTTCACAGGGGAAACCAAAACAGAAAAGCAAACCAAAGAAAGATTCCGCAGGCAATGAGTCTTCCTCCAAACCTGCACAGAAAACTGATTCAAAACCTCCAGCTAACCCTTCCAAGGGTAAATCTTCTTCGAAGTCTACTGAGTCTACCTCCAAGACTAAGAAGAAATCAGTTGAGACCTGTAGCTTTTGTGGAAAGGAAGGACATCCTGTTTCTCGGTGTTGGAAATGTTTGGAGGCTTTAGAGGAAGCCATGCAGGAGCATCACATTTCATCTCCTCAGTCCACATCCTCCCCTACAGGGAAAGGTCATGCTCTTACTGCACGAGCTATGACTTCTGGGCCCACCTGGATTCTTGATTCCGGTGCCTCTCACTACATGACTCACACTCAGCAATTGGTCACCTCACTTGCTCCTTGTGCTACTTCACAGATTGCTGTTGGGAACTCATCTCATCTTTCTGTTTTGGGTTCTGGTTCTGTTGCATTGGCTGGGGGTTCTCTTCAGGATGTTCTCTTTGTCCCTGACATTTCGACGAACCTACTGTCTATCTATCAGATTTGTCACTCTGGCTCTGGTAAGACAGTTGAGTTCTCACCACATGATGTGGTTATTCGGGACTTACATGATTCTGATATGATTGTGGCTACTGGGAGTGTTGACATTGCATCCCGACTATACAAATTTGATGGATTTGAGTCTTCTGTTGGCATGGGTTCCTGTCTTATAGCACATGCAGATTCAGTGAGCAGACTTTGGCATGAGCGTTTGGGCCATGTCAATTACAGATATCTTCAGCAGATGAGCACACGGGCACTTGTTCTTGGGCTTCCACACATTACTTGCACTGATGGGGTTTGTCAGGGTTGTGTTCTTGGCAAACAACATAGGGATCCTTTCCCTCAGGGACGAGCTACTCGTGCTTTGGCACCATTGGAGTGGATTCATAGTGACCTCATGTCATTTCCTACTCCTTCTTTTTCCGGTGCTAGATATGTGCTTACTTTCATTGATGACTTCTCCAGGCGCACATGGGTGTACTTTTTAAAGTACAAGTCTGATGTCTTTGACTCATTTCAAGTCTTTAAGACATTTGTGGAGAAGCAATCTGGTCTTTCTATTCGTCGGATACGCACAGATAATGGGGGGGAGTATGTGAACCAAACTTTCAGGGATTTTTGCTCTGAACATGGTCTTCAGCATCAGTTTTCAGTGCCCTACACCCCTCAGCAGAATGGTGTGGCAGAGAGAAAGAACATAACACTTCGGGAGATGGCTAATTGTATGATACAGTCCAGGTCCATGGATTCGTCTTTTTGGGCAGAGACAGTCAATTGTGCCAACTATATTCAGAATCGGATGCCTCACAAGGCAGTTCGACATATGACTCCTGAGGAGGCTTGGTCTCATGTCAAGCCTGATATATCTTCATTCCGAGTTTTTGGTAGTGAAGCATGGGCATTTGTGCCTGACGCTCAGAGGAGAGCAATGGAGCGGAAGAGCCGACACCTCATTTTTGTTGGCTACTGCGAGGATGTTAAGGCATACAGGTTGTTTGACCCTGATTCCAGAGAGGTCCTGTTTTGACGGGATGTCCAGTTTGATGAGCGCCTTCCTACAGTAGATACCCCACTTCCAGAGTCTACTTCACTTACCACTACTCCCTCCTCTCTTCCAACTTTGTTTCAGGATGATGAGGATGATGATCTTAGTGATCCCCATTTACCTCCACCACAGGATCCTCCACAGATGCCTAGATGGGCTCGTGTTACAGTTGATGCTGCAGGATCTCTGGCTGGTGACCCTTCCACTTCCCGTCGCACCCGGTCTCATATTGCGGGTTCTAGTCTTCTGAGTCATGCTATTTGTGGTGATCCTCAGACATTTGGGGCAGCAACAGGACATACTGAGTGGGACAGTGCTATGGAGGAGGAGTATTCTTCTTTGATGAAGAATCATACTTGGGATCTTTGTTCTCTTCCTAAAGGAAGAAAGTTAGTGCGATGCAAGTGGTTGTATCGTACTAAGTTTGCTGTTGATGGTTCTATTGATAAGTACAAGGCACATCTTATTGCGAAGGGTTTTTCACAGGTTGAGGGTATTGATTACACTGAGACATTTGCCCCTGTCGCCAAGATGAACTCTATTCGCCTTGTCTTATCCCTCGCGGCTTCTCAGGGATGGCCCATTTATCAGATGGATGTGAAGAGTGCTTTCTTGCACGGTGATCTTAGTGAGGAGATTTACATGGAGCAGCCTCAGGGATTTGTGCAGGATTCCTCCTTGGTTTGCAGACTTCGGCGTTCTTTGTATGGTCTCAAACAGGCCCCTCGGGCTTGGTATGAGAAGATGGACTCCTTTCTGCTCTCTACAGGATTCACACGCTGTCATTCAAATCCTACAGTCTACATTCAGCGTCTTGCGGATGAGGTTTTGATCCTTGTGCTATATGTTGATGATCTTCTCATCACAGGTAGCTCATCTTCTATGATTCAGGATGTTCAGCGTGCATTGATGGAGCAGTTTGAGATGACAGACCTGGGTCTATTACACTTCTTTCTGGGTCTGCAGATTGTGCAGTCCCTTGCTGGGATCTTTGTTTACCAGCAGAAGTATGCTCTTGACATGCTTCAGCGCTTTGATATGCTTGATTGCAAGCCTGCTCCCACACCTTTTCAGTCGGGTGTTACTTTGTCTACCTCTTGCACTTCACCTTCAGTGGATCCTACATTGTATCGGCAGTTGGTTGGCAGTTTGTTGTACCTGACACACACTCGTCCTGATCTCTCCTTTGCAGTTGGTCTAGTCTCTCGGTTCTCTCACGAGCCTCATGAGAGTCATTGGCAAGCTGCCAAGCGCATTTTGAGATACATTCAGGGCACACTTATGTATGGCATTCATTACACATCAGGGGCTCCTCACATTGTTGGCTACACTGACTCAGATTGGGCTGGTGATGTTGATGATCGGAAGTCTACTTCTGGCTTTGTCTTTTGCCTTGGCTCTGGTCCTATCACATGGTTGTGCAAGAAGTAGAATGCTCGCGCACTTTCATCTACAGAGGCTAAGTATAGAGCAGCAGCGCATGCTAGTCAGGAGATTTTATGGCTTTGACAGTTGATGACTGAGTTTGGGTTTCCTCCTGATCGTCCCACTGTTCTGTGGTGCGATAATCAGAGTGCTATTCACATTTCCCGTAACCCAGTGGAGCATCAGCGCACTAAACACATTGAGCTTCATATGCATTTCATCCGTCAGCAGATTCGGGATGGTGTTCTCTCTTTGGAGTACATCCCCACCTGACGCACAGGTTGCTGACATCTTCACCAAACCTTTTGCATCTCCGCGCTATCTTCAGTTGCGTTCTATGCTTGGGGTGACGGAAGTTGTCCTTGGGGGGTCTTGTTGAGGCCTTCCTTCCTTCATGTTTTTTTCGGCATGTTGTTGTATCTCTTTTTGGGGTAGAGTTTTTTCCCACTGGGTTTTCTCTATTTCCCCGTTTTACAGAGATTTCTTTGTAGTTGGGTACCTGATCTGGCCTTGTTGCCGGGACCCATTTTTTCCTGCTTTCTTAGCTGTGCTAGGTTTGCTTCCTCCTAAGCTTCGCTTAAGGGGGGGTGTTAGAGTAATAGTTCATTTGCCTTTATAATTAAATCACTTTGGTTTAATTATTAAATGCTAACTATTATTCTATTTACTTAAGCTTGTCATTTGTAGGTGCATTATAATTAATATGTTTATTAATTATTAAATGCACAAACCTAGCTTTCTTCGGCTTTAGGGTTTCTCACCTTATATGCCGCTTTTGTAATTATTGTAATCATTCTTTTTGGGAAATAACAATTATGCTCTCACTCCGCTGAGTTTTTCCAAACCCTTGCTTCTGTCTCTTTGGTCTCCATTCAGCATTAGGTATTTTGCATGCAGGTGTTCTTGGCGAGCTGTGGATTTGCATTTATCAAATCCTACAAATATCACAATTAAATTGAGAATAGAGAAGAAATAAATCAAAGCCAAATATATTATAAATGATATGTAGAACATCAAGTTGGTGAAGTATATATAGAAGTTAGAATTAAGACAATGATATTAAATACTCACACTTAACATTTAGTTCACCATTGTCATTGATGTGATAATTAAAATTTAATTCATCACTTGAATCCTTAATCATTGATGTGACAATATTATTTCGAAAATATTGTGACAATATTATTCCAAGTTACCCACAAGAAAATCCATGTTTCGACCTCCCCGCTTCCCCATTGGGTTTAACCCGTGTGCAACTTTCAGCAACAAGGAGGTGAGGAGTGGCCCAGATTAAATATGACACTTCAAATCTATGTGCTCTTTACCTTGAGACCATTCGCCTGTGCATAACCCTCAGACCAAATGGACGGCCCAAATTAAGATGTCGTGCTTACCTTTATAACATGTGCTTAAAAGACTCCTTTAGTAGTGCAAGCTTTAACACTAGTTCCTTAATATTTTATTAATATTTAGCACCTTGCTATAGTTCCTTCAACAGTTCTAACTGTTCCATGTAGCAGTTCCCTACCTCCCCATTGAGGGATGAGAGATGTAGGTGTGTCCCCCGTGGGCTGGCGGGGAGTGATCAAGGTTGACCCACGTCACCCTATCTCGACCGTTGATTTCTCAAACCCATTGTTCACCTAGGCCGAGGGTTCAGTCACCATGATGACTCCAAAGGCTTAAGTCATAACTTAAGCAACCTTCAACTATAGGTAGCCAGTAAACGATAAAATATTATTTTGGTTGTCATGACTTTAAGTGATTTAATAAGTAATAAAATGTCAACCATTAATTTTTGGAAATCTAAAGGTTCTAGTGTTATTCTGGAGGTTTCAATTCGCAAGTCTACTGCTTCAGAGATTTACTTCCAAAATACAACTGCAGTCGTCCATCAAAAATTCATCGAACAATTGTGGGTTATATTATTTTGCACTCACATCTGGCTTCAAACATAATAAATATGTTGACACTAGTCCCCATTCTAGACACTTTATGAAGGAATTTGAATGTACAAAAAAAAAATCTCAGAATTTGATATTTTTGCCAACCACACTATGACTTTTTATTGGCATACCAGTTTATTTTGCTAATGATTTTTTTTATTAGATTGAGATTATGTTTAATTCACCAATTTTTTATTCATTTGAAAATAGGTTTAATTCGCCAACAAAAATATTATTTCTATTTTGAAAATAGGTTTAATTCGCCAACAAAAATATTATTTGTATTTTAAAAACAGGTTTATTCGTCAATGGAAATATTTTATTAGTTTGAAAAAAGGTTTTAATCACCAATGAAAATATTTTATTGGATTAAATAAATTACAACTCACCAGGATTTTCCACAAACTTCTAGCGATTAGAAAAGATTCCCCAATTGAGATTTTTTTTTCTCAAAAGATGAAAAATTTTGAAAATAAAATTAATATTTTTATTGAGAAGTATACAAGATTCACCAAGATTTATACCTTCGTCGAGGGGGGGGTTCTTAAATTTATCCCTGGTGTCCACATCCTAGTATCTAAATTTAAGGCTCTAAAGATGGGCTCAAATGCCAATGGTGTCCACATCCTAGTATCTAAATTTAAGGCTCTAAAGATGGGCTCAAATGCCAATGGTCCAAGGATTTATGGTCTAGGGTATATGTTTCTTGTTGAGGGTGCATAATGTTAAGGTCCTAGTGATCCCAAATTCAAGCTCTAAAAGTTCACAATAAATGGTATCGGTTTCTTCGTCAAGGGTTCATGATATATAATCTAGGGATAGGGACCAGGGTCTAGGCTCCAAGTTTTAGGGTAAACATCTAGCATACAATGTTTGACTTCTTAGATTTATGGTATGATTAATTTCTATAATCTAGCAATTAAATTCTACGGTTCATAGTCAAGTATACATGGTCTTGGATCCAAGGTTTAATCATCTAACAATTCAAGGTTCAATATTGAAGTTTAAAGTTCTAAGGTCTAAGGTTTAAGGTGTATGTTCTTGGGATCTAATGCTCATGTTCTATTGTCTAAGTTCAAATATCTAGTAGCATATCCTAAGCACTAGGTTTCATCCACAAGTTTAAGGTAAAGGGTAAATAGTAATATTTCTTGGTCTAGGGTCCACAAGTACAAGACATAGCCTATAAGGTTTAGGGTTCAAAAATTAAGGATCTAGGATCAAAGTGTTTAAGCTATAGGATAAATCTTTATCAATCTAAGGCCCATGACTCATGAGGGTAGGGTGTAGATCAAGGTTTATGGGTCAAAAACTTAAATTATAGGTTCCAAGGTCCAAACCATATATAAAGAGAGAAAAATAGATGGAAAGAAGAAACAAAGAAATAGAAATAGAAATGTAGAGAAACATTAAAAATAAATAAAGATATTTAGACAATGAGAGATAACTAGAATAAAATTAAATTAAAAGGAATAAGATATGTCAAAAGAGAAACAGAGGTATAAAGGTAGATGCAAGTGAGAAATACACTATGAGAGAAAAAGGAAAGGAAGAATATAGGAAGACTAAAAGAAAAATCTATATAAATATAAACAAAAATTGACAAATACAAAAAATAAGTAAAAAGGAATAATGAAATTAAGTAAGAAGAGAGGAAGTAAAAATAAAAGGACAAAATAAAAATCATCAAGCGAACAAAAGTATATATAAAAATAGAGAGAAACGGAAATAGGAAACACTAAGGGAAGGAAAGAGCTAGATAAACTGATACAAAGAAAGAAAGAAGGGTAAGAGGGAGAGAGAGAATATTTTGATTGTGTATTTTTTCAATTGATATTTTAAATTACATTCAATGATCGCCAATAAAAAAGAGAATATGATCAGAAAAATATACATAATTAAAATAAAATATATAATACATCTAGCTTAATATTACCGTATTTTATAAAAAAATTGTGTGTTGCATAAAAAATCGAACAAACACGGATTAAAACTTTCTTATATTGAAGTTGTAATTTACTAACTGGTTCTATTGAATGCAAAATTTCAAAAGACAAAATTTTGATATTTATGTAAAATTTCATTGACTCTTTCAGCATTCACTAACTATAGGCTCCATGGTCCATGGTCCATGAGTGCAAAGTCCATTTGTCACACCCATCATGAATACAACACAAAAAAAAAAAACAAATTTAAAAGAGTTAATTAAGTTTGCTAATATCTACTCACATTGTCATAATGTGAGACTTAACATCAATAAACTTAATTAATTCTTTTAAAAAATTGTTGTCTTCATGATGGGCATAACACATGGTATCAGAGCATAAGTTTTCCAACACTATGAATTCTAGGAATCGATTAGGTCTTGGGTGGTGATATGCAAGTAATCATGTGATAATTAATTGAAGACCAAGAAAACTAATGATTAGTTTGATGAATATATGTTCTTTTAAACTTAATTTTAAAGTAAATACCTACCCTTGTGAGGGGGCTTGCAAATGTTTCAAAGGAAAAAAATAAATATGATAGAAGATTCAATTGAGGGTTCGATTTATGATACCTAATCAGATTGGTCATGAATGCCCATGGCACCATCAAAGGGTCCAAAGTTAGTATCTAAGGATCTAGGATCCAAGTTCCTAACTAAGGCTTTGAATTTTAAGATCACATGTTTAGAGCTTAAGGTTTGGTTCTAAGTAACATCTAAGCCCTTGTTCTAAATTCTAGAGTCTAAATTTCAATGCTTAAGATCCACTAACAAAGGTCAAGGGATTTAGGGGTCTTGGGGTCCAAAGTCAAGGATCAAGGATTGAAGATACAAAGTTTGGGTTCTATGATTCAAAGACTAGGTCCCAAAGATCCAATATCCATAGTCTAGTGTCAAAGGTCAAATATTCAAGGTATAAGGTCTAGGATTGATGTTATTGTGTCATTTTTTTCCTAGCATCCACAACCCACATGTTTAGGGTGTAGGTTCTACAATATAAAAGCATACATCTCAACACATGGGTTCAAGGGTTCATAATATAGGGTAAGTATTTCTTGGTCTAGGGTCCATATTCCACAACTCTAGGGTTCCCAATCTAAGAGTTGGGGGTAAAGGGTAAACGTTTCTTTATCAAGGTCAATTTTCCACAAGCCTAAGGTCTAAGTGCATAAACCTTAGGTTCTAAAGTATAAGATCTAAATTGTGATATTTTTAGGCTCCAAGTTTTGAAGTTATGTGCCAAGAACATAACATCCAAGTTCTACATGTTATAATCTAAACTCCAGGACCCAACATGTAGTGTCTAATGTCAACAAGTTTATGGGTCTAGTATCAAGGATAAAGGATCCAATACCCAACACTAATAATCTATGGAACATGACCTATTTTCCAAAAGGAGAGAAAGGAAAAAAGAAAGAAAAGAAAAATCAAGGGAAAATTTAAGAGAGAATTATAGATAGAAATCAAAAGCGATTGAAATGAAGCATTCTCAAATGATAATATAGAGAAGAAAGAAAAATTAGAAATAAAACAAGATGGTAGAAAGAGAGAGAGAGAGAGAGAGAGAGAGAGAGAGAGAGAGAGAGAGAGAGAGAGAGAGAGAGAGAGAGAGAGAGAGAGAGAGAGAGAGAGAGAGAGCAATTTAAACAAGAAGAGATGAGAGAGAGAGAGAGAGAGAGAGAGAACAATTTAAACAAGAAGAGAGAGAGAGAGAGAGAGAGGAGAGAGAGAGAGAGAGAGAGAGAGCAATTAAACAAGAAGAGATGGAAAAAAAAACATGAAAAGGAAAAGGCATATAAAAAGATTAAAAAAAGACCAAATGAAAGTTATAAAAATAAGATAGATGGAACAACAACAACAACAAATCTATAAAAATGAAATGAATAAAAATAGTAAAGAGACAAAGAGGAGATATTAAAATAGGAAAATAAAAACAAACAAAAATATAGAGAAAGACATAAACACACAAAAAAAAAAAAATAATTTAAAAAAAAAAGCAACTAAATCATAAGGAAAAATAGAGGATGAAAAATAAAGAAAGAAAGAACACAAAAAAATACAAGAGCAATTTAAACAAGAAGAGATGGAAAAAACATGGAAAAGGAAAAGGTATATAAAAGATAAAAAAAAAGACCAAATGAAAGTTATAAAAATAAGATAGATGGAACAACAACAAGAAGAAATCTATAAAATGAATGAATAAAAATAGTAAGAGACAAAAAGAGGAGATATTAAAATAGAAAAATAAAACAAACAAAAATATAGAGAAAGACATAAACACACAAAAAAAAAAGAAATTTAAAAAAAAGCAACTAAATCATAAGGAAAATAGAGGATGAAAAATAAAGAAAGAAAGAACACAAAAAATACAAGAGCAATTTAAACAAGAAGAGATGGAAAAAAAAAAACATGGAAAAGGAAAAGGCATATAAAAAGATAAAAAGAAGACCAAATGAAAGTTATAAAATAAGATAGATGGAACAACAACAAGAAGAAATCTATAAAAATGAATGAATAAAAATAGTAAGAGACAAAAAGAGGAGATATTAAAATAGAAAAATAAAAACAAACAAAAAATATAGAGAAAGACATAAACACACAAAAAAAAAAGAAATTTAAAAAAAAGCAACTAAATCATAAGGAAAAATAGAGGATGAAAAATAAAGAAAGAAAGAACACAAAAAATACAAAAACGAGATAGAAAGAACGAGAGCAAAGAAAAAGAAGTGAAGGAAAAAGAAAAAAAGAAAAAAAGAAGCAAGAAAAGAGATAAAAATAGAAAGAAATAGAGACCAATAAAAAATTTACAAAATGTTCAACGAAGAAAGAAAAGAAAAGAAAAGAGATCAAAATAAAAGAGATTAAGAGAGGAAAATAGATACAAGATAATCAAAGTGACGAAAAGAAAAAGGAAGATAGCTATATGGAGAAAGAGATGGAAAGATGGAGAAATAGAGAAAAAAGGTAGAATGACTAATAAAAACATAGAATTAAAACAAATGAAAAATACTAAAAAAGAATCAAAGCAAAAATGAGCTAGATAAAGGGTAAAACAAATAAATCACATTAAGAAAGAGAGGGATAAACAAAAAAAGGTAATGAAAGAAATAAATAATGAAAATTATTAAAAACCAACTGATGATGGACATATATAGAAACAAAAAAAGGGTATGAAAATTAATCGAAGGCATAGAAAAAGATAAAGAATGAAAGAAGATTATTAAACTAAAAAGATAAATAAATTCCTAGTAAAAAATAAAAAATGATAGAAACAAACAACAACAAAAAGGAGATAGAAGAACACGACGAAGAGAAAAAGAGATAAAAAAGACTAGATAGAAAATAAGTTTAAATGAGGAGAAATAAAAGGAATGAAAGATAATTTTAAAAAATAAAATAAAATTTAGAAGCAAACCCAGAAAGAAAATATAAGAAAAGTACAAAAGGAAAAAAATATGTAAGATAAAATAGTGAAAGAAAAAATAAAGATGGACAAAGAAAGAGATATGAGAGATATAGATGAATACAAAAGATATAAATATAAAGAGAGAAAAATAGTAGATAAACAAAGTATGAAAGTGAGACAAGAAAAAAAAATATTGTTGTTTTGGATTATTCTTTGAATTCCTTGGTTCTAATTGAACTCTCAATTTCGATGTTCTTTTCCTTAGGGGTCAAGCGTTCAGTCACTTAATAGTTGGCTTCCTTACAGAATTGGCGTCCACATGGTCATGGCTTATATAATGCAAATAAAAGAATTTGTTTTCCTCAATCTCCAACCTTTCAATCAAATCCTTGACTGATATGGAAATGGTGATTTGGTTTAGCATTTCATGAACCAAGGCCACCTTTATGAGGGAATAAAACAAATAAATGAAAAAAGATAAAGATAAAAGATAGATGGAGAGAACAAAACAAATATAGAGAGTGAGCAAAAGAGAATAAAGAGAAATAAAATCTGAAAAATATAAAAAATGTGAAAATATAGAAATGGGAAAGGAAGATAGATAAACAAAGAAAGATAATTGAGGATGAGAAAAATATATAACAAATAAATAATAGAAAGGTGTATGGTGAGAGAAAATAAAGAAACAATTTTGATTGGTGAAGCCACGGTTTCAAGATTTCAATCCTATGACAAAGAAATTTTTGGTTTACCTATTTGGTTCAATCTTTTCCATCCCTCATTAGTTCTAGGTTGATTCCATAATAAACCTCTCCCCCTCTTTGTAATAGTTTTGTATTCAAATATCATGGAGGATAGAAATTCTTCTAAGGCACCTTTGATCCAAAGGGTAGAGGAGAAGGATGCTATGGTACTTAATACGCATGTGTAAGACCCTGCTTCACATGTGATTAGTAAAACACTAATTTCTTTCATATTTCTCTAAATAGATGGTAAGATGTATTATAGATGATAAATAGTGTGATTGTGTAACAATATTCTTGCATTTCATTCTAACAATTTGTTTAATTGTCACTGTCATGAAGGTGTTAGGAACTCATAAATTATGGAATATGAATTGAATTTTTAAATGGAATTGTTGCACAGATAAATCTTAGGATATTAATCTTGCAAATTAATTTCGTACTTACTATTGCATTGGCAATGTGTGGGAAAATAAGCATGTGAGTACGAGAAGGGAAAACCATTGAGAGAAAATCAAAACACATCTTATTGTGGATATGAATTTGAACTTTTTTTGGGGCTTAGAAATAAATAAAGGTAATATGTGGTAAATTAATATGGTAAGGGTTGATATTAAAAGGATATTAGATTATGTGTTATGTGGGTGTAAGTGGGGTTAAGGGGTTGGGAACCCTTATCCAAGTGTGAAACTCGGGTGGATCCTTAAGTGGGTCTTTAAAGAGGGTTGTTGGTCATTTTCCTTTGTTGGGATGCATAAATAAACCCCCTAGGGTCTATACCATGGTGGTAGGCGTCAACTGGGCATGCAATAGGGCCCCAAGGACATGATTTGACTCCTAAAAAGACTTCATAATGAAGAGTGACGAATTTTGAGGATAGATTGAGGGGTTGTCCAAGTGCATGTACCCCTCTTAAATAAGAAAAAGACCCTCATTGGTGGGAGAGGTACACTCACAACTCCCCATCCAAGGGTTACAATTTTTGGAGACTTCTATATAGTTGGAGAGGAGGAAGGAGTGGGGTGTTACCCACTTCTCCTCTTGGAGAACTTGAATTGAGATGGTAAAGAGAATGGGAAGAGGAGAGAAGTCCACCTCTTGGAAAGATAGTGATCAAAATGGCTTGACTTGGAGAGGGAATATGGATACGTGAGTCTAGTTCCTTCGTATTATCAATTCAAGACCCGTGATATTGAGAATAACAAAATTGTTTACCTAGAATCAACCGCCCACTGCAATAGTTTGTTCATCATTTAAGCCTCTACCTACAATGCCTCCATCTTTTTGTGCAGACCAAAGGAAAATAATTATTTGATACGTTGACCTAGTGGTTCGATGTAAAAATTCATCAAATGTGGTCTCGCTCCTACTTACCCTACGCTCTACAACATTGTTATACTGTGGTATTGCTTACCCTCTAGAATTACGGTTACTTCTCCTTAAGTACTTATATTCATTTAAAGATAATTTAAATACTTATATAAAGATTTTAAACAATATCTTTAGGGTTAATTTAATTACCTTTATAACTTTCTTATAAAGAGTATTTATTAAAGATAATTTATGATCTTAAGGTTAATTAATTATATTTAAATTTTTTTATAAAGATTATTTGTTAAAAATAATTTAAATTATAAATTTAAGATTAATTTAGCTATATATATTTTTTTTAATGAGGATTATTTTTATTTTTATTAAAAATAAAATATTTGTAAAGTGAATGAAAATGTGGCACATTGACAACAATATTAACATTGTTGTATTGTAATGTAGTATTAAAGTAGGATTGAGAATAATGTTAAGGTTATTGAAATAATAAAATAAATAAAAAATGATCTTATGAGAAATTTACCTTATGGTTGGCAACAATAAGTTCAATAATATCTTTATCAATGTTTAAGGTATTGTTAATTATAATATTATGTATTGATGGTGTTAACATATATGTTACTTGAAAAAAAAATTGTTGAGTTTCCTTAGTGTAAAATTATAGGCATGACAGTAGTGCTCAATATAATCCCTTATAACTAAAATAACACTTGTAGTATGACTAGTTAAACTATTGTAGTAACTCAAATTAATGTAAAAAAAAAATAATTGGGTTTTCTAGGGAAAATTTTTGGGCATGACACTTGGTATCAAAGCCCAGGTTGTAACAGTGGGTACTCTGAGAATAAGTGTATGTGGTCGTCAAGTGAATATCATTGCAATAGTTGAGTTCCAAAATGTCTCCAACCTAATAAATTTTGAGAGTCTATTTGTGTGGAAACATTGGGATCTAATTTCAAATAACCATCTTTATTAAAATCTATGAAGGTATGTGTTAGCCAAACTTTAACCATTTTAGGTATTAATTAATGATAAGTAACTCAAAGGAACTTAAGCGTTCAAAGATAAAACCCTCAAGAATATTATGATTATGCAATGGATGTGCATGTAAAAAAAAAATGTTAGTTCATCTAATAAGTGTTACCAAACCTATCACCTTTTGACACTTCCCCTCCTTAAACTTTAAGAGGCTAGATGATTGTTGTTAAATATGGTTATTAAGGATTTTAATGAGTTAGTGAAATAATATAAATCACCTTTATATTTGTGATTAAAGTAACCTAACTTTTTCCACTTGAAAAGACATTAGTGATGTTGAAAAAGAAGCTAAATTATTGTGCATAGTAAAGTATAACCTTGACTAATTAAACAAATTATTGTTGATTGTATAGTTTAAATTTAGAAAAGAAATCATTTCGTTCAAGCTTAGAAATGCAAGGGAGTGTTAGAGACTAATTATTGATTCCTCATAGTGAACCTTAGACAAGGTTTAAAATTAAAAATTATAGTTAATTTTAATCGAGAAAGATGAAGAAGGGGTTAATGTCTAAATTGAGGCAACAAAATTAAGAAATATTAGCTCAAACTAGGAAGGTTGTGCTAATTTTTTTCTAAAATTCCCCTCAAGTAACCTTAAAATGAAGGATTGATTTAACGATAAATATGCCTAGCATATTGCAAACCCTGGTTGTTAGAGTAAGCTTTTTGTATGTTTTACTTACGAATAAACTATAGAGTGTACCATTCTAGAACCCTCATAACTCTCAGTATGTATGCATTTGAAAACACCTCTGGTGTTAATTAGAGAATGGGTAAAGAGAAAAAATGAGGATATAACTTTGGAAGTACATAATTCTTGATCTATAAATGAAACTTAAGGGAGTGTTAGAATCAACCTTGTGCTCATATTGTGAACATCAATAACTCATAAGCCTCTTAAAACTTATTCAAACTAGGATTCAACATAAGAAAGATTCCCACTATCGAATGTTGGAGGTTATAAGGTGAATCAACTTATGATTGGTAGGTAAGATAGCATGATTAAGGACATCAACTAATGATCAAGCCTTGCTTTATGTCGAAAGTTCAACTTAGAAGAGTAGCCAATATTAAATTTTACCTTGGATTAAATGATTAAAATTTAAAGATAATTAAGCACTTTTTGCAAGTCAATCGTGACCTAGTAAACTTAATGTAACTATAACAACTACCAAGCTCTTATGTCCTATTGTTTAAAGATTAAATAGTAAACACAATAACATGATTTTTATGATTCTAGTCAAAGGTGAAGGCATAGAAGGATACAATTAGGATAAGACTATTAAGGACCAATGAATTTAGTGTTTAAATCACCCCCTTATAATAACTAAACATAGGAAGATTTGTGAAGAAATATTTTCAAAATGAGAATTTGGAGTTAAAACATTATCCATAACTCATGCTAATACTACTCCCTTATAAATGAGTTAAGAACTAAAGACTTGTTGCTGCCCAAATAAGAAAGGATACATGTCATCAATAGGAACTAATAACACCCTCAATTACGTGTTGACCTTGAAGGTTGTGTGCATGCCATAAGGATTGAATAATCAATTGCATGAATTTATAAATTGAGTAATGAGTTATGTGTGGCTCATTGTGTATTATGTGATGGCCTAGATAAGAGACACTAAAGTAGGCTCATAAAACATCCATCTGATGTTGTGTATTCTATACCTTGACTATATTTACTCTTTGAGGGAAGAACACTTACACCCAAATGTAAAGGAGAAAACTTCAACGTTGGTAAAACTTTTGAGACTTTTACTCTTTGTGCATCTTATCAAGTTAGATGGAACTACGATTGTAAAAATGACGAATATGACATATGATTGAACAGTCCAACCTTAGATAGCAAAATGCAAGATATGAATAAGTTTCGAGAACTAATATTCCATGATTTTTCATGTGTTTTATGCATTGATTTTTCTTTCTTTTATCATACTATAATGTTCAAATGGAAATGATTGACTACCTTCCATATCAAGTGAGAAGTCTTCCTTAGCATGTTGTGAAAAATATAGTGGAATTACCCATATTGATATATCGGTGAACATAACAAATACAGTTGAATGGATATATATAGAAAAACAATCTTGATCACGAATGTGATGTGTGATATACCATGTATTGTTAATTGTAAGAATATCAAGTATTACTTAGATTGCAATTGTGAATTATATGGAAATTTATATTACAAGTATGCAAAGGATAGATGTTAACAAAAGGATAAACAAAGTGAACATTGTGTAAAGAAAATAAAGTATGTATGTCCTAATAGTGTGTTAAACTGTGTATTGTTAAACTACAGTTGCATATCTTCTAGAGGTTTCTTGTACTTAAGCAAAGTTAGTAGATGTTTCCAAAATTGAGGCAAGAAGTGAATAGTATCTAAAGGAAATATAATGTGTTTAAGTGTGTTGCCCTTGTTCTATAATATATGGAATTTTGTGAAATATATTGTGTTATGGCCTGTGAAGTGAAAAACCAGTAAATGTGTTGTGCCCCAAGTATAAGATACTAGGTATCTGACTTGGGATCAGGGTGAGGGAGGTCAAGTACAATCCCTTATGTGTACTCTTTGTGATGGCCCTTTTGTGTAAGCTAGTTAATTGTGGAATGATGTAGATGTGTGTCTACTAAATGAAATGTGAAGTAATTCCTTGTGTAAGTCTTGTTTGTATGTTAAATGTGTACCCCTAGCGTACGGCTCCCCTACGGGATTGAGATGCCTACTAGCGTAAATAGGGGTTGAGGGGTGAGAGAACCCCAAGTGGGAACTCCATGGTTTTCCTTGGACATGTTCCTAACCTACTCCCCCACATGAGAACCACACTTGTCGGTTCGTTGTGCAAACCCACTCCTTGATGTCTATAACCCATGTGTAAAGGATGGAATTACTTGGACCATATTGATCACAGATTTTGGATACTTCAGCAATGCAGGGAATTGATGCTATGTGGATGAGTCCACCATGATATTATGTGCTATCATATTTATGTGGTCAGGGACCACTAGTTATTACATGCTATTTACTTATGTGGTTAGAGAACCACCAGTCCCCTCCTCCCCTTAAGTGGTTTTATCAAAGTTAGGTAGTGCTCGTAATGTGAAAGTTTTATTGTCGAGAAATTAATTATTGACAATTTCTTAGTTGATGTTTTGTTTCATTATACACAAGCAGTGTTAAATTTTACATTTATTTTACTCGGGATATAGCCATTTGAAGGTTGTCATAGTCCATTGCCTCAAGGACATATTTAATTTATATTTTGGATTAAGATTGAAATGTTTAAATGCAGCTGCAACTGATCTTTATATGGTTTTCCTCTCGAATTTGTATTTTTTTGTTTATTAAAATGTTGGATTATGATTTTATGTATTCAATTGAGGCTTCCTATTGTTTGCTAACTACTGGCAAGTGTGGTGTAATGTAACATTTGTAAAATTGCCACATCTTGGGGGGTTCCCTGGCAGGCTGTATAAGGGAGTAGATGTGTTGGGGAATTATAAATTATTTGAGAGGGGTTGCAAATGGGACTGGTATGGGACGATCATTAATCCATTCTTCCCCTAGTTATATGAGTATTCTTGTTATACCTTCCCCTTGGAGGCTAACCCCTTACACAAACAAGGGAAGGTATCTAGGAGATGTATGGTAGGGTCCTTAGAGAAGGGCCTTGAAACCATCTTCCCTAATGGCTATGGTATCCAAGAATCTCCATCCTTGTAATCCCAATTGAGCCTTGTGATGTGAATTATGTGTAATTGTTGTAATGTATGGGTAAAATTGTAAATAAATGTCATGTGGAAATATTTGACTGTTATGTGAGAAGAAATATACAGATAAAATTGAGACTACTATTTCTGAGACATGAATTGGTATTAGAGCAAAAACATTTTCCAACATCATAAGTGATGTCTATGATACAAAAGAAAACCTTGAAGGGTATCCAAGGATGTTAATGTGTTGGATATATGTTGATATCAAGTATTAACTAGATGGATGACTACTGACATTGTTTACATTGTGACTATATTGGATAAATGTTCTATGGTGGAAAATTTTGTTCTTAGCATTTAGATGATTTGATTCATGAAAGGGATTTATTTAACATGTACTTAATGGTTGAATGTTGTGAATTTCCTCATCAAGAAAGTAAATTAATCCATATATTGATAGATTTATGTGCATTACTATATTAAGATTAATTTCCTAACCTTAATGACTTCCAGGAGGAGGTCTAAACTAAGGGGAGGGGGATGTCACTGCCATGAAGGTGTTACAAACTCATAAATTATGGAATATGAATTAAAATTTTAAATGGAATTGTTGCAAAGATAAATCTTAGGATATTAATCTTGCAAATTAATTTTGAACTTACTATTATATTGATAATGTGCAGGAAGATAAGGGTGCGAGTACGAGAAGGGAAAACCATTGAGACAAAATCAAAAGACATCTTATTGTGGATATGAATTTGAACTTTTTTGGGAGCTTAGAAATAAATAAAGTTAATATGTGGTAAATTAATATGGTAAGGGTTGATATTAAAAGGATATTAGATTATGTGTTATGTGGGTGTAAGTGGGGTTAGGGGGTTGGGAACCCTTATCCAAGTGTGAAACTCGGATGGATCCTAAAGTGTGTCTTTAAAGAGGGTTGTTGGTCATTTTCCTTGGTTGGGATGCATAAATAAACCCCCTAGGGTCTATACCATGGTGGTAGGGGTCAACTGGGCATGCAATAGGGCCCCAAGGACATGATTTGACTCTTGAAAAGTCTTCATAATGAAGAGTGACGAATTTTGAGGATAGATTGAGGGGTTGTCCAAGTGCATGCACCCCTCTTAAATAAGGGAAAGACCCTCATTGGTGGGAGAGGTACACTCACAACTCCCCATCCAAGGGTTACAATTTTTGGAGACTTCTATATAGTTGGAGAGGAGGAAGGAGTGGGGTGTCACCCTCTTCTCCTCTTGGAGAACTTGAATGGAGATGGTAAAGAGAATGGGAAGAGGAGATAAGTCCACCTCTTGGAAAGATAGTGATCAAAATGGCTTGGCTTGGAGAGGGAATATGGATACATGAGTCCAGTTTCTTCATATAAAGAAAAAAAAAGAAAATTTCTTGCTATTCCCATTTACCCTTATTCATTAGCTATAAGGAGATGACATAGTGTAGGTATTATGGTTGAAAATGGAAGTAGAGAACTTAGATGAATGAAATTGGTGCTATGTTAGTTCATCCTTTGTAAAGATGAGATTAGGCTCCATTATCGTCATGGAGCTTTAAAATTTCCTTGCTCGGGGGTATGGCTAGAGCCCATGAGGCTCCATGATGCCATTACGACAGGGTGGAGAGAAGAACTTAAATAGTTGTGTGCCCTTTATTGTATCTTTTTAATTTGATGGTAATATGTAAAGCTAGTGTTTTGTTATAATATGTTAGAGAATGGTCAAGAGAAAAGTTTACAAAGTAAGTGTGGATATGAAAACAAGTAATTAAATGAAAATGTATGACTAGGAAGATAGCTAAGTATCTCCATGTTGCATTGAAGCAACATTCTATGAATTTTATCACAATTGCTCATAGTTAGAGAAGTTTAGAATAAACATATATATATTTATGAATGGGTAAAGTTGAGAAACCTTAATTAATGTAATAAACCAGAATTGAGAACCTTCCGTTTATGCAAATAATTATAGATGAAGCTATCATGATGTTTGTTACAGATGGAAAAGAAGAAAAATGAATAAAACAAAAATATATATAGATTCATTGTGCTAGGGATAAATGTAAATCTACTTGATTCTATGTGATTTATTTAATTTTATATCTATTTCCACATTGATGCATTATACATGACTTTACATATGTATATTCATTTTTTTATATTCCTGGAAGTATATATATACATATAATATGTTTTTGATATTATACTTTGTGTTGGGATATCCAACCTCATGCTTGAGAAAATATATGATGAATACAATTAAAATGAAGAATAGCTTACTCTAAATCAACCCAAAGGATATTTCAAACAAGATGCATTTATGAGCTTGTTAAATTAATTGGAATAGTTATATTATCGAAGGGCATAGTTAATATTCTAATAAATCTTGGTGAGATGAATAATTATACATCATACTTTTTTTCTTCCTAAAACATTTTACAAATATTGCTATCAGTAAATCTATATATACAACCAACAAAGACCCCTATAAGTCCAAGCGTATTTTTCATTATACTAAAATTGATATATATATATATTAACAGTATAGAAATACGCTTAAAAAAATAATAATTTAGGGCATAGGCTTGTGGTGTGATCGCTACCTCTAAGGATCAAGGTGCCATTGTAGTCGTCCCTCTTCAAAATCCTCTCTACGATTACTAGCAAACTGGTTGCCTATGCTCGAGTGGAGTTTCGGTGAGAGTTTGAGCATCCAAACGTTCATCAAAACCAATATTCAACTAGTTTCCTCTGAAATCTCAATTGCTTGAATTTACCAAACACAAAAAGAAGAGGCCAAACGTTCAAAATTTCATATCCCATCTGCACAAAAGTTCAGTATTAAGGGAAGCTGCAAGTGGATGGCTAATCTACTAGAATTTTCCCCTAGTTGCCACAGTCCCTTGTAAACTCAAAAATTATGATCTGAGTTGTATTGCCTTGTGTGTGAGTATGTGAAACCAGTCCCACTAAAAGAAGACTGGGTGTTAGGTTTATAGTTGATTGATTGAACCAAATTTTCATTCCCCAGATGACTTCTATTCACGTTTAGAGAGAATTCAACGTTCAGATTTTAAAAGAGGTCGTAGGGATTGGCTTGTCCTCGTAAGTAAGTTAATTGTAGGATGTGGTCTATGGTCAGGCAGCAGGTGAAGAAACATTTGAGATGAGGCAAGTGCCTTCTGTAATGATGTAAACTTTTTGTTCAACTAGGTACTCTGAAGACTACGAAAAAAGGTGATTCGACGTCTCATTGATAGCCCACCTAACATCAATTATTGTTGAATGTGACTCATAATAGAAATTTATTCTTTCCGTGTAATTCATAGCACAACCACTGACCATATTAATGGCAATAAGTTCTACCTTGGGGACCCTGCACGATCAGCCCTACACCTATTCTCCAGTTTGCATCATCATTACCCCCCCTTTTTAATCGAGTTAAAAAATGGGCAGTACCATTGAATAAGGTGATGATAATATTTTAGACTGCAGGGGTTGAGAAGGTAGTGATGGCTGTAAGGTCGTTAGAACATTGTTAGTTGCTTGTATAGACTCTAACCCAAGTTTAGAGTGAACTCCTTAGTGATAACTAGTTTTAATGTTGGGTAGATAAATGAGTACACAGTTACTTGAATATTATCAATTCGCGCCCGTGATATTGAGAATAACAAAACTGTTTATCTAGAATGATCCACTGCAATAGTTTGTTCATCATTTAAGGCTCTACCTATAATGCCTCCATCTTATTGCACAGACTATAGGAAAATAATTATTTGATACGCTGACCTGGTGGTTCGATCTAAAAATTCATCAAATGTGGTCTCACTCCTACTTACCCTACGCTCTACAAAATTGTTGTACTATTGTATTGCTTACCAAAGGTATGGTTGGGAGGGTACGTACGTCATATTTACTCCATAGAAAATCCCTCTAATATCTATGTAGATTTAAGTGCACAAAATCAATGTGATGTGTGGAATTCTCGAGAGGGATATGTTGAGTCCCCAAAACGTCTCCTCCTACAGGTCATTTTATTTCCATAGCTAGCTATCTAAACGCAAGAGTTGCTCATATGACATTTATTCAAGATTAATATGTGGAGGCGCTAAATTGGTAGTGATTCTAGTACTAATATAAACATTAATATTAATATCATATATGAATAACTTATATGTCGCGTGTTCATTAATGTTGATAGTGATGCCAACATGAGCTTCAGATATGCTTAGTAGACCGTGTTGATTCGATGCCAAAGGTTCATAATAATGTCGCCACCTTATAGTACTAGCCCTTTGTTCTAAACACTTTTATCGTAGCACAATGTGCTCTGTAAAATGCAGTAAATTCAGTATAAAGTGAATCATAAATTAGGTTAAAACAGTTTTTTTAGGGTCGCAGATTATTTTCAAAATGGAGGTCAATCATTATGCAATTAGTTCATGGCACGATAAATAAACTTATTTTGCCTGTGTTTGGCCTTGATTCAGCGCACTTTTAACAATAATTATACTAAAATTATTAGTATGAGCAATTTGATATTTAAATTAGCGGACGTAAATCTGATTACATATATATTGATATAAACATAGCGTTGATTTGTAAAAACAAAAAAAAATGTTTGCATGGATAGTCGAGTGTTTATGACTTAAAGCCGTATAGTGGAGTCCTTAAAGAAAAATAATAAAAGTCCCCATTGGTTTAGTTCCCAAACGATGGTACTAAAAAAAAACCAAAAAAAACTGAACAAAAATCGATGGAGTGATTTGCATGTAAGATCTCTTTAAAAAAACATAGGGTTGCTATTGAAAGCTATATCTCTTGGAATAGAAAATTCACTTGCATCCACATGCCATGGTTCCTATTTTATTTAAAAACAATCATATAAACTTGCCTTGTAGAATTACGTGTACTTCTCCTTAAGTACTTATATTCATTTAAAAATAATTTAAATACTTATATAAAGATTTTAAACAATATCTTTAGGGTTAATTTAATTACCTATTTATTAAAGATAATTTATGATCTTAAGATTAATTAATTATATTTAAATTTTCTTATAAAGATTATTTGTTAAAAATAATTTAAATTATAACTTTAAGATTAATTTAGCTATATATAATTTTTTTATGATGATTATTTATATTTTTATTAAAGATAAAATATTTGTAAAGTGAATGAAAATGTGTAGCATTGTTGTATTGTAATGTAGTATTAAAGTAGGATTGAGAATAATGTTAAGGTTATTGAAACAATGAAAAAAAAAATTGATTTTATGAGAAATTGATCTTATGGTTGGCAACAACAAGTTCAATAATATCCTTATCAATGTTTAAGGTATTGTTAATAATAATCTTATGTATTGATGGTGTTAACATATATGTTGAAAAAAAAAAATTGTTGAGTTTCCCTAGTGTAAAATTATAGGCATGACAGTAGCGCTCAATATAATCCCTTATAACTAAAATAACAATTGTAGTATGACTAGTTAAACTATTGTAGTAACTCAAATTAATGTTAAAAAAAATAGTTGGGTTTTTTTAGGGAAAATTTTTGGGCATGACAGAATGAATTGTTGGTGTATTAATCGACGGGTACACCAAAACCACATTATTATTTTTTTGTAAATTGGCCTCCAATTAATCAAAATCTTTCAATCAAAACCATTTTAAAGATGATAAAAGGTATGCACTTATCTTTTTTTATATGTTGACTCAAAGGTATCTTTGCGACCCAACCCAATGTCTCACCCATGACCTTATCTTGGTCTTACATTAAACTAAGTTAGAGTCAGGAAGAGGTGTCACGTTGGGGCGAGACTAGTCCCCTAGGGATGTTTATAACAATTTACAAGGGATCTTACATTATGACGATAAAAAAGTATGAACTTCTCTTTCTTTCTTTTTTAGCTAACTCAAAGGTATTCTCGTAACCTAGCCCAACGCCCAACCAACCTTACCTTAGTCTTACATTTTGCCAAGTTGGGGTCAGGAAAGGGTATCATGCTAGGGCGAGACTAATCCCTTGGGGATATATACAAGGGAATGTATACAACAACTCGCAAAAGGTCTTACATTTTGACGATAAAAAAGTATGGACTTTTTTTTTTCTTATTTTTCTATTAACTCAAGGGTATCCTTGCAACCTAATCCAACGCCCAACCTGCCTTACCTTGGTCTTACATTTTTCCAAGTTGGGGTCAGGAAGGGGTGTCACATTGGGGCGAGACTAGTCCCCTAGGGATGTATATAACAACCTACAAAGGATATTACATTATAACAATAAAAAGGTATGGACTTCTCTTTTTTCTTCATTTTGTTGACTCGGGGTATCCTCACAACCTAGCTCAAGGCCCAACTCACCTTATCTTAGTCTTACATTCTGCCAAGTTGGGGTCAGAAAGGAGTTTCATGTTGGGGTGAGACTAGTCCCTTGGGGATGTATACAACTCACAAGGGGTCTTACATTTTGGTTACGATAAAAAAGTATGAACTTTTTTTATTGACTCAAAGGAATCCTCCCAACCCCCAACCCACCTTACTTTGGTCTTACATTTTGCCAAGTTGGAGTGAGGAAGAGGTGTCATGTTGGGGCGAGACTAGTCCCCTAGAATGTAATTAGCAGCCTATAAGGAATCTTACATTATGATGATAAAAATGTATGGACTTCTATTTTTTCTTATTTTTATTGACTTAGGGTTATCCTCGCAACCTATCCCAACACCCAACTCACCTTACCTTGGTCTTACATTTTGCCAAGTTGGGGTGAGGAAGGGGTGTCATGCTAGGGCAAGACTAGTCCCTTGGGGATATATATATAACAATTTACAAGGTTCTTACATTCTGATGATAAAAATGTATTGACTTCTCTTTCTTCTTATTTTTTTTGTTGACTCAAGGGTATCCCTACAACCCAACCCAATGCCTAACCTGCCTTACCTTGGTCTTACATTCTGCCAAGTTGGGGTCAGGAAGGGGTGTTACATTGGGGTGAGACTAGTCTTTTGGGATATATACAATAGCCTACAAGGGATCTTACATTATGATGATAAAAAATATGGACTTCTCTTTTCTTTTCTTTTTGACTCAAGGGTATCTTTGCAACCTAGTCTAGCACCTAACCCGCCTTACCTTGGTCTTACATTCTGCCAAGTTGGGGTTGGAAAGGGGTGTCATGCTGGAGCAAAACAAGTCCCTTGGGATGTGCGTACAACAATTTGCAAAGGGTGTTGCATTCTGATGACAAAAATGTATGGACTTTTCTTTTTCTTTTTTCTATTGACTCAAAGGTATCCTACAACCCAACCCAACGCTCAACCCATCTTACATTGGTCTTACATTCTATCAAAGTTGGGATCAAGAAGAGGTGTCATGTTGGTTTTACCTTTGAAGAGATCGAGAAGAAGGGTATGTGCAGGATCATCATGGAAAAAATATGCCCTTAAGTGGCAAAAAATTCAAAAAAATCAGAGTTAGGAAACTTGACATAAAAATTTGAATAAGTTATCTATATTATTTCAAAAATATGTAACAATAAAATTTGTAGCAAATTGAATCTAGTTTCTAAATTACTAGGTTTATTTACAAAAAAATAAAATCTATTTGGTGAAAATTTTGAAATTTCAATACAATAGTACTTCAATTTCAGGGAAAAATAAGAAGTAGGTGTCTGTCTGACCACCCTAACCACATTAAAATGATAAAAAATAATAATAAGATTTTAGATATAAGTAGAGGACTCATGTCCCAATGTGATGTATATTTTTTTGTAATTTTTTTCCAAGTAAATAATTAATTATAATTTTTTTATGACAACTTTTAAAAAACATAAAGACTTGTATGTCTGACCACCTTAACTTGGTCAAAATTTCATAAAATTCATTTTTTTCCTTTTTAATCTTATAGTATGCGAAGCATAGAATGTGGCGCATGTTTTGGATTCAAAAAATATGATACCATTTGAAAGCTATAGATATTTTTCAATCAGCCTAAAAATCAAGAGTTTAGTCGCAATTCAATAGAAATTGAATAATAATTATTTATTAAATTCAAAGTAAAGCATAATTTATATTGGTGGAAATCTGGGAATATCCTTTAAAAATCCTTTTCGTTTCAGCAATTTCAGGTTAAAAAAAAGTCGTCAGCCACATACCCATCATATTGCCACTTTTTGGCCCATCATGATCCTGCACATACCCATAAGTGTCATGTTGGTTTTTACTTTTGAAGAGATCATAGGGTTCATGGTCAAAAGCATAGGGTAAAGGTTTCTTGGTCTAAGGTGTGAGGTCCAATTATCTAAAATATAGAGTCTAAGGGATCACAATATTCAGTAATAGTTCTTTGATCTAAAGTGCATGGTCCATGAATCCAAGCTAGAACTTATAGTGTTCATGGGTCCAAAGTTAAGGTTCTAGATTTAGGAACTAATTTCAAAGGTAAAAGGCTTAGGATAATGTGTCTAGAAACAAGGTTTGGTTCAAAGATTCAATCTATAAGGTCCATGCTTTCATCTTATAGTCCAAATTTTAGGGCCCAAGATTAAGTAATCAATGTGTAATGTTTAAAAAGTCTTGGATTCCAAGGTTAAGAATCAAGGGACACAATATAAGGGCACATAGTCTACAGTTTGAGGGTCAAGTTCTTATGACCTAGGTCCAAAGGGTATAGTGTCCACATCCCAGTGTCTAAAGTTAATGCTCTAAGGATGGGGTCAAATGTTAATGGTCCAATGATTTATGGTATATGGTATATGTTTCTTGTTGAGGGCACATAATGTTAAGGTCCTAGTGATCTAAAATCTAAGCTCTAAGAGTTCACAATGAATGGTATAGGTTTCTTGGTTAAGGGTTCATGATCTATAATCTAGGGATAGGGACCAAGGTCTAGGCTCCAAGTTTTAAGGTAAACATCTAGCATACAATGTTTGATCTCTCAAATTTAAGGTAAGATTAATTTCTATAATCTAACATTTAAATTCTAGGGTCCATAGTCTACTATACATGGTCTCGGATCCAAGCTTTAATCATCTAATAATCCAAGGTTCAATATTGAAGTTTGAAGCTCTAAGGTCTAAGGTTTAAGGCCTAGGTTCTTGGGATCTAATGCCCATGTTCTATTGTCCGAGGTCAAATATCTAGTAGCATAGCCTAAGCACTAGGATTCATCCACAAGTTTAAGTTAAAGGGTAAATAGTAATATTTCTTGGTCTAGGGTCCACAAGTACAAGACATAGCCCCTAAGGTTTAGGGTTCAAAGATTAAGAGTCTAGGATATAAGTGTTTAGGCTATAGGAGAAATGTTTATCAATCTAGGGCCCATAACCATGAGGCTAGGGTGTAGATCAAGGTGTATAGGTCAAAAAATAAAATTCTAGGGTCCAAGGTCTAACCCATATAGAAAGAGAAAAATAGATGGAAAGAAGAAACAAAGAAATAGAAATAGCAGTGTAGAGAAACATTAAAAAGAAACAAAGATATTTAAACAATGATAAATAACTAGAATAAAATTAAATTAAAAGGAAAAAAGATATGCCAAAAGAGAAAGAGAAGTCTAAAGGCAGATGCGAGTGAGAAATACACTATGAGAGAAAAGGAGAACAAATATAAGAATAAAAGAAAAATCCATATTAACATAAAATAAAATTTGATAAATCTGAAAAATAGGAAAAAAATAAATAATGAAATTAAGAAGAGAGAAAGTAAAAACAAAAGGAAAGAACAAAAGTATATATATATATATATATACATACATACTGTTGAAGATAGAGATTTGTGGTTCTTCTATGTGTCAATCCTCACACTGTATAACATCTGTCGATTTCCATGTCATACAAGTGAGGAAAGAGAGAGTATAAATATCAAATGTAGGAGACACGTCCCATGAGCGGATGTGTCTCCACAAAGTGGAGACACGTCGGCTCAAGGGGCGTGTCTCTTTATTTAACTTGTTTAGACACCAATCAAAGACTTTATATGACCAATGCTACCAAAAATTAACACTCCCTCTTAGCTAGGGAGGATAAACTCTAAACAAGTATAAGTGATATCACCTAACTCGTGATATCAGAAGATATGGTATGCTTATGAAAGTGTCAAGTCACATGACATTCTTCATAACACATCTTCATTATTCAATACTCCCTCTTATCTAGGGTAGATAAACTTTATTAACACTCCCTTATCAAAAGATATGGTATGCTTCTGAAAGTGTCAAGTCACATGACATTCTTCATAACACATCTTCATTATTCAACACTCCCTCTTTAACTAGGGAGGATAACTTCCATCAAGTAAACGTGATATCACCTAACTCGTGATATTAGAAGATATGGTATGCTTCTGAAAGTGTCAAGTCACATGACATTCTTCATAACATATCTTCATTATTCAACACTCCCTCTTTAACTAGGGAGGATAACTTCCATCAAGTAAACGTGATATCACCTAACTCGTAATATCATAAGATATGGTATGCTTCTGAAAGTGTCAAGTCACATGACATTCTTCATAACATATCTTCAGTATGGTATGTGCACTGACATCAAGTCACATGATGTCTACCATAATTCATGGCATATCCACGGATATAAATATCCACCATGATTATCTCTTAAGGATCACAATGATCTACATATGATATCAAGTCCCATGATATCTATCATGATAGTTTATCATTGTAGAGTCGTCACTTTACAATGTCAAATACAAGTGTTCATTATTAGAAAGATCGTCACCTTTCAATAATGTACACAGGGGGAGTAGGCCCATAAGGTCATGGAGTCACACAAATGACAAAAGAGTTTACACATTTAAACATCTTTATATATTAGTACAATTTATAAACAATTTGAATTTCAAACATAATATCAAATTACATACCAAGTTTCTTCCCGAAGAGTTCAACCTTAACTCTGGAGAGAGTTTGTTGAGTATGTTTGTTGTTTGATCATTTGAACTAATATACTCCAACTGGATTATATTCCTTTCTACCATGTCTCTTGCATAATGGTAGGGGATCTCAATGTGCTTAGATCAAGGAGTCCCACAAGCAATTTACGAAGCCAAACTGCTTCTCTTGCCCTCATAAAGGCTGCAATGTATTCAATTTCTGTCAAGCTTTGTGCCACTAAAGACTATTTTTTGCAGATCCAAGACATCATAGCCAATCCTAAACTGAAGCAACATCCCGATGTGCTTTTTTGTTTGGTTACACTCCCAGCCCAATCAAATCCAGTAGTGCTTAAAGATATCTCAATATATGTTTTACAACCATAAGGTGAATTTCCTTTGGCTCGCACATGAACTGGATATAAGCATTCACTAGGACCTTCCATTTGTCGCTGGAGTGCTCTATCAACTGAGCTACTGGCCTCTTGTGGCCAGCCCATCATCAGTCAAGGTGTGGCTTATATCCAATACCCCCCCTTAAGCCACACTGCAGATGCTTGGGGCTTTTCTGAAGTTAGATCCTAGGACCTGTCATCATGGAGTCTCTCAACATGACGCCTCATCTCAGTCTCAAAGATGAACAAGGGCTTTCACCTCATATCTCTCTATCTCAGAGAATTATGCATTACAACAAGTGAAGATGTGACTCCCTCTGAAGCTTTAATTACTTGCATCAGCCTCCTGACCTCCTCGTCCAAAATCGTCTGTAATACTTGTTTTAGAGAAATGGTTTCCAACTCACACCTTTGTAGAGATTCAGGCTATTCTCTTCAACCTCATCCCAGATCACTCTATTATGAATAGGTTTGCAGAGCTACCAATGTTAAATCCAGGTTGACAGACATGAGCAATTCCGATCTCAATTGCTGAAGAGGTACTTCAAGAATTTAGCATCTGTCCGTGCAACTTTGAATCATAGAACTCCCTCTGAAGGTTAATGCTTCATCTTCGAAGAGATGTCTTTAGCCATTCACACAATCTCAAGGATTCAAGTAGTGTCTCCATTTTTTCAACTTACAAGATGCATCAAGCTTTTCTTGAAAGCAATCTTTTATGCCTTTTGATCCGTCCTGAAAGCATTAAGAAGAGATTACGAAGAGTTCATGACTATCCAAAGAAATTTCATACAAAGTTTACTATCTCAAGTTATAGCAATAACTTGCAATGAATAGTTTGAAACTTCAAGGATCTTAAATTAGTGAACACAAATCAAGAGAAAAAACATAATCTCTTTTACTAATCACACAAGATCCAATTAAATGATATAACAGAATTTCAACAAGGAATACTCATCTCTTTTAAGTATTCCGATGGATGCAAATACAGGACACAGTGTGGAACGTTGCGCTTGTGCTCAGATTAGTCCACAACCTTCCTTCTACAGGTTCACGACTTGATCACAAGCCCATGTCACAGAATTTGTAGTGGTGGCTAGCTAAATTTGAATATGGTCGATGCACTCCTTTTCTAGCTGCGACCCACCTAGAATTGCTATACAGGTGCAACAAGCTCTATGATGTTCAGATGATGAAACAACAAAGATGAACCCCAGTGCATCCTATAATGATGGATTTCACGATGGCAACAGGAACAACATTTCTTTATCCATCTTGAATTAAACCTGATGTTGATCGACCAGCTCTTGCAATTTGATAGCAGAATTTTACTCAGGTAGCCAATGCCATCTTTCAGGACCCAATTCACTGCTACAGCTGTTGGAATAGCACCTTTACCCAATCCTAAAGCATAAAGTAATGCCCATGTCTTTAGATTACCCAGCGCTTAGGATAGACTTGTTCCTCCATTAGTAGTCTCTATTGTATTCAAATGTTCTTCTGCTAGCATTTCAAATGGATACTCTAGTAACAGTGCTAGTAAGCAATTAAGTCTTTTCCCTGCGATTGGCCAAAGCCCGACAATACATTCAACAATAGATGAAGACTTTAACTTCCACCAAAGCCCGGCATGTAAAGGCATATATCGGTATCAAAGATGCATTCGATTCTCCACCCGTCACCAATACAATGCAACCACGATATCTCCTTTCCAATACCCATCTCAGGCCCAAAGCAATGCCGAAGGCATAGTCAATGCCGATAGGAGAAATGCTGGCACCAATATGAGTTTGAATGCAGAGAAACAACTATGAGTAATTGTGCGCCCATGAATGTCTCGATTCGTCTTTCTACTGTATAGGAGAGGCGTCGAACATCAATCACTGCTTTCATCTATTTGATGACATGGATTAAATACTTCCCGTCACTTCGTATTCTTCTCGACTCTCTACTAGACGAGTTAATATAGCACCATAGCGTATCTTGTTGTCCGGGTTGTAGATAGTCTTTGATGGGCTTGATTCAGTAATCCTTTTCCTTACATTTGATGGCATATCACTGCCAAGCCGAGAATAATATAATCGATGATCTCTAGGCAAATATCAATTCCCTTCAGATGAAGGCCATGCTTTGTCTCATATGATAGAAATGCCCGTGGAATATCAAACACCCGATAGCGATCCCTGAGATTAGAACCTACGCAAAAGGTAAGACATCGTCCTCGGTTGGGTGTCGTCTGAGGATGACACTCACAATTGCCCGTAATAACAATTTGCATCGTCAATAATATGAATGCCCAGACGTCTGAGAGGAGATGATAGTCTCTTGGGTTGCTCCACTCAAGCCTGGTGAACACGCGATGAAGGCTCTGTCGCCCTTACAGTGGCGTCGTCGCCCAAGTCATATGCCGATGCTTTTCCAACTAGATCGATAGTAATATAGTAAGTCTCGATCAGGCCATTCTGTATCATCACTGGTGAGTTCGATATGAATGAGCCGTGTATTAAGTCTACCGACGGGGATTGAATAGTCAACACTGCCACATCACCTTTCATTTGCCAGTAGCATATCGTGGTGACAAATCTATATTATTATATTCACTTCTCTGATCCGCCGTATCAAAAAGGAAAAATCGATCACATAAAATAAAATCCACAAATCTGATCGGATCTCTCGAAACTCAGCTCTGATACCATGTTGAAGATAGAGATTTGTGGTTCTTCTATGTGTCAATCCTCACACTGTATAACATCTATCGATTTCCATGTCATACAAGTGAGGAAAGAGAGAGTATAAATATCAAATGTAGGAGACACGTCCCATGAGCGGATGTGTCTCCACAAAGTGGAGACACGTCGGCTCAAGCGGCGTGTCTCTTTATTTAACTTGTTTAGACACCGATCAAAGACTTTATCTGACCGATGCTACCAAAAATTAACATATATATAGACAAAGAGAAACAAAAATAGAAAACACTAGGGGAAGGAAAGAGCCAGATAAACTGATACAAAGAAAGAAAGAAGGGTAAGAGGAAAAGATGGAGAGAATATTTTAATTGTGTATATTATTCAATTGATGTTTTAAATTACATTCAATGATGGACAATAAAAACATAAAATATGATTGAAAAAATATACATAATTAAAATTAAAACTCTTATACATCTAGCTTAATATCACTATATTTCGTAATTTTTTTGTGTATTGCATAAAAACATCAAACAAACAAATGCAAATTGAAACTTTCTTATATTGAAGTTGCAATTTACTTCAAAAGATAAAATTTTGATATTTACGTAAAATTTCATTCTCTTTCAACATTCACTATAATTTAGATTTATAGGCAAAGTAGGCATCCTATTGTTTAATTTTATCATATATTTCATTTAGAGAAATTGTGTATATTGGCAAAGAGAAAAACCTGGGATGGTGAGTGTTCTTAACAATATTTTGGCTGTATTTTCTCCATTTGTATCCGTCATCCAGCACATCAACCTCGCTCATGGTTTGGAAAAGAACCTCGGTTCTCTTAGCTTTCTCCTTATTTTCACCTTCTTCATTTTCATACAATTGATTGAAGCTCCTCCCCACCTATAATCAAAACCAAAAAGTATATTAAATTGTAACAGACGCTCCTCCTCAACTAGAACTAAAAGTATAATAAAAAACATGTAATCAAAATGAGAAATGCATTACAATGATCATGGCCTCGTTAGGTCTCATTCCTACAAACTATAAAAAAGCGAACAATTATTTTCAGTCATATCAACTAGATTTTAAATCTAAGCGTCCTAAAATTATCTTTACTACTTAGAATGTTCATTTTTAGTGCTAGGGACAAATTCCTGACAGGAACCAATATCTAATACCCTAGTGTACTGTGTAATGGTAATGGGGACGCTAATAAGAGCATGACAGAAGCATTGCCCTCACTAATAATAAGGTGACCCGTTACAATGTACAGGCATAAAATCTCAAAATGTGATGTTGGTTTACTTTGCAATTTAAGAAAGGTTGGGAAAATCATTAAGAAATTTGAGTGTAAGTTAGAGAAAAAATTCTAGAAACTAAAACAAAGATGCTAAAACTATAACCAGCATGTGATAAGAGTGAAGACAATGGAGGTTTTGAGCTCTTCCATGAGTTGCATACCAACAAGAGGGTATCGCAGACAGTCTCAGATCATCCCTTCACACAAAGCAAACTTGTATAACAACTATTTGGTGTTTTCTATAATTACTCATATTTACATGGTCGATGCCCCAGAAAGCATTTAGATGTCCGATGACCTCACCAAAATAGAAAAAAATTGTTCGAGTTAAACAACTCCTGGACTTGATGGGTTTGAATTACTTAATTAAAAATTCTAACCAATTATTCTAGATGATTTTCTCAGGGCAATGGAAGAGTCTAGGAAAATAAAAAAGATGTCAAGGTTTTCAATACCCTTAATTTGGTTCCAAGTCCCAAGCAGGTGGGTACTAACCTGCCTGCATGAGATAATTATTTTCAAATCATTTTGGAATTTTCCAACTCTTACTGCATGAGATAATTATTTTCAAATCATTTTGGAATTTTCCAACTCTTACTGCATGAGATAATTTTCCAAGCTTTCCAACTTTCTCTAGAGTATAAGCAGCTTTAGGACAAAATTTTTGCTCAAGAGATTAAATGCTAATTAACAACATAGAAGATAGCAGGTTTGCATTTTAAACTAGATATGTCCAAAGCCTCTAGTCAGGCTAATTAGCAATTGATCATACAAAAATTTTGTCTTAAGCAATGTTAATTAGCCAGTAGCAATTGGTCACACTTCATATAATGGATACAGAGCTGCATAACTCTCCTATCATTCTCAGTAATGATTAATGGTGTCATAAGTCTGCTATTTATGGCAAGAGGGCTAAGATAGTGGAACACACTACCCCTTACCTATTCATCTTCCTTGCAGAAGGTTAAAATCACCTTCAATTTGTGGATGACATAATCTTATTCTCCACACTAATCCAATGTTATCGGATTCATCACAATAATCCAATGTTAAGTGTGACAATAGAAATCATTCCTCACCATCTTTTGATAGGCTTTGGGACAACAAATTACTGAAGAAAAGCTCTTAACTTCTTCAACGCTTCTCTCAACGAAGAGAACAATAATGTGGGTTCTGGAATTTAAAGAAGCATAAATGGCTGCCAAATACTTAGGCTTCTCATTGAGGAAGACACAATGGAGCAAAATGGTTTGCCTTGACAACTTAAAGAGAAACTACAGGAAACCCTAGTGTCCTTGCTTCTGTTAATCCCAATGACGGTGCAGGAGGCACTAACCAATATCAAAATGAAGTTTATGTGGAGAGTGCTATCCATGAAATTTAAATATCCACAAAAATGATGTGACAAAATAACCAACAGGAAGTCTCAATGTTAAGGATCCAAACATGTTTAATTAGACACTGGCAATGAAACTAGCTTGGAGGCTTCATGAGCAAGGCTAGAAAATTGGAAAAAAGTAATCTACGTGAGGTACATAATTCATAGATGGAACTTCTCTACAGAAATATGGGGAATCCTCCACATGACAAAATGTCAAAACAGGCTACATCTGCTAAAATAGAAAATCTAAGACTAGCAGCAGATTAGTTAGTTGTGTGTTTATTTAATATTTTTATTGTGTTTTTTAATTTATTTTTATCTTTTATTTTTATTTTTATTATGACTGTTATACCAGGACTAGCATTTTTTTAACTTAGTTTTATTATGACAGCTGGATAACCAAGATAATATGAGAACCAACTAAGAGGTACCTGGACCTGGAACAGTGTCGGTACCAGAACCGTATGGTACGGGTACAGGGACCTTCAGGAAGAAACCTGTAATTTAGTTGACAACATTGAGCAGACTCTTCCCTCCAGTTGTAAATAAAAGCTAAAATTTAAAGAGGCATGTTTATTTTTGGTTCAAAATTGTTTTGAGAATTTGAGAAATACAGCATTATTTAATTTCTATTTCTTGTGAATTGGGAAGGGTTTGTACTATATAGAGCTCCTTTTCATTTTTTGTTTTGTAGTTTAGGTTTTTGTACATGATGTTTATGGTTGTGTTGTATTGAATTTATGTGTGTAAGATGTTGGCATGCTTTTTACCATTATTTTTTTGTGAACACAGGTCTGATTTGTCTTGATATTTGGACACAAAATTGACAAGAAACTTGTTTTTAGGTTTAGAGCACTTGAGGAAAAATAGTCTTCAGCTTGGAAGAAAAGAACACAAGAATAAAGATACATTACAGCTGCATAGGGAAAGTCTAGAGCTCATTGCCTGAGGTCAAGTTGCAGTAGTTCTACTCGTGAATGAGAAAGTTTCACAGAACATGGAAGGTAACATTTAAAACTGTTTACAATCTCGGGCAGAAGAACTTCTCACAAATCAGAAGCTTGCGAATTCAGTATGGATCTAAATATCCCTATTTGGAAGCTTTATTGTCTATTTTTGAGGCATTAAATGCAAACTGTCTAAGCATTTTAGACTTAATGTGCACATAAATCTCAGATGAGAATAAAAGATAGTTATGTTAATATAATTTTCTATTTCCGCCATTCTGTGAAACGTTAATCCTATTCACTCCAGTTTTTGCCTTCGCCAAAATATTTTTAATATCAGTCAAAATGGTTAGAGGTAAAATTCTCTAGCTGAGGTATTGTATCTGCTCTGGGATTCCAATTTCTTTGTGAATATGGGATATACACATACATAGGGTTGTGTCTGAATTTATCACAATTTTGTAGCAAAGTCTTAATGATTTTTTGCTTCCATGCCATGCAAGAGTCAATATAAATGGTTGTCAAAACTAGACAGTCTGGCATTAAATAAATTTAGGCATTTCAATCCTGGGTGAAAAGTGTGTCTGTGAAAGAAGAATTCATTTGTTTTATCAAATTAATGACAAATACATGAGCTAACTATGGATTGCACTCTTTGATCAAGAGAGTATTTAGCTAGCTTACAGTTATTTGGCTGACATTTAGTACGGATATGTGAGATCTACCTTGACCTTTCTTGATATATTTAACAATAAATTTTAGTCTTCAAAGTTTTGTATTTTCCTTTTGTTAATGGTGTTTTCAACTGAGATTTAATTTGTTGTTTTGTCTATAAACTATTGATGTGTATATGTTGATGTGTATATGGGCTGACTGCAGTTAAAAAAATACTTGATGCATCAAGAAATGTTTTGATACTTGCAAATTAATACTATATAATAGTTAATAATTAAAAAAACATAATACATTGGTGCAGGGGCCCCATTGAAGAATTTTTGTCAATTAAGGTTGTTAAGGAGTAGGCTCTAGATGTGGAGTCATTTTAGTATTAAATAAGGTCAATGAGACCATTTATCGTTGTAAAGAGTCATTTTAGATGATCTTTAAGTGTTTAGTTGGTCTAGATTAAAAACATTGCAAAAATAATGCAAAATTGTCAAGTTGAGCAAAAATTGCTAAATTTTTTTGCAAAAAACAGATTTATGTGGAATGCCAATGGTCAGGAACTTTAAAAGTCAGTTTAGTTCAGTGGAGTCAGTTAGTTTTGAGGGAAAAATCATAAATAGGATGGAAAGCATCGATGTAGGTTGGATTTTGAAGATTTGGAATTGAAACAAATAAAGAAACCCTTGTTATTCTTCAGATTTTCTGTATTTTTCTTTTCCTCAGACCTGTACGGTCCCGTACAGTAACATATTGGTCCAAATTGAATTGGATTTCATTGAAGAATGTCATAGATTTGATTTGAATTCTATTTTGAAGTTTTTCATTGTGTTTAGTGCATTTTATTGGTAAATTCACTGAGAACAAGTCTGAACTTGTAGAGTTAAAGGTTTTGACATCTCAAATATGAAATCAAACCCATTCCACCTTCTGTAGGAATTGTTTCTCGGTGGAATGGGCAGATTTTGATAGGAATAGATGTTGGGAAGTTTTGTGAATGCAGGGGAGGTCAAGATTTGTGTTGGGCATGAAGCCCTAGAGTGGAAGTTTGTCTTTTCCAAGTGAAAAGGAGAGGTTTTGATATGGAAAAGTGTGAGAGATGTTGGGGCAGCGTAATTTCATGATTTATTAAGTTTGTGCAGAGGTTTTTAGACCTGTTTGAGGTGGTGGAAAGTCTAGACAAGGCCTGCTAATGTGATTTCCATTAAAGCCCTAGGGTTTTGCCTACAAAAGAGGGTTTTGGGTTTAGGTGTTTTGGTGAATGAAATTCTGGCAAATAAGTGTGGATTCTTAGGTTATGTCACATGAAAATTTCTGCCCAATTGAATTTGGAGTGAAAGGGAAAGTTTAAAGTAGAGTCCCTTTGTAAAATAGACCTAATTTGAGGCCTAGTTGGTGTTAAAAGCTTGATTTGAGAGAGTTGTATCAAAAGTAACCTATTGAGTGGCTGTGGGAGGTTGTTGAGTACCTTGATGGGTGTTTGAAACCCTGATGGTCCTGATTTGAAAGGACTACACCAAATAGATATACCCGATTGAGTGAGTTGGCTATGCTACAAGGCATAAAGGAGGACTGATGAGATAAAGAGTATTTGAGAACTTATGACTTGAAAGTTGTTTTTGTGTGGAATTGTGTTGTGTAGTTGCAGGACCTCCCTTGGTTACATCATACAAACTATAGTAAGGACGAAAGTGAGAAGCATAAGTAACATCAATTTTTTATTTATTAATATATAGTAAATCTTCTAATAAATAGAAAATATGTTTACAACTAATCAAATATGTTGATACTAAGATTCCTCTAAATGATCTTTAATATGTAATTATAAAACAGTATTGTAATGATCAACAATAAATGGGGTCTCAGACCAGATATCCACCTAACGGAATAATTCAAATTCACATTTATTGTCAATTTATAAATAAGATTAAAAAAAATTATCTTGTATCCTTGTTGAACTCCAGATTAGAAATCTTGGAGGCTTTAGAAGGAAATTTTCCATGTCTCCACCATTTTGACTGTCAACTTAACTATGTTGATGTTTGTAAAAGGCTGGGCACAAGCTGTCTTCTCAATGTAGTGAAGGTCTGAAGACCAAACGACATACAAGACAGGGAATATCTGTAATCATGAGATTGCAACATTTAGAAGAGCTCATTCAAGGAGCAAGGAGATTCACCATGAGGCACTATTAATGGCTTTATAATTGCAGGGGATAGAAAATATTCTACTTGTAGTACCTTTTTATTCAAAATAGGGTGTGTTGATACTTCTTCCATGGTGAATCAAACTCTTTTTAGAGATGGGGAACAAATTGAGGATGGCAGATTCAAAATATAAGGAATTAAAAATAGCATACAATGTGTAATTGGTATTAGTTTTCTACAGTCCATCAATAAGAACAATGCATATTTCTGAATTAAACTGTGAATGTTTTTTGAGCAAAAAATACACACAGTTTAATCAAAAAATATACATTATTCATACAATGTATAAATTAAAAGTTGTGAAATCAACAAAATTGTTTGTACTTAATATACTGGTTTATTCAGTTGTTGACCCTGAACTAGTAAATGTGCCGAATTCAATTGATCAAGTTTGATTCACTGAATGTCCACTGGCAAACTAACTCAGTTTTCTTCTAGCCACCCTAATCGGACCAACTAACTCCCTTTTATAAAACAAAAGTTGGATTTCACACTACTCATACTAGACTTTTACATTGTCTAAGTTGAATAATGTATATTACCACCAAACCTTTCTCTTTTTTTTCTTCTTCTTTCAAATTTTGTTTCTGCTGCTGGGCAGCATCAAAAGAGGCAGCAGAAGCAGTGGCAGTAGTGGTGCTTTTTCCTTTCATCAGTGACTCAGGAGATACACATCAGTGTTTCACTAATTATGATTATAACCAATCTTCTAATATAAACTTTAACAACTTAGAAGAATAAAACCACAAAACATAAACATCTCTGCTGCTAATCTTGCTACAAAAATTCATAATATTAATAGGATCAAACCTATACTGATGTGGTTCTAATGATGTACAGTTACACAATTCCCTGACAATATGATAAAAGAAAGCTCACCTCAAGTTTTTTCACCTTGTTGAAACTAAATGTTGCTTGATAGTATGACACCAAACCGGGGTTATGACAGCAAATTCCAATGAAGAAATTGCAATATATTTCCTCCTTG
>CM021106.1:226178805-226199928 GCA_007115665.2 Sequoiadendron giganteum
GGCTATCCTGATCATATTCATGTGCTTGGACATCACAAGAAACTAAAAAATTTATATATTATTTTAACAGTAAGCGATTGCGAACAGAGGTTTGCCCACATTCTTATTCCCTTTTTTTGAGTTTTGAAATAGCATTAAAAGAAATACTATATGGGTTATTCATGTCAAATAGATGGGTTAATAAAAAAAAAAGGTTTATTTATATATTTTTTTTGTAAAACTGGTTTTAATACATGGTGTTTTTATTATAATTATAGATAAAAATTTAATATTTTTTCATTTTTAAAAATAATTATAGATAAAAAATTCGTCTACAACTATAAACCACATTCATTCATTCTATTTGTTCTTTATTAATCTCTCTAAAAACTATTAGTCATTACCTTTAAAATATTTCAACATGGAGCACATTGTTGTATTTTGTGTTTGTCCTTGATAATGTTGACAATCTTACTATTTTTAACATGAGATTACAAATAAAAAGGACGTTGTCACTATTTAACTTTTATATATTTTCATTTGTATAGTGTATAAGTTACATTAAATCTATGTAACATGAAAAATTACACATTAATGTGTGGAAAGCGTAGCAAAATAATTGTATATGTTTTTTTAGCTATATGTAAATGAGTTTAGAGAAAAATTTAAAATATGAGTTAATATTAAAAAATCAAAAGCATCATCATATTGTACTCCTACTCATTCAATAAATAAAATTGTCAAATACACATGCCAATTAACAAATAAAATGTGAACATATTTACTTATGTTATTAACAAATAAAAATAAATTAAGCTTAAATTAACATTTATATCAAATTATAACAAACCTCTCAAACACAACACTATTCTCTTATAGATTAAGTACTTGGTGGCATAAAAGAACCCCTAATTGAAACTTATAAAAACATACATTTTGTCCAAATCTTTAAAATAATGTTTTAAAAAAATGAAGAAAAACCATTTAGATTTATAAGTACAACTAGCACATATTTGCCTATTGAATCTCCCACTCCATTTTTGGTGTAATTCATGTTATATGGGCATCGGTAACTCCTCAGGGCATTGTATTATGGTGAATAATGTTGTTGACCCCTTTGACATTGTGGTTTTGGCATTAATGTCAAGATAGGTTATCACCTTGACACACTTGTGAAAAGTATGAGACATTATTGGTTTGATATTTTGGGTGACTATGAATTAGCATTGATAAACTATTGAGACAACATTATTTCATATGGACATAGACCTTGATTTAACACTCAGTGCACTTGATGTTTAGCTGATACAAAGCATTGATTATTTGCATTGGACATCATGATGTTTATTACATTCATGCAAATGAATATTATGATATTAAAGACCAACACAATGATATGAGTCTTGTTTTGCAAACTGAAAAGGTTATGATGAAAATGTTGACATTGTGTTTTCTAATCATTTGCCCTAAATGATTATCATCTTGCAAAATACAAGATATTTTTTGAAGGCTGAGTTAGGGCTTAATGAAGCTTGGAGAGATAGGTGGAAAGTCGATTGCAAGACATAGTTTCACTTTGGTCATTATTTGCACGAGTATATTTGAAGAGTTTAGTGGTTTATACATTAATATTATTGCAAGGTGATTTGATGTTAACATGATTAATAAGGGGTTTAATGTGACTATGCTCGAGTTACTATGGTTCAGTTGAGTCTTTGCTTCAACCTAGCATTGGTAAACTTAGGGCATGGAATAATTTGTTTTTGTGATGGTACAGTGGTTACAAAATGTGGTCTTCAACATTCAACTTCACTAGATGATATCTATCATTTGCAAATTTTGAATCAGATTCTTCTTTTAGATTAAAACCCTAGTTTGTGATTTGAGTGTAATGCAAGGTCTCAATTGAGTTTTTCTCATTTGCATATGGGTTTCTAAAGGAATTGCATATACAAGGGTTTACATTGTTGATAAGGTTACAATGAAAATATTTGGGTTGGTTGAAAATTATGAAACCATATTGTTGTACATGACCATTTTTCATTCATGAGGACAGGTTATCATGATGTATATAAGGAGGTGGCATAGTCAGTGTGTTGGTTTGATGCATGTGAATTACTCTATAATATCATTAGTGTGACAATATTATGCTTTACTACAGAACTTATTTTGAAATGAGAAGCACTTTAAAAGTGCAGATTGTATTTGAAAGCACAAACTTATGAATTCTTGAGTCTCAAATGAAAGTGAGACAATCAAGGAATGCTTTGTAATGAAACAAAGATTATACTATGTCTTTTTTATTTTTAGAATCATTTTGATGTGAAATTGTTTTTCCAGTGAGGTAGTTGTATTTTCTAGTGAGGTAGTTGCTAACTTAAAAAGCTAGTGAGGTTGTAGCAACATTGAAAAGCCAATGAGGCATTCTTGTAGCTAGTGAGGCTTTGCTAGTGAGGCATTTTTGTAGCCAGTGAGGCATAAAAAGTAGCCAATAAGGCTCTTTAATAATTGGGAATTTATTAATCTAGAGAGGCATTTTCTCGAGTGGTTTTTCTATCCCTATGATGGTTTTCCACTCATGAAAATACTGTGTTATGGTTATTTTGTGTTATGCCTTTTTGAGTTCTTCACGTGGTTTAAAGATTTGATATTGGCTATCACATTTGAGTACTCTTGAAACTAAAATTTTCATGATTAGTTTTGTGTTTTCAAAAACAATTGAATTTGAATTTGGTTATCGAAACACTTATTCACCCCCCTCTTAGTGTTTACTATACTCCAACAAGTGGTATCAAAGCCATACCCTTGCACAAAGTCTAACCAACTTAGGGGTTCCTGGTACTGGAGTACTTGTTATGGAAAAATATGTTCTTGTAGTGAAGAAGTAGAGAAACAAGAAATGCCCAGCAAAATATTGAACAATGAACACCATTTAAACCTAGTACAAAAGATGATCTTGTAGTGAAGAGTGTAGGCAAAGAAGGAGATCACTTAGTGAGTGATTTTGAACAAGAGTATGTTGAAGATGATTATGAAATTGAATTTGAAGGTGAACATATTTATGCCATTAATGATATTGAAAAACTTACAAAGGAGAATCAAGATCTAAAGTTGCAACTGGAAGAATCTAGAAAAGTTGAAGAGCAACTTGCATGAAGCTGTAAACTAAACTAGAAGATTGTCAAAAGATAGAGGCTGGAGTGTTGTCTCTAAGAACACAACTAGAGGAAAATTCTTTATTAAATGAACCCACTGTAAAAGATGAGTTGATTGTCAATATGAAATTAAGGATTAAATAAAACAAGAGGATCACAGATATGCTAAGGTCTGATTTGGAAGTCAAAATAGTTGAATACCAAAATCTTGAAGAAGAAATAGTCTCTCTAAGGAAAGATCTTGAGAATGCTAGAAAATAGTTACAAGGCAATCAAAAATTTGTTGATCACATCAACAATTTGAATAAGATGTTAAGTAAGCAGAAAAATCATAAGGATGTTACTGGTTTGGACTTTGTGGAAGGACAGAGTTGTGGAGTCGAAAAAACACCAAGAACGAAGATAGATTTAAATTATCATTCTATTACCCCTAAGACTGTTGATAGTATATAGTTCAAGGACATCAACATTTAGGAAGAAGAAGTAGAGTCAACCAGTTCATAGGATCTCCACCTACTTGGCAAGATCAATCAGTGAGGTACAATTATTCATTTCTTGGTTATTGTTATTTATGTAATGGTTATGGGCATAAAGCAAGCTATTATAGAACACTACAAAAAATCCCTATGATTAGCTCCCTTTTTTGCTTCCACCCATTATTTTAATGTATTTTTCTCCAATTTTTTAAAAAATTCGGTGCTATTTATCGGGATGGCACTATTTTTGGCATTTTTTGCACCGATCAGAACAAGTAGGTGCTAAATTAGCACCTAAATTAACACCCAAACTAGTGCCTAAATTAGCGCTTACATTAGCACCTACTTTTGCGCCTACTTTAGATCATGCTTTAGTGCCTAATTTAGCACCTAATTGAGTGCCTAATTTTTTTGATCTAGCAGGGATTAAGGGTTAAGGGATTAGGGGTTAGGGTTTAAGGGATTAAGGGTCAAAAGATAAGGGATTTGGGGCTTAGGGGTTAGGTAGTTTAATATTTAATGGCTTACGGATTATGGTTGATATTATGTAATCTCTATATAAAATTTGATAAAAAATAATAAAGGTATGAGTGGAGAGATCGCAAAGGATTCTCTATACCCTTAATTCCTAACTCCTCAACCCTTAAAACCTAGACCCTCAACCCTCAACCCTAATCCCTCAACCCTTAAACCCTAATCCTCATACCTATATCCTCAACCCTAATCCCTCAACTATATACCTTAGACCCTAATCCCTCGACCCTCAACCCTCAACCCTAAAACCCTAATCTCTCAACCCTCAACCCTTAAACCCTTAATACCTAAATCATATAACCCTAATCCATCAATCCTATAACCATCAACCTTCAACCCTTAAAATTTAATCATCACCCCTTAAACCCTCATCCTTCAACCCTCAACCCTTAAACCCTAATCCCTCAACCCTCAACCCTCAACCCTTAAACCCTTAATCCCTAAATCATTAAACCCTAATCCCTCAATCATATAACCCTCAACCTTCAACCCTTAAACTTCAACCCTTTAACCCTAAACCCTTTAACCTCAACCCTCAACCCTTAAACCCTAATACATCAATCATATAACCCTCAACCCTTAAACCCTAATACCTCAATCCTATAACCATCAACCCTTCAACCCTAATCCCTCAATTTTATTCAACCCTTAAACCCTCATCCTTCAGCCCTCAACCCTTAAACCTTAATCCCTCCGTCCTCAACCCTTAAACCATCATCCCTCAACTCTCAACCCTTCAACCCTCAACCCTTAATCCATACACCCTCAACCCTCATACCTCAACGCTCAACCCTTAAACCCTCAACCTTTAATTAAACCCTCAACTAGCCTCAAGCCTCGAGACTCAACCCTTAAACCCTAAACCCTTAAACCCTCAACCCTTAAACCTTAATCCCTCAACCCTATACCTTATAACCTAATCCCTAAACCCTCAACCATTAAACCATCAACCGTTAAACTCTAATCCCTCAACCCGTAGTCCCTTATCCATCAACCCTTAACCCTTAAACCTTATACCCTTAATTCCTCAACCCTCAACCCTTGAAACATCGAACCTCAGCCCTTAACCACAATCCATCAACACTCAACCATAATCCATCAACCCTCAGTGTTGTCTCCAGAGTGGTTCTATTGAATTATTCAAATCTATATGATTTGTCTCGACACATTTGTTGTTGTTTTGTGACTATTTGATTGGGTTCTAGTGAGAGAGAATTAAAAATCCTTTCAAATAAATTTTGAGCTTATGAATGAAATAAAACATCTTATTATCAAAGATTCTCCATGACTGTGTTATCATTCTGTATTTTTCTTATGTTTTCCATACTTATTTCTTCTTATATTTGAATGAATATTAGTTATTGAGCCTCAATACTATGCTTATGTGATTGAATATGTTGATACAGTAAAGCATTTACCGTGGATGTTTTCAGTTACATGTTCAAAATTATGTTCAACATAAAAATTGAAACTATTTAAAAATAATAAACTTAACAAAGTTTCTTATTTAAATAATTGTGAGTTGCATGCATTAATATTTTATTAACTTTTGTCTCTTCACAAACATATGTTGATAAAAAATGAATGGAAGAAGCATCTAAGTAATCATAATTTTTTCTGCCAACAATTCATACCAAAGATTGAACAATTTAAGGATATTGCAATAGGTAATTTGTATCGACACAAATAATATTACTGAAGAATTTCAAAGTTTAGGCCATAAGAATCATCTCTTTTTGAACATGGATTGTAAATAATTCTGAAAATTTAGAATTCTTGGTCATTAACATTATTGTCTACTACAATGTCATCCAGTGTATCATTATCAATGTTCATATGTTCTTTCAAGTATTTAATATTATCATCATCCTCATATTGACTTGCATCATCTTCATCATCATTTAAATTTGACTGTAGACCATCTATATTGTTACTAGATGTATTTGGGTCATCATTTTCTATACCATCCATATTGTTGTCTTCCATAACATCATCTAACTCTAGATTGTTGTCTTCTTGTGCCTGAATATAACCATCTTCAACACCATCATGGATGTCAATTTCTTTGATGTTCTCTAATCCCTCTCTCTCATTTTGTTGGCCATCATTATTTTGCTCAGTATCTACTAATGCATCATCAAATACATGCCTTAATCTTGGATCATAATGTATGAAAAACATCCATTTCGGGTCCAAAATATCTTCATAGAACAATACCTACACACATGAATGACATACATATATTAGAAATATGTTGAAACAATTTTACTGATTAATAAACACATGTATATATTCACAATAAACTATGAATTAATAGATTAATGATCACTACCACTTCTTGTTTGAGTTAAAGAAATACTTGCTCACAATGAATTGGTAGAACATAAGGCTCCTTATCCCCCGATAGGAACCATGAGGAATCTATAGAAAGCAATCCACTATGGGTATCATGTTTTCGTGTCCTCTCAAATGCTTCATACCATATACACTTAAAAATACAACATTTAAAAGAGCGGTAATCCAACTTAATAATTTCTTGTATTTCCCCAACATATTGTAGATTCCCTTCAATTATATTCTTATCTTTTGAGCTTGATCAACTGGATTTCTTGAAGTCAACCATGATGCCACAATCGAAGGATCATCTCTTTACATCTACACTTTCTACATGATAATGTTGACCATATGCCCAAATTGTTGGATATTTCCTCACCTCTAAAAGACCATTTATTTTAGTGAAAACAAATATAATGACAAATATTAAAATAGTTAGTAGTGTCAAAACTATAAGGAAACAACATTTTGTAAAATTCCAACTATACCTTTCTTTCACATCCTCTAGACATGTTGATTTCATCTTCTGTTATGTTTGAATCTACACCTGCATCTTTTATTTGATTTTGAATTTGTTCAATAACCCATTCTAGTGTGCAATCTTTACCCCATTCCCCAAGTAGATCAGTGGGAAGTGGAGTATTCCTTGGGTTCGATCTCTTAAACTGTCTCCTTGCTTCTAACACTTTTTCTCTCTTTTTTATCATATAGATCAATCCATTTGTGCATAAATTCCATGTGGTACAAAATGAACTTGTCGCTCATATAACACTTTCTTCTACACCTATTACATGTCAACATGATTATTCCAAACTCCAAATGTCATGTTGTTAATTTGATAAATAAATTACAGAGTAAATTAATGATTGCAAGAAAAACAACCATATTGATCATGAATTTACTTACTAATTTCTACTTGAACACCATTAGATTGTTGTTTTTCTCCATCAATAATATCTAATGCTCATTGTTCATCCTAGAAGTGTGGCCCATCTTCAAAATCCTTACCAAGGAATTAACACAAGAAGAAAAATGCTTCATTCAATACATACCCTTCAGCCATGCTGCCCTCTGGATGTGCCTTTTTTCAGATGCATGTTTTTAGAGTTTTCATATACCTCTCAAAGAAAAACATCCACCTCATTGATACGACACCCGCCAATTCAATGTCATCGACTAGGTGTATAAGTAAATGGACTTGTAGGTCCATGAAACTTGTAGGGAGCTCCTTCTCAAATACACATACAATTTCTGCAATTTCCTTCTTCCATTTTGGCACTTCACATTCGTGGATCTCCTTGGAGGTCACCCACCTAATATAAGAATAGTAAATTAGTATGAACCTTTTGTCAAAAATTAAAATACAATATAATATCTCTATGTCTCTCACACATGAACATTTCATATAACCAGACACCTTGTAAATGTTGAAAATCAACTTATGGCATTCCTTAAGTTAATTGTAAGACAGGAATCCCCCCTAATTGCCAATGGCATGATATGCTATCAAACACATTTATGAAAAGGTCATTAGTAATTTTTTCTCACACAACAAAATATCAAAATATACTTAGTACTTAATCAATGTTACCAGTAAATTTTAAATGATGATATATAATACCTTCATAAAATTATAAAAATCATGTGTTTTAAATCTCGTGATATGTCCATCAACTGTAAAATCTTTAGCCAATGATGACCCATAGCCAATAGGTGTCCTTATTGAACAAATGACATTTTTTAGTTGGTCTAGCTCTTTTTTTTTTCAAAATCCATTGAGCCTCTACATGTGTTTCATTTTCCCTATTTGGCCACAAATGTTTTCTATCAATTTTGGTACACACAAGAGCAATGTCTCTCCTCGAAGACAAGGTGTCCTCTTTGCCTAATATATGTTGAAATATAGAATCTGGGAAATTTTTGAAGATGTGCATAGGATCTAATAGGTGAGATATTAATAGATCCTTCCAGTAAGGGAGCTCATAAAATATGGTTTTCCTTTTCATTCCTTCTGGCGTATTAACTACAACTTGTTTTGGTTCTTCAATTGAATCACCCCAATCAAAAAATCCTTCCAATCTTTCAATTCAGCATCTTGATACTTCTTAATCCAATCACTTGGACCCATAATCATGGGAGGGCCTCTATTTTCAACTTTTCCATCAAATTGATTATTCAGGAGATTTCTAAACTTATGATCTAGTGGTAGAAAAACCTTATTGTTTGCGTAAATAAATTTATCTAGATCTTCATAATATCACCCTTGAAATTTTTTTTCACATCTTGTACATTCAAATATACCCTTTGTTTGAAGCCCTACAATTCAATAATTAATGGTAATAACATCAAAAATATAGTATAAAACTAAGTATGAAAGTTGGGATGAAAATAAATCATGAGCGTAAATATGTAAATATTTTATCTTACCAAAACAAACAAGTCCTGGGAAATCATGAATAGTCCAACATAGCACACCATACAACATGAAGGACCTATTTGATGGAGGATGTGATATGTCATACATTAATATTCATTTCCATAGTAATTGTATCTCATCAATAAAAGATGCGAGATAAACATCCATGTTTTTTAACTTGATGTTTTCGTAGAACAATGAGAGTCAGCATAGGGTGCTCCTTTCTAACACTCATCCATGGGGGACTATTCTATACTATCAATCCGACTGGCCAAACACTATAATTTGAGTTCAAGAAAGAGAATGGGGACACTCCATCAATTGCAAGAATAAACCTAACACTACGAGATTCATCTTTGAATTTTCTTTGCCATTTTTCCTCTGTGTTTCATTGCTTTGGAGTCAGTCAGAATTTGCATGAGTCCATATTTACTCTCATTCTTTGCATGCCACTCCATCAATTTTGCAAGTGACTTGTAATGAAACATTCGTTGAAGTCTAAGTATAATTGGCATGTGACATAAAACCTTGTTTGGAACTGTAGGACCTTGTACATCTATACGATATCTCTTCTCTTTGCATACAGTGCATTCTACCTTGTTTTGATATTCATCTCTGTAAAAAATGAAATAATTTTTACATGAATTAATTTTCTTATATTCAATCCCCAACTCAACCAACAATAGACGTGCATCTCTGCAAGTTGATGGTAACACATTCTCTTTAGGGAATATTTTAGTTTTTAGTGTCCTGTAAGATTGCTAGAGCTAAAATCAATTGAATGTTTGACTTATGATGAACATGTTTGATATGTCAATCTATACTATGACTATTTATATACAATATATGGTTTTAAAATCCCCTTGAAGAAGTATAAATGAAGTTGATGAATGCTTACGAATTATGTACACCAATTGACAATGCAAAGTAAGAAATAGATTTCAACTCACTTCAGTAGGGTAGTGAATCCTTTGTCTAAACAACCAAATAGTGACTTGTTTTCTAATAATATTAATGTGCATGCCATTTTTGAGGTTCTACTTGCACCCAGTTTGAACATAGGTGTCTTTGTTGCTTGCTTGATGGAGTCTTTTTGGTTGTTATCATCAATATTATGCTGGTGGTAATTACCCCTACTATCATCGTTACTTTTTGTCATAATTGTTTCCAATCCCAAAGAAACCTGTAAGCATTTAATTCAATCCTTCTTCATGCATGTCACTTTTACTATCATGATCATCATCATTAAGGCTAGGTGGCATATCATAAGTGTATGCGGATCTCAAAATCTCTTCAAATTTCTTAGCTAGTAGTATTCTCTTCAATATTGCTCTTTTCACCCTGGTATTGTTTAAAGGATGGTTTGGATCATCCCCTCCAAATCTTAATAACCCAGTTGGATCTTGGGTATTAGTATGTTTTTTATCAAAATATTCTACCTATCAACACATGTAAGCATTAGTTAATGTTTGGAAATAATTGGATAAATCATAAATGTATCAATTTCAAAGAAATATAATCAAATATGGCTTACAAATTAAAAATATAAATTATATGAACATATACACATCAATTGAATAATGGAACATTATTTTATAGAATACCTTTTTTATACAATAATTTAAATAAAACACAATTTTGACAACATAGTTTATAAAACATTAGTCCACACTCATTTATTATTCTTTGGTTTTTTGCCCTTAAGAACATCCTTAGAGAGACTTTTTTCTTCTCTTTTCTTTCGTGCAGGAGTGCGTTTTAAGAAGGGGTAACCAATCAATAACTCATCCCCAATGGTAAGGTCCATAATAGCCTCAACCATTATCAATCTATCAACCTCTCTTTCCATATCTCCATCTTTATCATTTATAACCTCAGTAAATTGACAATTTGGTCTTACAGTAGGGTCCCTTCCCCTACTACTATTTATAAATCTTACAATATTTTTGTGTGTGCATGCACTCCCATCTATATAAATAAGATGACCTCTATTCATTTCTTTTCCACTTTCCAATTGGAGACGATGTGTATACATATTCGAATTTAGACCATATGCTGACATGATAGGTTTATATTATGCTAGCCTTCTCCATTCACCACTATAATATGATCGACTATAATATGGCATTAATATCCTAGTGGTTTTTTCTAAATTGTTTCTATTTTTAGATCCCACATGTACATTTTGGACAATAAAGTGGTCTGGATTCACTCCATGAATATTGGAGGGTCGTATCATGTAGTTGTATCCCCAAAATTGAAATACCTCGTACACTCCAGGTAGTTATTGATCACTAGGCCAAGCACAATATAGTCGACGATCAAATGTCTCCTTGTAAATTGATCTCAAACTCAAGGGAAAGTCATCATTTCCATCATATTCATTCTCATAGGGTATATAGTCCACCTTACCCTTGTCTTTAAGCAAATTATGCATCTTTAAACCGGTTCTTGTTTTGTTACCTATTTTCATCAATTCCTCATCTTCCGAGCTGGTATATTGGAACATATTTTTGTTAGATGTATCATCTGATAAATGATCATTTCCCTCTAGACTAGAAGTTGGTGATCCATAAAACTTTAAACCAAGAACTTTATCCTACAATTATCCATTAAGAAAATAATTAGTTATTTAAATAATATAAAACAATGTTTAAATGAAGTATACATGTTATTTATATCAAATTCGAAAATTCCTTACCACAATGCCTATTGGATTTGAATCGATTGTAAGAGGCATAATACCGATTGCAAGCTCATCATATATGTAATGTCTTTGTACAATCGCTCATTTGAATTGTTTGTTTCCATGACATACAGAACATCCACAAACAAGAATTTTCTCAAAGTATTCATCCCATGTTCTATAGTCTTGACCAACCTCTTGTTCAGTGTAATCATTTGTTGTGTTTGAAGGATCCATTGTCATATCCTCTTCCACCCACTACCCTCTATGTGATTTAATGGTTTTAGGTCCATGTCCATGTACATATCTTGTTCTTTTGCTAGTGGGTAAGTGCATGGATCTGTGACACAATTTTGGTGCCAAATTGCAAAAAAACCCATAACAAGCCATATTGTGCTTGCCAAATTTGGAGAGCACCAAATTTGGTGCTATCCAAATGGATTTTACCATTTGGCGAGCGCCAAATTTGGCACTCGCCAAATGGCTTGAATTTTGCAATGAATGTTTGTGAACTCTTTCTTCTTCTCTTTCTCTACCAGGGAGACTATATACATATGGACATTTACTTTCTTATACTTTAAGTTATATTTCATGTATATAGGTAGGATGTTTGAGAGTGGTTTCGAATCTCAAGGAGTCACAATGTAAATTCTAGTTTTTGGAAGATCTTAAAATTTTTAGACTTAGTCAAAATTTAGTAAGACTAGCATGTCAAATTTCAGTAATCAGGAGGTCAAATTTTAGTAGTCAACAAGTTGTATCATCTTTCTCTCTCACTCTCTCCTTCTCTCTACTCTCTATCTCTCCACTCCCTCTCTCTCTACCTTCCTCCCTCTCTCCCCTCTCTCTCTCATACACACCCCTCTATCTCCTCCCTACATCTTCCTCCCTCCCTCCCTCCCCTCCCTACTTCTCTCTATCTCTTCTCTCTCTCTACATCTCCTTCCCTCTCTACTTATCTTTATCTCCCCTCTCTCTCTCTTTATGAACATATCCCTCCATCACTTTGTATCTCACCTATGTCTCCCTTCCTAACTCTTTCCCTCTCCACTCTCTATCTCTCCTCTCCCTCCGTCTATCTACATCTCTCTCTCAATCTCTATCCCTCTCTATCCCTGTCTTCTCCCTCTTTCTCTCTAACTCTCTCCTCTCTATCTCATAATTCTCTCTCCCTCTATGTCACTCTATCCTCTCTATCTCACCACTCTCTCTATCTCTCTCTCACAAACCTATCTCTCCCTCCCTAACACTCCATCCCTCCCTCCTTCCCTCTCTACTTCTCTATATCTCTCCTCTCCCTCCCTCCCATTCTTTTTGTCTCTCCTCCCAATATCTCTCACTATTGTCCCTCCTCCTCACCCCTCTTTCTCTCTCAATTTCTCTTTCTCTATCTCACCATTCTATCTTTCTCTCCTCACACACACCTCTATCTCCCTCCCTACCTCTCCCTCCGCCCTCCCTCTCTACTCTCTATCTCTCCTCTCCCTTCCTCTACCTACCTCTCTCTATCTCTCCATCCCTCTCTTTCTATCTCACTCTCTCCTTCTCTCTATATCACCACTATCTCTATCCCTACCTCTAACTCCCTCCTCTCTAAATCACTATTCTCTCTCTCTCCCACTTTCCCTCCTTCCCTCTCACCCCCTCCTCTCTAAATCACCATTATTTCTCTATCCCAATTTCCATCCTTCCCTCTCTCTATCTCACCTATCCCTTTCTACCTCTCCCTCCCTCCAACCTCCCTCTTTCTCTTTATCTCTCTTTCTCATTCTCTCCTTACCTCTCTAATATTTATCTCACCACTCTCTTTTTATCTCATTCTCCCTCCTTCCCTCTCTCCTTCCCTCTCTACCTACGTCTCCCTCCACTACCTACCACTCTCTCTACCTCTCTCTCTCCCTCCCCCATATTTCTCTCTTACTCTCTCCTTCCCCCTCTACTCTCTATCTCTCCCCCCTTCCCTCTCTACTTTGTTTCTCTCTCCCCGCCTTCCTCTCTCCCCTTCCTCTCTCCACTCATTTTATCTCATCTCACTCTCTCTCCTTGTCACACACACTCACCTCTATCTCCTCCTTTCCTCTCCCTCCATCCATCCACTCTCTACTTTTCTCTATTTATCATATCTCTCTATATCTCCTTCCTTCTCTATTTATCTTTATCTCCCCTCTCCCTCTCTTTACCCACCTCTCCCTCCATCACTCTATATCTCAATTGTGTATCCTCCCTAACTCTTTCCCTCTCTACTCTCTATCTCTCCTCTCCCTCCACCTCTCTCTCTCTCTCTCCATATCTCTGTCTCTCTCTCGTACACAAACACACACACACCTCTATCTCCTCCCTACATATCCCTCCCTCCCCTCTCTTCTCTCTATCTCTCCTCTCTCTACCTCTCGTTCCCTGTCTACCTATATTTATCTCCTCTCTCTCTCTCTATTTACCTACCTCTCCCTTTATCACTCTATATCTCACCTATGTTTAACTACCTACCTAGGGTTGAGGGATTAATGGTTGAGGGTTGAGGGTTTAATGTACAGGGTAGAGAATATAGGGTAGAGGGTAGAGGGTTTAAGGGTAGAGGGTTGAGGTTTTAAGGTTGAGAGTAAAGGGTTGAGGGTCCAATGTATAGGGTATAGGGTATAGGGGTTGAGGGATTAGGGTTTTAGGATTGAGGGTTGAGGGTAGAGTGTTGAGGGTTGAGGGTTTAAGGGTTGAGGGTTTAGGGATTAGGGTAGAGAGTTTACTTGGGTTTAAGGGTTTAAGGGTTGAGGGTATAGGGTTGAGGGTAGAGGGTATGGGGTTGAGGGTAGAGTTTTTAATGGTTAAAGGGTTGAGGGTAGAGGGTTGAGGGTAGAGGGTAGAGGGTAGAGGGTTTTAGGTTTTAGGTTTTAAGGGTTTAAGGGTTAAGGGTTAAGGTTTTAGGGTTGAATGTTTAAGGGTTTAAGGGTTGAGGCTATAGGTTTGAGGGATTAGGGTAGAGAGGGAGGGATGGATGGAGGGATATATGGAGGGATAAGTGAGATAGACATAAGTAGAGAAGAGGAGGGAGGGACATAGATAAATGAGGGTTGAGGGTTGAGGATCCAATGTATAGGGTAGAGGGTTAAGGGTAGAGGGGAGAGTGATAGAGGGAGTGAGTGACAAAGAGAGAAAAACATGAGACAAGGAGAGGGGTTAGGAGGGAGATAATTGAGAGAGAGAGGGAGGGAGTGGGAGAGAGATAGACAGAGGGAGGGTTAAGGGTAGAGGGTATAGGGTTTAAGGGTCAAGAGTTTAGGGTTTATGATTAAGGGTAGAGGGGAGAGAGATAGAGGGAGTGACTAAAAGATAGAGAAAGAACTGAGAGAGGGAGAGGGGATAGGAGGATGAGGGTTGAGAGAGAGAGAAAGGGAGGGAGTGGGATAGAGATAGAGGGAGGGAGGGTTAAGTGTAGAGGTTAGAGAGTTTGAGGGTTAAGGGTTTAGGGTTTAGGGTTAAGGTTAGAAGGTTAAGGGTTTAAGTGTTGAGGGTTTAAGGGTTAAGGGTAGAGGGTATAGGGTTTAGGGTAGAGGGGAGAGAGATGGAGTGAGTGAGTGCGAGAGAGACCTAAGAGAGTGAGAGGGGTAGGAGGGAGAGACTTGAGAGAGAGAGGGAGGATGGAGTAGGACAGAGATAGAGGGAGGTAGGATTAAGGGTAGAGGGTAGAGGGTTTAAGGGTTTATGGTTTAAAGGTTAAGGGTTTAGTTTTTAGGCTTAATGGTAGAGGGGAGAGAGATAGAGGGAGTGATTGAGAGAAAGAGAGACCTGAGAGAGGGAGAGGGAGTAGGAGGGAGAGGGAGAGGGTTGAGAGAGAGAGAGAGAGAGGAGGAGTAGGAGAGATAGAGGGAGGGGAAGGTTAAAGAGGTATAGAGGTAGAGGTTTAAGGGTTTAAGATTTTAGGGTTTAAGAGTTAAGGGTATAGGGTAGAGGGTTTAGAGTAGAGGGGAGAGAGATAGAGGGAGTGAGTGAGTGAGAGAGAAACTTGAGAGAGGGAAAGGAGGTAGGAGGGAGAGACTTGAGAGAGATACAGGGAGGGTAGGATAGATAGAGGAGTGACTAAGAAGCCAGAAAACCTAAGGGGGGGGAGAGGGGGGGGTGGGAGGGAGAGATTTGAGAGAGGGAATGGGAGAGAGATAAAGGGTGATTAGAGGGTAGGGTTTAAGGTTCAGGGTTAAGGGTAGAGGGGAGAGAGATAGGATTAGAGTGATAGAGAGAGAATTGAGAGAGGAGAGAGGGGTAGGAGGGACAAAATAGAGAGAGGGTAAGGGAGAATGTGAGAGAGGTTGGAGCTAGAGGAGTCATTGGGAAGTGATTTTGAAAGAGGGAGAAGGGGTGGGAGGGGAGGAGATTCTTGAGAGAGAGAGGGGTATGGGGAAGTCTCTATATCTCCCTCCTCCCTCTCTCTCGAAATATCTCCACTCCTAATCCATCTCCCCTCTCTCAGTCTCTCTCTCTCATATCTCTCTCCCCTCTGCCATAACCCTTAAACCCTCTACCCTCTACCATGCAACCCTTTATCGCTATCTCTCTCCCACATTCCCCTCTCTCAAATGTCTCCCTCCCTACCCCTCTCCCTCTCTTGGGTCTATCTCTCCCAATCCTCCTCTATCTATCTCCCCTCTGCATTGGCCCTAAACCCTTAACCCTCCCTCCCTCTATCTCTCTCCCACTCCCTCCCTCTCTCTCTCAAGTCTCTCCCTCCTACCACCTATCCCTCTCTTGTAAAGTAAATGACCTATGCTCAAATGACCTAAATGCTTGCAAATGAAAAGGATACTAGAAATAACATAACTTGTGCACCCGGGTGTTGGAAGTTGCAGATGACTGGTCTCAAAATCTTTTAGAAAAGGCTTGAAATATTCACAAGGACATTCCCACCAAGTTGGGCGACCTAGTCCTCTTCCCCAGAAAAATTTCCACAAAAAGTTTTTTCCAAAAGGTATGAATCCACAAAATCCCCAAAAGGTGACCTAGTCCACTTCTGAGTTTTTGAGAACATGGAAGTGGAAGGTGACCTAGTCCACAACTGAAAATGGGCTGAAAGGGGTCTCCAAGCTTCAACTAGGGCTTTGTTGACTTGAATGAAGTTTATGGGCTGAGAACACCTTCCAAGGACCTCAAACTCGTATACAAAAACACCTACAAACACACATGCAAAGAGGAGACAATGATTATGGTTAGAGAATAGTGGTTTGCCTTAGTCAAACCCCATTTTGATAATCAAATCTAAATGAGAAAAATAAAGGAAGGAAAAATGATTGAATGATGAAGCAAATACCAATACTTACCAAATCCTTTGTTGAAGATGTCTGCAACATGCAAGAGCAGCTCCAATGGAGATATCTCGTGAAACCCTAATGCTTGTTTGCTTGCTTTGGAAGACATGAGTGCTTGTCAAGATGAGTGAGGTGAAAAATGAGCCAAGAAGAAAGCAAAATGAGGATGAAAACCCTTATTTGTACATGAAAAACCCTAATTTTCTTGAAAATGACTCATGATAGGCCGACCTTAGGGTTTAGGAGGAAATATTCCCGTTGAATCTTATTTAAAATTTGAATTTTATGCCTAAAGGGACTAGGTCACCCAAAGTGGGGATCTAGACCACTTGGGAAAATCCAAGTGGTGGTCGGGAATTAATATGTGTTTTATGAAGTTAATCAACTTTTCCTCCCGAAACACACTTAATTCGGGACTAAGAGTACATAAGGGGGACAAATTAGCATAGAAAAAGGGTTAATTTAGGGGTGATAAGCCTAGATAAGTGTGAAAATGTATTACAACACTTTACAACACTTTGTCATAAGGCTTAGGAAGGTGTAAGAAGATGTTATTTAGGTGAATTATGTTGAAAGGGTCTTAGAAAAGTGAGGAAATGTGTTACAACACTTTACAACACCTTAGTATAACATCGTTAGATTATTGTTGAATTGAAAGATTACAAGACTAAATCAAGATAAAACAAGACAAAATCTAATGGAAAAGGCCAAAATGAGTGAAAAAGTGCCAAGGTATACACTTTTTGGTGACACATTTAGCCCCCACTTTACTGAGAGTATGAACTTACTTCAAACTCACAGTAAAGTAGTTGAATCATGCGTGTCGAGTGGGATCAAATGTACTTGTGCTAGTAAGGTGAGATGACTATGATCAAGAGGGATGCTCAAGCCCCTAGGATCAAGATCCCATGGAAAACTAAACATAAGTATAGCAGATCACACAAGGGGTGATGTGAAAAGGTGAAGAGAGAGAAAAGGAGTCGGATCAAGCTTCGACCATTTGTCCAACTAGTTGTAGATCAGATCTAGGTTGTTTGTCCAAGAGAAAGGGATGTACTCACTTTGGGCCAAGGATACTTTCAGTTGTCCACTGGGTGAGAATGCCAAAGGTGATGAGATACATATACATGATTGGTATGCACTCACACCAAAATGGTGGCTATGGGGAAAGTCGTGCCGCTAGTTAGGCTTCCCGCTCAACCATACCAAAGTTATACCTCCTAATAAATTTGATAAGGTGCCACAAAGGATAGGGGTGTGGTTCATGAGACAAGCAAAGCCTTGAATGCTTAGAACTCATGAACAACAAGCATGCAAGTTGTGTTATGTAAGGTGGCCATGTATGCAAGGATGCAAAAGGTGTAAAATGAAAAATGCAAAGAAGGTAATGCAAAAGGGATATTCAAAGGAGTCTTGTTTCGTTCATGCAAGGTCTTTAACTTAGGGAACATTGTGTCTAATGTCTCCAGGAGAGGACTGATCAAAGGATAGAAGATTCACAACTTAGGGGGTGCAGTGTGTCATATCATGCCACTAAGAGGAATGTAATATGCTAAGATAAGTCACTTTAATGAAGGACATTACACGCCATGTCATCCACCAAGTGAGAGACTTGTCTTATGAGGTGGCAAGGCTGCACTAGGAACCAAGGACAAAGGAAAATGCAAAAAGAAATAGTTCTAGGGCATGCCCCCACTTTAAAGGAGTTGATACACACCATTTTGTGAGCAATTGCTTTAAAGTTGAGAAAGGAAAAAGGAAAAAAAGAAAGGAAAAGGACAAGAGATCCTACTTGGAAAGCCTTATGCCAAATGGTATATTTCCAAGCAAGGCTACATCATGGAAAGGATAGTATGTTACATGCGAGTTAACCTTAAGACATGTTATCCACATCTGAAGCTTGCTCTTGTATGTTCATGAGTTGTTAACGTTGTAATGTCACTTTTTCTTGAAAGTTATGTAAGTGTTAGCAGTGGATTTAGTGGATTAAACATTAGAATAAAGATAATTTAAAAAGTATAATATTATTAAAATGAATGTGAATAACCAATGCAAAAGATAATATGTGATAGTTTATTGAGAAATTCCAAAACAAGATAAATTGAATATACATCCATATAATTCATATATATTAACACCAAAATCATATATATTATCAATATAATTTAGAATCAATGGTTTTAATGCTTATCTGAATAATAATACTTGCAAAATCCACTCTCAGCTCAAACATCTTCACATTAGTGACAAAGTAATCAACAACATGTCTATAATGCATCCCAGATAGAAAGAATATCGATGTATTGTGCACTACATCGTGGGTCCTATCCTTTCCTCCAGTTTTCTGCACCATTGGACAACTAGGGAGAGGATTCGGTGCATCCCATACTACACCGTGGGTCCATTCTCAACCCCTAGGAATATGTCAGTGGTACTAGCTCTTTCCATGGAGCAGTCTAGGAGGAAAGCGCACTTTTTCGCTCTACATGAGTGTTGGTTCCACCAGAACAATGCTCAACACTCATGCCACAAAACCATGCCCTAGCCAAAACCGTCCTAAGTGCACACACTTGTACCCCAGGTTGGACACACACTATAGATGTGCCCCTTCTTTGTCCTATCCATAGCTCACCAACCACTTCCTTCTTCCTTGGTTGTTCTTCTTCCTTGAGTTTTCTCCCTTCTTGAATGTCCCTCACAATTCTCACATGAATGATTTATATATCAATTTAAGGGGTGATTTCCAAACCATCACACCCTTTCACAAAAGTTTTCCTTTTAATAATTATTTAAATAAATAATTATTATTCTTATTTTTTAAAGAGTGTTTATAAATATTCTTTATTAATCCCTCTTTTAACAAAAGGATCATAATATCCTTTATTTTCTATCTCCCTTTTTAATTCCAAAGAGTTATTTATATAATTCTCTTCTCTTGGGGAAAAAGTCACATAACAATTCTCCCCCTATAAATTAACTACTGTCCTTAGTAGCACAAGATGCATCTGCATCACAACTCAAAGAAGCACATGATCAGTAATTGAAGATACTAACATTGAATACTTGTATTTTTCATAATACTTACTTTATCTACATTATTTTCTTCTATAAATTTACAAGTAATTTTAATAAGATCACTTTTTCAATCCAAATTATGATGAGAACTATATAGGTGTCTTATGAAATATATCATGAATTTATAAGTCAAAAGATAATTATATACTTAAACTCCTATCCTTCAACATTATCATTCTACTTACTCATGTAACTTCTTTAAATTATGAAATTATTACAATGTAATCACACCATAATTACTATGCATGTCTAATTGATACTATGTGGTAGCTTATAATTTATAAAAGTAATCTTTTTGAATATCATCTTTTCACATATCAAAATCAATAATCTTAGTATAAGGCAATTGTACAAGGTTAATGGGTTGATCAAATCAACTAACAAAGTAAAAATGATTGATATGAATCTTCAATAACCCTATTTTTTCTTTTTCTTATAGGTTTGACAACATAGGAAATTCACTAAAATTATTTATAAAAGAAACATGTGAAAGATTTAAGTATCACATAACCTACTTGCATATAATGGAAAAGGTTGGAATAGAGAGTCTCTCCCCCTGTAAGTTTAAATATATTGTCATGCCTAAGCCTAAGAGCCTATTTGGTTTTATATCTTATAACAGCATGGTGTCATTCTCACCAACTCATTCCAAACACAATGTGAACTTTCCAAGTTTAAGATGTGAATCCAAGGACCTGTGGGTTATGGGCCCATAATGTAACTTAAAATGGACATATCAAATATGATAAAAGTATTTTCTCAAAATAGACACAAAGCTAAACAAAAATAAGTTGACATGATACTATCTTAATATGAAGACAAATTCCTTGTATAAGAGGATGCTAGCTAATAGAAGATTGTTTTTATATTTCTAAATCTATTCTCAAGTTTATTTGAGATCTTATAATGTCTAAATTAATATCTATAGAGCTTCATTAAACCTCAAATATTTGGACTTATGTGAGTGAATTATCGAGGTTACCCTTGTAAAAAAACTAGGTTTAAATTATAACACTCTTGGTATCATACTTTAAATTTTCATGATTACCTAATTTGTGCATTGTAACATATGATTCAAATTTACTCTCAAGGGAGGATATAAATTGATGTTCATAGAGCTATATTGTAATCTACATGGTTTATCAAATCTTTTACTAACTATTACAATTGATGACAA
>CM021106.1:226200028-226290389 GCA_007115665.2 Sequoiadendron giganteum
GTTTTTGGAAGATCTTAAATTTTTTAGACTTAGTCAAATTTTAGTAATCAACAAGTCAAATTTCAGTAATCAAGAGGTTAAATTTTAGTAGTCAACAAGTTGTATCATCTTTCTCTCTCTCTCTCTCCTTCTCTCTACTCTCTATCTCTCCACTCCCTCCTCTCCCTTCCTCCCTCTCTCCTCTCTCTCTCTCTCTCACACACACCTCTCTATCTCCTCCCCTATCTCTCTCCCCTCCCTCCCTCCCTCCTCTTTCACCTTTCTATGATCTCCCTTCTATCTTTATCTCCTCTCTTTATGAACATGGTCCTCCATCACTTCTTTTATCTCACCTATACTCTTAATCCTTTTTCCCTCTCTAATTTATCTCTTCCTTCTCTCCCTCCTGTTTTATTTCAATTTATCCCTTCTCTTATCCCTGTTTCTCCCTCTCTTTTCTTCTAACTCTCTATCTCTATATCTTCTCCCTTTATGTTCACTCTTTCACAGATCCTTTATTCAATTTCACTTTCGTGATTCCTCTTCTTTCATTAAACCTTATTCTCCTCCTTTAACACTCCATCCCTCCCTCCTTCCCTCTCTACTTCTCTATATCTCTCCTCTCCCTCCCTCCCATTCTTTTTGTCTCTCCTCCCAATATCTCTCACTATTGTCCCTCCCTCCCTCACCCCTCTTTCTCTCTCAATTTCTCTTTTTCTCTATCTCACCATTCTATCTTTCTCTCACTCACACACACACCTCTATCTCCCTCCCTACCTCTCCCTCCTGCCCTCCCCTCTCTACTCTCTATCTCTCCTCTTTTTTTCCCTCTCTATACCTACCTCTCCCTCCATCACTCTCTCTCCATACCTCTCTATCTCACCTTTGTCTCCTTCCCTACCTCCCCTCTCTACTCTCTATCTCTCCTCTCCCTTCCTCTACCTACCTCTCTCTATCTCTCCATCCCTCTCTTTCTATCTCACTCTCTCCTTCTCTCTATATCACCACTATCTCTATCCCTACCTCTAACTCCCTCCTCTCTAAATCACTATTCTCTCTCTCTCCCACTTTCCCTCCTTCCCTCTCACCCCCTCCTCTCTAAATCACCATTATTTCTCTATCCCAATTTCCATCCTTCCCTCTCTCTATCTCACCTATCCCTTTCTACCTCTCCCTCCCTCCAACCTCCCTCTTTCTCTTTATCTCTCTTTCTCATTCTCTCCTTACCTCTCTAATATTTATCTCACCACTCTCTTTTTATCTCATTCTCCCTCCTTCCCTCTCTCCTTCCCTCTCTACCTACGTCTCCCTCCACTACCTACCACTCTCTCTACCTCTCTCTCTCCCTCCCCCATATTTCTCTCTTACTCTCTCCTTCCCCCTCTACTCTCTATCTCTCCCCCCTTCCCTCTCTACTTTGTTTCTCTCTCCCCGCCTTCCTCTCTCCCCTTCCTCTCTCCACTCATTTTATCTCATCTCACTCTCTCTCCTTGTCACACACACTCACCTCTATCTCCTCCTTTCCTCTCCCTCCATCCATCCACTCTCTACTTTTCTCTATTTATCATATCTCTCTATATCTCCTTCCTTCTCTATTTATCTTTATCTCCCCTCTCCCTCTCTTTACCCACCTCTCCCTCCATCACTCTATATCTCAATTGTGTATCCTCCCTAACTCTTTCCCTCTCTACTCTCTATCTCTCCTCTCCCTCCACCTCTCTCTCTCTCTCTCCATATCTCTGTCTCTCTCTCGTACACAAACACACACACACCTCTATCTCCTCCCTACATATCCCTCCCTCCCCTCTCTTCTCTCTATCTCTCCTCTCTCTACCTCTCGTTCCCTGTCTACCTATATTTATCTCCTCTCTCTCTCTCTATTTACCTACCTCTCCCTTTATCACTCTATATCTCACCTATGTTTAACTACCTACCTAGGGTTGAGGGATTAATGGTTGAGGGTTGAGGGTTTAATGTACAGGGTAGAGAATATAGGGTAGAGGGTAGAGGGTTTAAGGGTAGAGGGTTGAGGTTTTAAGGTTGAGAGTAAAGGGTTGAGGGTCCAATGTATAGGGTATAGGGTATAGGGGTTGAGGGATTAGGGTTTTAGGATTGAGGGTTGAGGGTAGAGTGTTGAGGGTTGAGGGTTTAAGGGTTGAGGGTTTAGGGATTAGGGTAGAGAGTTTACTTGGGTTTAAGGGTTTAAGGGTTGAGGGTATAGGGTTGAGGGTAGAGGGTATGGGGTTGAGGGTAGAGTTTTTAATGGTTAAAGGGTTGAGGGTAGAGGGTTGAGGGTAGAGGGTAGAGGGTAGAGGGTTTTAGGTTTTAGGTTTTAAGGGTTTAAGGGTTAAGGGTTAAGGTTTTAGGGTTGAATGTTTAAGGGTTTAAGGGTTGAGGCTATAGGTTTGAGGGATTAGGGTAGAGAGGGAGGGATGGATGGAGGGATATATGGAGGGATAAGTGAGATAGACATAAGTAGAGAAGAGGAGGGAGGGACATAGATAAATGAGGGTTGAGGGTTGAGGATCCAATGTATAGGGTAGAGGGTTAAGGGTAGAGGGGAGAGTGATAGAGGGAGTGAGTGACAAAGAGAGAAAAACATGAGACAAGGAGAGGGGTTAGGAGGGAGATAATTGAGAGAGAGAGGGAGGGAGTGGGAGAGAGATAGACAGAGGGAGGGTTAAGGGTAGAGGGTATAGGGTTTAAGGGTCAAGAGTTTAGGGTTTATGATTAAGGGTAGAGGGGAGAGAGATAGAGGGAGTGACTAAAAGATAGAGAAAGAACTGAGAGAGGGAGAGGGGATAGGAGGATGAGGGTTGAGAGAGAGAGAAAGGGAGGGAGTGGGATAGAGATAGAGGGAGGGAGGGTTAAGTGTAGAGGTTAGAGAGTTTGAGGGTTAAGGGTTTAGGGTTTAGGGTTAAGGTTAGAAGGTTAAGGGTTTAAGTGTTGAGGGTTTAAGGGTTAAGGGTAGAGGGTATAGGGTTTAGGGTAGAGGGGAGAGAGATGGAGTGAGTGAGTGCGAGAGAGACCTAAGAGAGTGAGAGGGGTAGGAGGGAGAGACTTGAGAGAGAGAGGGAGGATGGAGTAGGACAGAGATAGAGGGAGGTAGGATTAAGGGTAGAGGGTAGAGGGTTTAAGGGTTTATGGTTTAAAGGTTAAGGGTTTAGTTTTTAGGCTTAATGGTAGAGGGGAGAGAGATAGAGGGAGTGATTGAGAGAAAGAGAGACCTGAGAGAGGGAGAGGGAGTAGGAGGGAGAGGGAGAGGGAGAGAGAGAGAGGGAGGGAGTAGAGAGAGATAGAGGGAGGGAAGGTTAAGGGTATAGGGTAGAGGGTTTAAGGGTTAATGGTAGGGTTAAGGGTTAAGGGAGAGGGTAGAGGGGAGAGAGATAGAGGGAGTGAGTGAGTGAGAGAACCAAGAGGGAGAGGGGGTAGGAGGGAGACTTGAGAGAGAGAGGAGGGAGTGGGATAGATAGAGGGAGTGACTAAGAGAGAGCAAAACCTAAGAGAGGGAGAGGGGGTAGGAGGGAGAGATTTGAGAGAGGGAATGGGAGAGAGATAAAGGGTAGAGGGTAGAGGGTTTAAGGGTTCAAGGGTTAAGGGTAGAGGGTTAAGGGTAAAGGGGAGAGAGATAGGATTAAGTGATAGAGAGAGAGAGAATTGAGAGAGGGAGAGGGGGTAGGAGGGACAAAATAGAGAGAGAGAGAGAGTGAGGGAATGTGAGAGAGAGGGCAGAGGGTTAAGGCTAGAGGGAGTGCGTGAGAGAGAGAGACCTGAAAGAGGGAGAAGGGGTAGGAGGGAGATTCTTGAGAGAGAGAGGGGGTATGAGGGAGAGTCTCTATATCTCCCCTCCCTCCCTCTCTCTCAAGTATCTCCCTCCTAATCCATCTCCCTCTCTCAGGTCTCTCTCTCTCACTCATATCTCTCTCCCCTCTACCCTTAACCCTTAAACCCTCTACCCTCTACCATTAACCCTTTATCCGCTATCTCTCTCCCATTCCCTCTCTCTCTCAAATATCTCCCTCCTACCCCCTCTCCCTCTCTTAGGTCTATCTCTCCCAATCACTCCCTCTATCTATCTCCCCTCTACCATTAACCCTAAACCCTTAACCCTTAAACACTAAACCATTAACCCTCCACCCTCTACCCTTAACCCTCCCTCCCTCTATCTCTCTCCCACTCCCTCCCTCTCTCTCTCAAGTCTCTCCCTCCTACCACCTATCCCTCTCTTGTAAAGTAAATGACCTATGCTCAAATGACCTAAATGCTTGCAAATGAAAAGGATACTAGAAATAACATAACTTGTGCACCCGGGTGTTGGAAGTTGCAGATGACTGGTCTCAAAATCTTTTAGAAAAGGCTTGAAATATTCACAAGGACATTCCCACCAAGTTGGGCGACCTAGTCCTCTTCCCCAGAAAAATTTCCACAAAAAGTTTTTTCCAAAAGGTATGAATCCACAAAATCCCCAAAAGGTGACCTAGTCCACTTCTGAGTTTTTGAGAACATGGAAGTGGAAGGTGACCTAGTCCACAACTGAAAATGGGCTGAAAGGGGTCTCCAAGCTTCAACTAGGGCTTTGTTGACTTGAATGAAGTTTATGGGCTGAGAACACCTTCCAAGGACCTCAAACTCGTATACAAAAACACCTACAAACACACATGCAAAGAGGAGACAATGATTATGGTTAGAGAATAGTGGTTTGCCTTAGTCAAACCCCATTTTGATAATCAAATCTAAATGAGAAAAATAAAGGAAGGAAAAATGATTGAATGATGAAGCAAATACCAATACTTACCAAATCCTTTGTTGAAGATGTCTGCAACATGCAAGAGCAGCTCCAATGGAGATATCTCGTGAAACCCTAATGCTTGTTTGCTTGCTTTGGAAGACATGAGTGCTTGTCAAGATGAGTGAGGTGAAAAATGAGCCAAGAAGAAAGCAAAATGAGGATGAAAACCCTTATTTGTACATGAAAAACCCTAATTTTCTTGAAAATGACTCATGATAGGCCGACCTTAGGGTTTAGGAGGAAATATTCCCGTTGAATCTTATTTAAAATTTGAATTTTATGCCTAAAGGGACTAGGTCACCCAAAGTGGGGATCTAGACCACTTGGGAAAATCCAAGTGGTGGTCGGGAATTAATATGTGTTTTATGAAGTTAATCAACTTTTCCTCCCGAAACACACTTAATTCGGGACTAAGAGTACATAAGGGGGACAAATTAGCATAGAAAAAGGGTTAATTTAGGGGTGATAAGCCTAGATAAGTGTGAAAATGTATTACAACACTTTACAACACTTTGTCATAAGGCTTAGGAAGGTGTAAGAAGATGTTATTTAGGTGAATTATGTTGAAAGGGTCTTAGAAAAGTGAGGAAATGTGTTACAACACTTTACAACACCTTAGTATAACATCGTTAGATTATTGTTGAATTGAAAGATTACAAGACTAAATCAAGATAAAACAAGACAAAATCTAATGGAAAAGGCCAAAATGAGTGAAAAAGTGCCAAGGTATACACTTTTTGGTGACACATTTAGCCCCCACTTTACTGAGAGTATGAACTTACTTCAAACTCACAGTAAAGTAGTTGAATCATGCGTGTCGAGTGGGATCAAATGTACTTGTGCTAGTAAGGTGAGATGACTATGATCAAGAGGGATGCTCAAGCCCCTAGGATCAAGATCCCATGGAAAACTAAACATAAGTATAGCAGATCACACAAGGGGTGATGTGAAAAGGTGAAGAGAGAGAAAAGGAGTCGGATCAAGCTTCGACCATTTGTCCAACTAGTTGTAGATCAGATCTAGGTTGTTTGTCCAAGAGAAAGGGATGTACTCACTTTGGGCCAAGGATACTTTCAGTTGTCCACTGGGTGAGAATGCCAAAGGTGATGAGATACATATACATGATTGGTATGCACTCACACCAAAATGGTGGCTATGGGGAAAGTCGTGCCGCTAGTTAGGCTTCCCGCTCAACCATACCAAAGTTATACCTCCTAATAAATTTGATAAGGTGCCACAAAGGATAGGGGTGTGGTTCATGAGACAAGCAAAGCCTTGAATGCTTAGAACTCATGAACAACAAGCATGCAAGTTGTGTTATGTAAGGTGGCCATGTATGCAAGGATGCAAAAGGTGTAAAATGAAAAATGCAAAGAAGGTAATGCAAAAGGGATATTCAAAGGAGTCTTGTTTCGTTCATGCAAGGTCTTTAACTTAGGGAACATTGTGTCTAATGTCTCCAGGAGAGGACTGATCAAAGGATAGAAGATTCACAACTTAGGGGGTGCAGTGTGTCATATCATGCCACTAAGAGGAATGTAATATGCTAAGATAAGTCACTTTAATGAAGGACATTACACGCCATGTCATCCACCAAGTGAGAGACTTGTCTTATGAGGTGGCAAGGCTGCACTAGGAACCAAGGACAAAGGAAAATGCAAAAAGAAATAGTTCTAGGGCATGCCCCCACTTTAAAGGAGTTGATACACACCATTTTGTGAGCAATTGCTTTAAAGTTGAGAAAGGAAAAAGGAAAAAAAGAAAGGAAAAGGACAAGAGATCCTACTTGGAAAGCCTTATGCCAAATGGTATATTTCCAAGCAAGGCTACATCATGGAAAGGATAGTATGTTACATGCGAGTTAACCTTAAGACATGTTATCCACATCTGAAGCTTGCTCTTGTATGTTCATGAGTTGTTAACGTTGTAATGTCACTTTTTCTTGAAAGTTATGTAAGTGTTAGCAGTGGATTTAGTGGATTAAACATTAGAATAAAGATAATTTAAAAAGTATAATATTATTAAAATGAATGTGAATAACCAATGCAAAAGATAATATGTGATAGTTTATTGAGAAATTCCAAAACAAGATAAATTGAATATACATCCATATAATTCATATATATTAACACCAAAATCATATATATTATCAATATAATTTAGAATCAATGGTTTTAATGCTTATCTGAATAATAATACTTGCAAAATCCACTCTCAGCTCAAACATCTTCACATTAGTGACAAAGTAATCAACAACATGTCTATAATGCATCCCAGATAGAAAGAATATCGATGTATTGTGCACTACATCGTGGGTCCTATCCTTTCCTCCAGTTTTCTGCACCATTGGACAACTAGGGAGAGGATTCGGTGCATCCCATACTACACCGTGGGTCCATTCTCAACCCCTAGGAATATGTCAGTGGTACTAGCTCTTTCCATGGAGCAGTCTAGGAGGAAAGCGCACTTTTTCGCTCTACATGAGTGTTGGTTCCACCAGAACAATGCTCAACACTCATGCCACAAAACCATGCCCTAGCCAAAACCGTCCTAAGTGCACACACTTGTACCCCAGGTTGGACACACACTATAGATGTGCCCCTTCTTTGTCCTATCCATAGCTCACCAACCACTTCCTTCTTCCTTGGTTGTTCTTCTTCCTTGAGTTTTCTCCCTTCTTGAATGTCCCTCACAATTCTCACATGAATGATTTATATATCAATTTAAGGGGTGATTTCCAAACCATCACACCCTTTCACAAAAGTTTTCCTTTTAATAATTATTTAAATAAATAATTATTATTCTTATTTTTTAAAGAGTGTTTATAAATATTCTTTATTAATCCCTCTTTTAACAAAAGGATCATAATATCCTTTATTTTCTATCTCCCTTTTTAATTCCAAAGAGTTATTTATATAATTCTCTTCTCTTGGGGAAAAAGTCACATAACAATTCTCCCCCTATAAATTAACTACTGTCCTTAGTAGCACAAGATGCATCTGCATCACAACTCAAAGAAGCACATGATCAGTAATTGAAGATACTAACATTGAATACTTGTATTTTTCATAATACTTACTTTATCTACATTATTTTCTTCTATAAATTTACAAGTAATTTTAATAAGATCACTTTTTCAATCCAAATTATGATGAGAACTATATAGGTGTCTTATGAAATATATCATGAATTTATAAGTCAAAAGATAATTATATACTTAAACTCCTATCCTTCAACATTATCATTCTACTTACTCATGTAACTTCTTTAAATTATGAAATTATTACAATGTAATCACACCATAATTACTATGCATGTCTAATTGATACTATGTGGTAGCTTATAATTTATAAAAGTAATCTTTTTGAATATCATCTTTTCACATATCAAAATCAATAATCTTAGTATAAGGCAATTGTACAAGGTTAATGGGTTGATCAAATCAACTAACAAAGTAAAAATGATTGATATGAATCTTCAATAACCCTATTTTTTCTTTTTCTTATAGGTTTGACAACATAGGAAATTCACTAAAATTATTTATAAAAGAAACATGTGAAAGATTTAAGTATCACATAACCTACTTGCATATAATGGAAAAGGTTGGAATAGAGAGTCTCTCCCCCTGTAAGTTTAAATATATTGTCATGCCTAAGCCTAAGAGCCTATTTGGTTTTATATCTTATAACAGCATGGTGTCATTCTCACCAACTCATTCCAAACACAATGTGAACTTTCCAAGTTTAAGATGTGAATCCAAGGACCTGTGGGTTATGGGCCCATAATGTAACTTAAAATGGACATATCAAATATGATAAAAGTATTTTCTCAAAATAGACACAAAGCTAAACAAAAATAAGTTGACATGATACTATCTTAATATGAAGACAAATTCCTTGTATAAGAGGATGCTAGCTAATAGAAGATTGTTTTTATATTTCTAAATCTATTCTCAAGTTTATTTGAGATCTTATAATGTCTAAATTAATATCTATAGAGCTTCATTAAACCTCAAATATTTGGACTTATGTGAGTGAATTATCGAGGTTACCCTTGTAAAAAAACTAGGTTTAAATTATAACACTCTTGGTATCATACTTTAAATTTTCATGATTACCTAATTTGTGCATTGTAACATATGATTCAAATTTACTCTCAAGGGAGGATATAAATTGATGTTCATAGAGCTATATTGTAATCTACATGGTTTATCAAATCTTTTACTAACTATTACAATTGATGACAACTCAATAAACATGACATGTGATTGGTGCCACCAAAAGTATCACAAGCTTGACTACCCTACATGTTGGACAAATGTGCATATTTGACAAAATAAAAACAAGTTATTTAACATAATCATCCAAATACTTATTGATATACAGTACCATAGAAAACACAAGTGTTGCAATATAATTGTCTAGGTAGGTATGATACTTGTTTGAAGAAATACACAAGTTCAAGAATTATATTAAGAACATTCACTTAGACATTATTTTAGAAAATTTATTAAGTTGATTAAAATTTTATATTTCAAATACAAAATTGATATATTAAATTTGTATAGGTTTCCTCTAATTAATATAATAAGTGGTATCCAATGTTGTATGATAGGTCTAAATTCTTTGTTTCATCCATCATTTACATAATATAGGTAAGGCATTCACTAGTGTAAGTATTCTTCATGGCTTGGATATCTCTAATTATTGGTTAATAGTTTTGTGTGATAATGAAATTTATATCTAGGATTTCATTCACTATTCTATTATGTTTCTTGATTAGTTACTATGATAGTAGTTGTAAAATGTCTCAGTCTTTGAAGATCCTTTTTAAAATGATACATGGAATTTCTTTGATTAGTTATAGATGGTGAAAGAATATGTGGTTATGTGAATCTTCTTTGGACTGAATCTAAATGAAATTGTAAAAAGAATAATTGGATAAAGTAAAAATTATTTTCTATTTGTAAATTTTCTAACTTGAATTTCAATTTTTTTTAAATATGGTGTACTTGGTATCATCTATTCTTATTAAGTTATCTTGACGATGTATGGAAATATCTCTTTGCGTTATGTTATTTTCACACTATGGTCGTGATGATTTTTGTTACTTCTTGTTCAAGATTATTATGCTATATGAATTGGATGAACATATGTTTAATTGGACTTCCATTAATTATATCAATAAAATATCTTTTAAATAAATTTTATGATCTTCAAGGTTTTCTTTTGCAAAGATGGCGAGAACAAGTTTATATTATGAGTGATACATGATATGCACTTTCATGTTCCTCTGCATCATTAATGATAAACTGATGTGGTCAACATTCCAACTTCAAAGTAATGGGCTTGTTATCATCTCAGAAATTGAATTCACAAATGATCATGTGAAAGAAACTCAGTGTAAATCTTATGACTTTCTTGTAAAATGCTAAATAACTAGATGACATGTCATATTTTAACTTTTAAATAGTGCAAACTACACCCAAATAAATATAAGATTACACCTTGAAAAATATAATTTAATAAAAAATAAATTTATATATTATTAAAATCATAAATATTAATATATTGTTTATTAAAAAATACTTTTAAATAATTAATTGGAATTCTAATTAAATTATAAACATTAAAAGATTCCCTTATTAAAAATATATTTCATTTATTTGAAAATGACTCCTTACTAAATCTATACATAAGATGGGCTACTTTTTAAAGAATGGGCTAAATATATTTTTTAAAGGGATTATACGTATTAGTTTAAGTATATTTTTTTAAGTTCAAGCTAATGATTCCCTTCCTCCGAGATAAGCTAAGACAAAACATGCATTTTAACGTTTCGAAGATAGTCCTACTAATCATTTTTATCACGATTAGGTTATGTGATCGTAACATTAGGTCGTGTGCTTTTTGAAGAGAGGGCACAACCATTCAATATAGAAGGGGGAGGGTCGTCTATGTTTTAAGATAGATTAATAAATGGAGGGAAATTATTTATGAAAATAAGTATATGAGATGTGATGTAGAATGAGAGCTAGAGATGGTTAAAATATATGTTGAAAGTGTTATTTATAAAAAATGATAAATGAACATACAATTTAAAATATATTTAGAGGTATTTTCTTTTTAATTGTTTATATTTCACTAGATACATATTGATTTATTTTTTAAAGTATGATTATAGGTTTTAATTTTATTTTAATTTTATAGATTGAATTTTAAAATTTAGTAATTTGTTTCATAATTATAATTTATAAGAAAAAATTATATATCAATCTAATAATCAAAGGTCATAAAACTTGGTTATGATCATTAGGTTCTGATACCAAATGTAATGTCATTTTTTCTCGAAATTTATGTAAGTGTTAGCAGCGGATTTAGTGGATTAAATATTAGAATAAAGATAATTTAAAAAGTACAATATTATTAAAACGGATGTGAATAACCAATGCAAAATATAATATGTGATAGTTTATTGATAAATTCCAAAACAAGATAAATTGAATATACATCCATATAATTCATATACATTAACACCAAAATCATATATATATAATCAATATAATTTAGAATCAATGGTTTTAATATTTTTTTTGAATAATAATACTTGCAAAAGCCACTCTCAGCTCAAACACCTTCACATTAGTGACAAAGTAATCAACAACATGTCTATAATGCATCCTGGATAGAAAGAATATCGATGTATTGCGCACTACATCGTGGGTCCTATCCTTTCCTTTGGTTTTATGCACCATTGGACAAATGGGGAGAGGATTTGGTGCATCCCATACTACACCGTGGGTCCATTCTCAACCCCTAGGAATATCTCAGTGGTACTAGGTCTTGCCATGGAGCAGTCTAAGAGGAAAGCGTACTTTGCCGCTCTACATGAGTGCTGGTTCCACCAGAACAATGCTCAAAACTCATGCCACAAAACCATACCCTGGCCAGGACCATCCTGAGTGCACACACTTGTACCCCAAGTTGGACACACATTATAGATGTGCCCCTTCTCTGTCCTGTCCATAGCTCACCAACCACTTCCTTCTTCCTTGGTTGTTCTTCTTCCTTGAGTTTTCTCCCTTCTTGAATGTCCCTCACAATTCTCACATGAATGATTTATATATCCTTTTAAGGGGTGATTTCCCAACCATCACACCCTTTCACAAAGGTTTCCTTTTAATAATTTTATAAATAAATAATTATTATTCTTATTTTTTAAAGAGTGTTTATAAATATTCTTATTTTTTAAATAGTGTTTATAAATATTCTTTATTAATCTCTCTTTTAACCAAAGGATCATAATATCCTTTATTTTCTATCTCCCTTTTTAATTCCAAAGAGTTATTTATATATTTCTCTTCTCTTGGGGAAAAATTCACATAACAAACGTCTAGTCAAAGGATATAACGACAAGTGACATACGAGGACAAGGCTAACGAACCCCTTGCCCCCACTTAGTGCAAGGAAAAGGTGAGCCAAAAGGATGAAGGTATGGATTAGGGAGAGGAATTAGGTGCCCCCATGGAAGGGAGAGCACCAAGCTCCCTGAGATGGTTGAAGTTTATTGTTGGAAGAACAAGGAGAGAAGGAAGGTAACCCTAAATATTTCTTGGGAGAGTATGAGATGTCAGGTGGCATCATGTGTCCATTGCATCCATGTGTAGGAAGTAGATGGCAACCAATACCATAACAATATTCCAAGTTAGATGAAGGGGTTGTGTTGTTTGGAGAAGGATTGGTTGTTGTATAAGAACGAAAATCCTCTGGAGTCTTATGTGTTGTTCCTTCATGAGGGATGGGAGTTATATAGCCCCCATCACTGTCATGGGATAATGTTGTTGATGTAGAACCAAGTTGAGCATAGAAGACATAGGTTGGTTTTGGTGTAGGTCATGAGGTTTCACACTCTCCTTTAAAGGGAGGAGTAAGACCCCAACTAGTATTAGAACTTGTATCTGAAAATGAATTGTTTGTATATGACTCTTTAGACCAAGAGGGTGAGATGTTGGAAATTTTATTGAGAGTAGGTGTAGAATCTAATGACCCCCAATGATCACTAAATATTTTCGTTGTAGGTGAAGGATTAGCAACAACTTGGGTAAGTTTCAATCTAGGAGTGAGAGGAGTTGAAAAATGTTGTGATTAGTTGATGCATAACTTTGTGCATCTGCATTAACCGTATATATCTTGTTATGGTATTCAAATTTCAAAGTGCGGTGAAGGGTAGATGGGACTCCTTTCATAGCATGAATCCAAGGTCTCCCTAGGATAAGATGGTATAGAAGGAGTCCTTGCATGATATGGATAGGATTAGGTAACACTACTGGTCTGACCTTAATAGGTAATGTGATCATCCCGAGTGGTTTCCTATTAACATTATTGAAGCCACAAATATGAACGTCATTAGATTGAATGAGATTTTTGTCCATGCCAAGTGTGTTTAGGAGGTCCATTCTACAAAGATTAATTTCTGATCCATTGCCGATGAGAGTGTTCTTGACTAGAGTTTCATTAATGATCACTTTGATCATCAAGGGATCATTCTTGTGTTGAATCTCAAGTGAGGGTAATTCATGTTTATAGAATTTGATGTCTGATCAGGTTACTTGCATGGGACGAGAGGAGGGTTTGAGATTGTTTGATTTAATGTAAGATTCAATTTCCTCCTTTTGTATTTGTGCCATTTCGTGAAAGAGAAATTGGACTATAGGTGAGAGTTGAATAAGCTCCCATACAGATATATCAGCAGGAGTCTTTTTAAGGTCCTCAACATGAGGGACTCTATTGTGAGAAAAGGGAAATGGTTGAGGAGTGGTGGGTGATCCCCTAGGTGTTTGAGACACTAAGTTACAACTTAGTGACTGCGAAACTTGTATGATGAGATTACATCATGTATTTCAAGACAACTTTGAGTTTTTTATGGGATTCACTAATGGGAGGAGACTTAGGAGGCTCACTAATTAAAGGAGATCCCACTTGTGTGGTCATAACCTCAAAAATCTTGTCTTTATTAGCATGATGTGTTGGTGAAGGGGATTCTAATGTCACGTGATTATCTTCTCCTAGGGAAGGTTTGGTGTTTGAAGGATAGGTGTCAAGGTTCACACGTTCTTGCATCATGATAGTTTCCTTAGGAGGAGATTTTTCAAGAGAACTACAAATTGAATGTTCTTCACATTCAAAGGGTGGTTCTTTTAAAGGGACTCCATCGCAAGTAGAAGAATGACTAATGGTGCAATTTTTGTGGTTAATAAGGGGTTCCCTAGGAGAAGGGGGACAACTAAGATACTCATGACTTGTATCTTCTATCGACAAAGTATCATCTTCACAACTAGGAGAGATACTAGGAGAAGGAAAATTGTTATTGTCATGATTCCTTATGGTAGTGTTGTCTTGTTTGTTAAGATAGGTAAAATGAGAGAAACAATGAGGGTTCTCTGAACTCTCATTAATTGGTTCTTTAGACACCAAAATCTCTACATCACCAAGAGGAGAGAGATTAGGGGAAGAAATAATATGATTGTTCGGAATGTCCAAGGTTGTATTCTCTATCATTGAAACACTCTCATAGGGAGGGGGTAAGGAAGGTTTCTTAGCATATCTAGATATATAAGATACTAACATTGTTTGGATAAAAATAAAAAGAATTTTTAACCATGTCATGCAATGTTTCAGCAATATGAACAATGTAGATGCAAAAATATAGAACATGTATATCTGATATATGATAAGTTTGGAGAATTTAAACAATACATATGAAAGAAATAAAAGTACTTTTAGAAAACTTATGCATAGTTTTGTGAATGTAAACACTGTATAAGAAAAAGTAAAAATTACTTTAGTGAAGATTATGCACATTTTTAGAAATGTAATCATTTTGCAGATCTAATTATGAAGGTCTATCAAAAATGACTACCGTAAAATGATGATTTTGAGAAATGATGATTTTTGAGTGAAAAGCCTAAAACGTATGCTCTCAGAACATTCCAGACTTATAGTATATGGCACTAGGGGGTCTGGGAAGAACATAAATGAGGTTCCAGAGGCTCTAATAGGTAGTTAAAATTTGAATAGGGACTAGGTCGCCCAAAATGGCGAACTAGTCCCAATAGGGATTTTTTTCAAATATTCTGAGTTTTTTAAGTGGCTTTTGATGTGTTTCAGACTGTATGATGTATTTCTAAGATGAAAATGTAGAATACGATAAATTTTTAATGAAATTAAATATGAAAAAATGCCAGTTAACATAAACTTTCACTAATGCAATATTTTATGGACCCTAGGATGCAAACAATGCAATATCCTAAATCAATGTAAGACTTTTCCTAAGATGAAATGCAAGAACAGAAGATTAACAAGTGTAGGATAGTTGGGTTCACCAAAATGAACCACCAAAAATATATACTAATAAGGGAAAGAGGATTCCCTTTACTATACTCCTAGGGTTTTTCACCCTAATAGCTCTTGGTTTGGGAATGACACTTTTTCCACTTTGGTGATATGTTCTTGGGTGATTGCATTCAAAGGGGAGGGCTAATTGATGAAGATTCTGAATGTGTGTGAGTTTTGTGTGGCTAAGTTTTGTAATAGAATGAAATTAACTAAATATGAAACATGAAGCAAATGTAAATCTAAACTACATACAATGTAAAGTAAATGACCTATGCTCAAATGACCTAAATGCTTGCAAACAGAAAGGAAATTGGAAATAACAGAACTTGTGCACCTGGGTGTTGGAATTTGTAGATGATTGGTCCCAAAATATTTTGGAAAAGGCCTGAAATATTCACAAGGACATTCTTGCCAAGTTGGGCAACCTAGTCCTCTTCCTCAGAAAACTTGTCAGAATAGGTTTTTTCCAAAAGGGTACCTGAATCCACAAAATCCCCAAAAGGTAACCTCAGAGGGACTAGGTCACCATTGTTGGCAACCTAGTCCACTTCTGATTTTTTGAGAACCTAGAAGTGGATGTTGGATACTTTGGTTTGCACTTTGGTTCCTGATAGGTGTCTAATTTAGGTATGGCTAAAAATGGGCTGAAAGGGGTCTCCAAGCTTCAACTAGGGCTTTGTTGACTTGAATGAGGTTGATGGGTTGATAACACCTTCCAAGCACCTCAAGCCTAAATACAAAAACACTTACAAACACACATACAAGGAGGAGACAATGATTAGGGTTAGAGAATATGGGTTTGCCTTAGTCAAACCCCATTTTGATAATCAAATCTAAACGAGAAAAACAAAGGAAGGAAAAATGATTGAATGATGAAGCAAATGCCAATACTTACCAAATCCTTTGTTGAAGATGTCTGCAACATGCAAGATCAACTCCAATGGAATCTTGTGAAACCCTAATGCTTGTTTTCTTGTTTTGGAAGACTTGATTGCTTCTCAAGATGAGTGAAGGTGAAAAATGAGCCAAGAAGAGAGAAAAATGAGGATGAAAACCCTTATTTGTACATGAAAAACCCTAATTTTCCCAAAAATGACTGATGATAGGCCGACCTTAGGGTTTTGGAGGAAAGATTCTTGTTGAATCTTATTTAAAATTTGAATTTTATGGAAAAATCCAAGTGGTGGTTGGGAATTAATTTGTGTTTTATGAAGTTAATCAGCTTTGCCTCTGGAAACACACTTAACTTGGGACTAAGAGTATATTATAAGGGGGACAAATTAGCATAGAAAAAGGGTTAATTTAGGGGTGATAAGCCTATATAAGTGTGAAAATGCTTTACAACACTTTTCCATAAGGCTTAGGAAGGTGTAAGAAGATGTTATTTAGGTGAATTATGTTGAAAGGGTCTTAGAAAAGTGAGGAAATGTGTTACAAAACTTCACAACACCTTAGTAAAACACCGTTAGATTATTGTTGAATTGCAAGCTTACAAGATTGAAGCAAGGTAAAACAAGATAAAATCCAATGGAAAAGGCCAAAATGAGTGAAAAAGTGCCAAGGTATACACTTTTTGGCGACACAAAAACCGTCAGAGATGAAGCAAGAAGAATGGGAACTGGCAGTTAAAAAATCAAAGGGGTTGATAAGGCTCTATTTACCAGACTTTGTTCTTCTAAATTTTCATGAAGAGAAGGGTATGTGCAGGATCATGATCGGCCAAAAAGTGGCGATATGTAAGTGATATGATGGCCCATGTGGCTGACGACTTTTTTTTTACCCAAAATTGATGAAACGAAAAGGATTTTTAAAGGATACTCTTAGATTTCCACCAATATAAATTATGCTTTACTTTGAATTTAATAAATAATTATTATTTATTTTCTATTTGAATTACGACTAAAGTCTCAATTGACAGGATGATTGAAAAAAATCTATAACTTTCAAACAGTATCAATTTTTTTGAATCTAAAACATATGTCACATTCTATGCTTCACATAGTATAGGATTTTAAAAAAAATGAATATCATAAAGTTTTGACCAAGTTAAGGTGGTTAGACATATGAGTTTTTATATTTTTTAAAAGTTGTAATAAAAAAGTCATAATTAAATATTTACTTGGAAAAAAAATACAAAAAAATATACACCACATCGAGACATGAGTCCTCTAATTATATCTAAAATATTATCATTTTATTGTGGTTAGGGTGGTCAGACATACACCCACTACTTATTTTTTCCCTGAAATTTAAGTACTACTCCATTGAAATTTCAAATTTTCACCAAATAGATTTAAAAAATAAATAAATAAACCTAGTAGTTTAGAAACTACATTCAATTTGCTACAAATTATATTCTTACATATTTTTGAAATAATATAGATAACTTATTCAAATGTTTACGTCAAGTTGCCTAACTCTGATTTTTTGAATTTTTATTGCCAATTAAGGGCCTGTTTTTTCCATGATGATCCTACACATACCCAGAAGACTACATCTTCTTTATGGAAAAGAATTGCATATATTTATTAGAGAAATTCCTTGGTGAATAAGTTGTTCTTGAGGGGGAAGTTGTACTCTTTGAAAATGCAGGAAGGAGTGTCTATTCCTAATCACTTGAATTCTTTTAACATGTTGATTGCTCAGTTAGCATCTGTGGGTGTGAAGATTGATGAAGAAGATCATTGTATGCTATTGTTATGTTCTTTTTAGGATTCTTGGGATCACTTGGTGATGGATATTGGGAGTATGACATCCACATTTAAGATGGAAGATGGTGTTTCTTCTTTGTTATCAGAAGAGATGAGAAGGAAATCTTCTGAGATGGTGAAGGAGGCTCTTGGTGTTTAAGGCAGATCGAAAGAAAAGGGCAAGAAGAAGGATAAGAGGTCCAAATAGAAACTAGAAGGGAGATCAAAGTCTCTTGGCAAGAAGTCCAAGGTGAAGTGTTGGAACTATGGGTAGCCTGGTCATGTTCGAAAGGATTGCAAAGAGGAGAAATTGAAGAAGAAGAAGAAGAACTCTTTCGATAATGATTATTCTCAGAGCGAAGCAGATCTCAAACATCAGATGTTGTTTGGCTAATTGATTTTGGAGCATCTTTCCACATGAAATATCATAGAGATTGGTTCATAAAGTATGAAAAATTATGATGGTGGAAAGGTGTATTTGGAAAGCGATTCATCTCTTGGAATATTTGGTTGTGGAAGAGTCAGAATTTAGTTCCTTGATGAAAGAGTGAAGGGAATCAATGATGTAATACATATACCAAGTTTGGCTCAAAATTTAATCTTTGTTAGTAAGCTGAATGATGTTGGAATGCAAGTCTCATTCTCTAGCAATGGTTGCAAAATGACTAGAGGCTCAATGGTGATGGCTAGGAGTGCTCGAATTGGTACTTTGTACAAGCTGGATGCACTTGTTGTTCAATGTAACAATGTCTTTGCAAAGTCACAAAAGGTTGTTCGTAAAGAGAAGAAGGAAAATTTCCCTATTAGTGCAAATTCTATGGAAGTTAAACTTCCAGCAGAAATGACTATGCTCTAGTATCATAGGCTTTGCCACATTAGAGAAGAATGTTTAAAATCTTTGAAAAATAAAAACCTGGTTGAAGGGCTTGATGACTGTAACCTTGAGTTCAAATTTTGTGAACATTGTATATATGGAAAACAACACCATGTTTTATTTTATTCTAGTCCTCATAAATATTTTGGTATACTTGATTATATTCATTCTGATGTGTGTGGTCCAGTGAATGTTCCTTCGTTATCGAAATATAAATATTATGTTTCTTTTATTGATGACTATTTGAGAAGGGAATTTGTGTATTTTAAAAAAAGTAAATCAGAAGTGTTCAGTCATTTTAAGGAATTTAAAAACCTTGTGGAAAATCAGACTGGAAGAAAAACAAAGTGTTTAAGGACTGACAATGGCAGTGAGTTTTGTTCTGATGAGTTTGAAAGGTATTGCAAAGATCATAGAATTAAAAGACATAAAACTACACCCTACACTCCGCAACAAAACGGAGTTGCTGAAAGGTTCAACATGACAGTGATGGAAAGGGAAACAAGTATGTTGAGCAGTGCTAGCTTGGAGGAGAAATTATGGGTTGAGGTAATTGCAACAACATGTTACTTAATAAATCATTCCCCTAACTACACCCTTGTTGATAAAACACCTTTGGAAGCATGGTCTGGAAAGAATCCCTCTCTGAGACATATTCGAGTTTTTGGTATGAGGCATATGCATATGTGCCGAATGAAAAAAGATCTAAAATGAAGAACAAGGTTGTTTAATGTATTTTTATTGGCTATAGTGTTGGCATTAAAGGATACAAGCTTTGGAATCCTGAGACTGAGAAGGTTTTGTACAACAAAAGTGTTATTTTTCGTGAGCTGAAGCCTTCTACTTTGGATCTGCAGTCAGAGAAAAAATGAGAAAACAAAGAGGATGTAGTTGAAATTTCTCCCACACCAGATAAAAAGGAATTAAAAATTCAAAACATATTTGAATATGAGGAGAGCTCAAGCAGCTCTGAAATTTTTGAGCAAGATGATGAACAATGTCCTAAGCCTCAACCTATGAGGAGGTCTACATGTGAAAGGTGACAACCGAATAGGCATGGATTCTCTATGTTGGATTCTAGTTGTGCCTATGTTTTGATTACTAACACGGATGAGCCTAGGACTGCAAAAGAGGCAACTGAAATGTTTGATTTAGATTCTTGGTTCGAATCCATGAATGAAGAAATAACATCATTAAGGAAAAATGATACTTGAGATTTGGCTCCATTGCCTAAAGGTAGAAAGCTTGTGGGATGCAAATGGGTATTTAAAAAGAAAAATGGTCAAGATGGCTATGTTGACAAGTATAAAGTGAGGTTGGTTGCAAAGGGATATTCCCAGGTAGAGGGAATTGATTATGGGAAAAAAAATTCTCTAGTAGCAAACTTGAAATTTATCAGATTTCTTTTGTCACTTGTAGATGCATATGATTTAGAGATCGAATAGATGGATGTGAAGACAAAATTTCTTCATGGTGATCTTGAAGAAGAAATTTATATGTTCCAACCAGAGCACTTTGTGAAAAAAGGTAAAGAAAATCTTGTTTGCAAGTTGAAAAAATATTTGTATGGATTAAAATAATATCTTAGAATGTGGTACTAGAAGTTTGAAATAATTTTTCTATCATTGGGATTTGTAAGATCAAAATTTAATCATTGTGTGTATTTCAAAGATGAGAATGATTGTATTTTAATTATTTCCCTATATATGGATGATATGTTATTCATTTGGAGTATTAAGTTTATGATTTCTGATCTAAAATCTTAATTGTCTGTAAAATTAAAAATGAAATATCTGGGTGCAACAAGGTATATTATGAGGATGGAAATAACCAAGGACAGAAAGAGTAGAAAAAATTGGCTCATCCAGAGTAAGTATACTAACACTGTTCTGGAGAGGTTTGGTATGACTGATTGCAAGTAGCTAGTTGTTCTAGTTTTGTAGGGAATGAAGCTATCTGTTGAAGATTGTCCAAAATCTCCTTTTGAGATGGAGGACATGACCAAGGTGCCTTATGAAAGTGCAGTTGGCATTTTAATGTATGCAATGGTTTATTCAAGGTAGACATTGCCCAAGAAATGGGAGTACTTAGCCGGTTTATGGAGAATCTAGGAAGGCCACATTGGGATGTTGTGAAAGAGTGTTTAGATATTTGAAGGGCACTTCAGAATATGCTTTGTGTTACAATGTAAATTTGGTTGGATCATAGAGAACTCTCAACATTTGTGGGTATGTGGATTCTGATTGGGTAGGTGACATTGACAAAAAAAGATCCACCAGTTGATATATTTTCATGGTAAATGGTGGTGCAGTTAGTTGGATGAGAAAGCAGTAGGCTGTAGTCACTTTTTCCACTACAAAGGAAGAATACATGGCAGCTACACACGCCTGTAAAGAAGCAATCTGGTTAAAAAAATTATGTTTAACATTGGGTTTGATGCAAAGTAGATTAAAATTTAGTGTGACAGTTAGAGTGCTTTTTTTTTGGCAAAAAATCCTGCTGCCCATGCCAAGAAAAAACATATTGATGTGTAGTATCACTTTCTACGAGATATGGTGGAGGATGGAAAGGTCTGTTTAGAAAAAGTGGATACTCTGGAAAATGTTGTAGATGCATTGATGAAAATAGTGAGCATAGACAAGTACAGGTGGTGTTCCAGTTCGATGGGCATTGGTTCCCATGAATCTCAGTAGTTTATGGATGCTCTAGAGTTGTTAGTAAGATATTCGTCAAGTGGGAGATTGTTGGAAAATGTGCCTCAAACTTACTGACATGAAACTACTGAAAGAGAAAAATTTACGAGACTCCTTGAATGTCTTGCTAACAAGTAACTAGATCGGTGAGAGATATGGTTGGTCTTGTCGACGAGAGCCATCAGTGTAACCTGAATAGTAGGCACAAGTTTCCTAACTCTCGACGAAGATAGGAGTCTGGTCGAAGAGTTTCGTCGAGGAGACTCTGGCCAATGAAAAGCTCATCAGGATAACTTTGGTCCTTGATTAGACCTGGGAAGATTAGACTAATAGTAGAATTCCAGATGATGGGGTGTGTTTGGTGTAAGTCTTATCGATGGTTCTTCATCAGTATGAAATGTTACTTCGGCTTAGTCTTAAGATCTTTGTTCGATGGTTGAAGTCTGGCTAATGGAATCGATCAGGGTAAGTCTTCCCGATGGGAGATGAACAAAGAGAATTCCCATCGGTATAACATGAACTATCAGAGAATCTTTGGAGACTCCCTTCGAGGTGTGTTCTTAGCTTGATGGTGTTTGGTCGGAGAGACTTCACCAAGTTAGACCGATAGAGCGATAGAAGATTGTGTAGAGTGCGATTGTCAAATGAGCAGTTTGGCATTAGTGAGACACAGACTAGTGTATCATTGATACACGATACAATTGAAGAATTTTTACTAAACGAATTTCTGACATGGTTTGTTTTGAACCAATGAGAGAAGAAAAATGTAAACCGTTTGCATTTGGATTGTTGAGACCGTTCACTTGTGGGAAGATCAACAAACCGTTTTGTGAACTGTGAAAAAAATGGAACTCTCTGTAATGGTCAAACGTTGAATAGTTTGGAGGAGTTAGAGTTTTGTACCGTATGTTTTATGAGCATTGGAATAGTAAGACATAATAAAGTGTGATCAAAATTTGTTCTGTACAAGGTTGATCATCTGAAAGTTGAATCTTGAACTTGTATGTAATTCAATTACTATAATACAAGTGATATTTCTTTGGTGTGGTGGGTTTTTCTCCTGTAAGGGTTTTCCCACATAAATCTAGTGTCCAATTGTGTATGTGTTTATTTCTCTATTCTTTTATTCCTTTCATGGGCATCTTAATGAACTTTAATTGCAAAATTTAAAGACATATCTACATTATTCTTCGAGTTTTGACATTAGGAGAGTTTGTTCCACACCTTAAGCTTTCCTTACATCTCTTAGGTCTCTCTCTCTCTCTCTCACTCACTCACTCCCCATATCTCTCTCCCCTCTACACTTAACCCTTAATCCTCTACCCTTAACCCTTAAACCCTAAACCCTTAACCCTCTACCCTTAACCATAACCCTAAACCCTTAACCCTTAAACCTTAAACCCTCTACCCTATACCCTTAACCCTCCCTCCCTCTATCTCTCCCACTCCCTCCCTCTCTCTCTCTCAACCCTCTCCCTCCTACCCCCTCTCCCTCTCTCTCTGTCACTCTCTCTATCTCTCTCCATTCTACCCTTAAGCCTAAACCCTAAACTATTAAACCCTCTACCCTCTACCCTTAACCCTACCTCCCTCTATCTATCTCCCACTCCCTCCCTCTCTCTCTCAAGTCTCTCCATCCTACCCCCTCTCCATCTCGTAGGTCTCTCTCTCACTCACTCTCTCTATCTCTCCCTTTCCCATAAACCTCTACTCTCTACCCTCCTTAACCCTAAACCTTAACCTCTACCCTTAACCCTTAACCCTAAACCCTTAACCCTTAAACTCTACCCTCTACCCTTCCTCCTCCTCTCTCTTTCCCACTCTCTCTCTCTCTCTCTCTCTCTCTCTCTCTCTCTCTCTCTCTCTCTCTCTCTCTCTCTCTCTCTCCCCCTCAACCCTCTCCCTCCTACCCCCTCGCCCTCTCTTAGGTCTCTCTCTCTCTCAGTCACTCCCTCTAGCTCTCTCCCATCTCCCCTCTACCCTTAATCATAAACCCTAAACACTTAACCCTTAAACCCTAAACTCTTAAACCCTCTACCCTCTACCCTTAACCCTCCCTCTATCTCTCTCCCACTCCCTCCTTCTCTCTCTCTCAAGTCTCTCCCTCCTACCCCCTCTCCCTCTCTCAGGTCTCTCTCTCATTGACTCACTCCCCCTTTCTACTCTCCCCTCTATCCTTAACCCTCTACCCTATACTTTGGATCCTCAACCCTCATCTATCTTTGTCCCTCCCTCCTCTTCTCTACTTCTCTTTGAACCACCAAAAATATTATATGGATAACTAGGGAAAGAAGATTCCCCTTTACTAGGCCCCTAGGGTTTTTCACCTAGGATCACTTGGTTTAGGAATAACACTCTTTCACCTAGTTGATAGGCCTTTTGGTGATTGCATTCAAAGGGTATGGGTTGAATAGGGTTGTGATGTGTGTGAGAAGTGTGGTTGAATGCTGGAAATGAAATGAAACCAATCTAACTAAGAAATGTAAATGAAAGCAAATGTAAACTATATGCAAGCTAGGCTAAGTGACCTAAATGTATGCAATTTGAGAGTAAGCTAGAAAATGCAGAGATGGCGCACTTGGGAAATGAAACTTGCAGAAGAGGAGCCCTAGAATATTTTGAAATCTACCTGAAGTATGCAAAAGGACACTTACACCAGAATGGGTGACCTAGTCCTTCTATCGAGAAATTCTGCCATATTCGATTTCGGGAAAAAGGGTATCTAGAGATGTCAAAACCCTTTTTCAAGCCTGGTATAGGGACAAGGTCGCCAATGATGGTGACCTAGCCTCTTGGTACTTTTGGGAGCCTAAAGGTCTAATTATATGGGTTTCCATTTGCACTTTCCTATTTTGTAGATGCTTGTGTCTCAATCTCCAAAAAATGGTCTACAAGTTGTCCTTTTGTTCCATCTAGTGTTTGATGACTTGAGTTGACTTGAATAGAATGATTGTACCCTCTTCAACACTTTGTACCTTACCAAATCTACATACAACTTTCAAAACACATGAAAAGACAAAGGAAATGTTTGGGTTATGGAATAGGGGTTTGCCTAAGTCAAACCCCTTTGATGGTAACTTAAACCCAAATGAGAAACAATAAAAGGAAAGATGATGGAATGATAGACCAATGCAAACACACCAAATCCTTTGTTGTTGAAGTCTACAACATGCAAGAACCAACTCCAATGGAGGTTTCTTGAGATGCCTTGTGCTTGATTAGTTGTTTGGGAAGCTTGAGTGCAAGAGTGATTGTTAAGATGAAAAATGATCTTGGGGGGGGAATGAAGGTGAAAACCCTTATTTATACAAGATATGTGCTAATTCCCCAAAAATGTAACATGATAGGCCAACACTAGGGTTTTGGAGGCGAATTACCGTTAGGTTTTTAATTTAATTTTGAATTTTAAGCCAAAAGGGACTAGGTCACCCAAGGTGGCGACCTAGTCCACTTGGACAAATTCAAGTGGTAGTCAGGAATAAAAAGGTGTTAAATGATGTTTATCAGACTTACCTCCCAAAACACACTTACCTCCTGAAACACACTTAATTTGGACCTAAAATTACATTAAGGGACTAATTTGTCATTAAAAAGGGTTGAATTAGTGATTATAAGCCTAGGAAAGTGTGAAAATACAAATTATAATATTTTACAACACTTTGTCACAAGGGTTGGAAAGGGGTAAAAAGGGGTTATTTAGGTGAATTGTGTTGACAAGGTCTTAGAAAAGTGGGAATATGTATTACAACACTTCACAACACCTTTGTAAAACACCATTAGATTGTTGATTTGCAAGCTTTCAAGACTAGACCAAGGCAAAACAAGGCCAAAAACCAAGGGAAAAGGCCAAAATGAGTGAAAAAGTGTCAAAGACTACACTTTTTAGCGACACAATCTCTATATCACTACTCTCTCCATCCATCCCTCTCTACCCTAATCCCTCAACACTATATCCTCATCCCTTAAACCATTAAAAACTCGACCCTAAACCCTAAACCCTTAAACCCTAAAACATTAAACCATCTACCATGTACCCTCAACACAATACCCTCTAACCTCAACTCTATACCCTCAACCCTTAAACCCTTAAACCCAAGTATACTCTCTACCCTAATCCCTCAATCCTCAACCCTTAAACTCTCAACCCTCTACCCTCTACTCTCAACCCTCAACCCCTATACTCTCTACACTATACATTGGACCCTCAAACCTAATCCCTCAACCCTATACCATAAACACTCTACCCTCAACCTTAAACCCTCAACCCTCAACCCTCAACCCTTAAACCCTCTACCCTCTACCATCTATGCTCTATCCTATACATTAAACCATCAACCCTTAACTCTTAATCCCTCAACCCTAGGTAGGTAGGGAAACATAGGTAAGATAAAAAGTGATAAAGGGAGAGATATGTAAACAGAGGGAGAGGGGAGATAAATATAGGTAGGGAGGGAAGGAGACGTAGAGAGAGGAGAGATAGAGAGAAGTAGAGAGGAGATGAAGGGATGGGTAGGGAGGAGATAGAGGTGACTTTTTGTGTTTGCAAGAGAGAGAGAGAGTAGAGAGGGAAGGGGTAGAGAGAGAAAGTAGAGAGGGAAGGGGTAGAGAGAGAGAGGTAGAGGGATAGAGGGAGAGGTAGCTAAAGAGAGGGAGAGGGGAGATAAAGATAAATAGAGATGGAAGGAGAAAGGGAGGGATAGGAGGGAGAGAGGGAAGGAGGGAGAGTAATATGGATATACAATGGTGAGATAGAGAGTAGAGATGTAAGGAGATAATAAGAAAGATAAATAAAGAGAGAGAGGGAGGTTGGAGGGAGGGACAGGTAGAAGGGGATAGGCGAGATAGAGAGAGGGAAGGAGGGAATGTGGGATAGAGAAAGAATGGTGATTTAGAGAGGAGGGAGTGAGAGGGAAGGAGGGAAAGTGGAAGAGAGAGAGAATGGTGATTTAGAGAGGAGGGAGTGCGAGGTAGGGATAAAGATAAATGTGAGATAAAGAGGAGAGAGTGAGAGAGAAAGAGAGGGATGGAGAGACAGAGAAAGAGGTAGGTAGAGGAAGGGAGAGGAGAAATAGAGAGCAGAGAGGGAAAGAGGTAGTGAAGGAGACATAGGTGACATACATAGGGATGGAGAGAGAGATTGATGGAGGGAGAGTAGGTATAGGGAGGGAAACAGAGAGTAGAGAGTGGAGGGAGGGAGAGAGAGGTAGGGAGGGAGATAGAGGTTTGTGTGTGTGAGTGAGAGAGAGAGAGAGAGAATGGTGAGATAGAGAAAATGATTAGTTGAGAGAGAAAGAGGGGGAGGGAGGGAGAGAGGGGCAATAGTGAGAGAGATTGGGAGGAGAGACAAAATGAAGGGGAGGAAGGGTGAGGTTGAGAGAGGGAGGGAGAGGAGAGACAGAGAGAAGTAGAGAAGGAAGGAGGGAGTGAGGGAGTGTTAGGGAGGGAGATAGAGGTTTGTGTGTGTGAGAGAGAGAGATAGATAGAGAGAGTGGTGAGATAGAGAGGGGAGAGTGAGAGGGAGGGAGAGAGAATTATGAGATAGAGAGGAGAGAGTTAGAGAGAAAGAGGGGGAAGAGAGGGATAAAGAGGGATAGGGATTTGTGTGAGAGATGTAGGTAGAGGGAAGGAGAGGAGAGAGGGAAAGACGTAGGGAGGGAGACATAGGTGAGATACAAAGTGATGGAGGGAGAGGTAGGTAAAGAGAGAGAGAGAGAGGGGAGATACAGATAAGTAGAGAGGGAAGGAGATGTAGAGAGAGAGAAGATATAGAGAGAAGTAGAGAGGGGAGGGAGGGAGGTAGATGTAGGAGGAGATAGAGGGGTGTGTGAGAGAGAGAGGGGAGAGAGGGAAGAAGGGAGATAGAGAGGGAGTGGGGAGATAGAGAGTAGAGAGAAGGAGAGAGTCAGAGAGAAAGATGATACAAATTGCTGACAACTAAAATTTGACCTCCTAATTACTGAAATTTGGCATGTATCATGATTACTAAAATTTGACTAAGTCTAAATTTTTTAAGATCTTCCAAAAATAATAATTTTCATTATAACTCCTAGAGATCCGAAACCACTCTCAAACATCCTACCTATATACATGAAATATAACTTAAAGTATAAAAAAGTAAATGTCCATATGTCAATGTTTATTTCATGTATATAGTCTCCGTGGCAAAGAAAGAGAAAATGAAACAGTTTAGAAAAATGTATTCCAAAAGTCATGAATGACATTTGGCGAGCGCCAAATTTGGCGCTTTCCAAATGGGTTGCATTGGGAAATACATCCCCAATGGGTTGTATTTTTCATTGGGCATCCAACCCAAAGGTTTGGATAACCATTTCATGCAAAAGACATGATTTATTGAAAGGGTAACAAAATTTCACACATTTTTGGTCGTGCTCACCATCAAATTTGCATGTCTTTCAATGCAAGTTTATAAAAAAACTGTGATGGAATTAACCTCTCTTAGCTATCTAAATATATATATTTTTTGTTTTGAGTTAGTTAAAGTTTTTATCCATAACTTCTTGTAAATGCCTTTGTTTTTGGTCAAAAACCAACACGTGCTAGTTTTAGGATAGATTTTTACTCGTTCATTAAAACATGAAACAAATTACATATTTTAAAACTAGATTCCATTCTACACATGATGAAAAAAAAAACAATTTTCAAAATTAGGGGGAGCACGCTCTAATTTTAGCTTTTTAGGATGTGTCCACTTTGAAAAATCACAAGTTATTATATATTCATTAAAAAAGTTATTTAAAAGAACAATGATGAACTACATCATGCTAGCTAATTTTTCACCACTGGGATTTTTGAAATTCTAAAAAAAAATTAAATAAAAAGGGGGCAGCCCTCAAGCACTATGTTGTTTTTTTGATAAAAACAAGACTAGTTTTGGACCCCCCCCCCCCTTTTTGAGACCCTTAATACTCATTAATTTAAAAAAAATAGTAGTTTGAAACTAGACTTGGAGCACTTCAACTTTTATTCTTTCTTGATCTTGAAATTTTGAGCGTAACTATCTTCATTTTCTTGTGCAAATCAAATTTTGCCGATTTCAAAAAAAAAAAAAGTGGCATCTTTAGAGCCAAAATTGTGTCACAGATCCATGCACTTACCCTAGTTGAACGCTCAGGCTCTGCATTTGCTCCAATATTCATCTGAAATAATCAACAAAATTCATTAATTCATGTCAAGATTGGATAATACATTATAAATTTCAATAATACTATGAAAAAAATGGACGTATCACAAAATGAAATGAGATCATTTTTTTCTAAGTTAAGTCAAAATTTGAGTACCTGATGTCCCGCTTCATCCGTTGTGTCCTCATTTGATATGACACGGTCTGTTTCCATGGCCTCATCTTGCCTCTATAATACACAACATAGTAAATAATGTTTAGTACACCAATTATATTAGGGTGATCCCATATACTGGTTTACAATTTTTGGCCAAATTGGATACTAAACTGATTTTTTCTAACTAAGTCTTCATTTTCGGGCACCTATAGCAGCTAAACCACGAGGAATTTGAAGATGATGAAAACTAGTGATTTGTGACATTTTTTGTGTAGATTTTAAATATATTTTTTTCAAAAATTTTGGAATGAGATTGCACTTCTTTTTCCATCTCCTTGGAAAACTAGTTTATTCAGTAAACACCATTTTTAAGGAGTGACACTCACCGTATACAATGTAAATTTTTTTACCTGAAGGATAAAATTCTATTTTTTTCGAATTTAGATTTGTAACTATGATATCTAGTGCTTAAAATTGGTTTCATAGTGTTTTATTGAATTATGTTTCCTTAATAAAGTTTGGAAGTCAAACCAATTACAATTCAGACAAAGGCGAATTGTATACAACATAACCTTTTTTGTATGTATCGAAATTCAATTATTTTTTTGTTGGATCAAGGACTTCAATATATAGTGCACTCATAGTTTTCAAAAAAATAAATATAATCTACTATTTTTCCACATGTGCAAAAGAAAGATCTTGATTTTCGGTGAAAAACCTATGTTTAATCAAACTAAAAAAAAAATACATAATAAAACCAAAACATATTAAACTTATATTCGTTAGATAGCTAATTCCGTGGACTACCATCATCCAGTTGGGTCTATGAATTCTCCTCCATTTTCATCCTCAACTCGAGCTTCAAAGGGAAAAATTCTATAGATTTTAGGTACCAGAGGGGGAGAAAGGGGAAAAGGGGGTTCAAATGTACCTGGGGGGTTCACTTGAACCTTGGTTTTCTCGAACTAGGGTTCGAGCGAACCCCCCTTTTACAAAGTTTCACTTTTTCTTTTTTCCTGAGAAATGAGACAAAGGGTGGGACCCATCATTTAATGGGTTCGCTCGAATGAAGGTTCGAGTGAACCCCCTTTGGATTCACTCGAACTAAATGTTCATTCAAAGCCCCAAAAACAATTTTTTTTTCCATGGGGGCATTTTTTGCAATTTTCCTTCCTCACTGGAATTGTAAACCAGTTTTGTGGGTTTACCCATTAATTTGGGTGTGTTCTCTTTTTTATAGGTTTTACTACATCAATTAAATCATGCAACTATTGTAGCTTTCTTAGGTGACATTGATTAATTTGGGGTTGTGTTTTGCATAGGCTATGCTAAATCAATTCAGTCCTATAATAATTATATCTTTTTTGGGTGTCATTGATTAATTTGAGGGTGTTCTTTTTTTTATAGGTTCTGCTGCATCAATTCAATCATGCAACTATTATAGCTTTCTTAGGTGCCATTGATTAATTTGGGGGTGTTATCTTTTTGTATAGGGCATGCTTCAACAATTCAGTCTTGCAACAATTGTATATTTTTTAGGTGTTGTTGATTAATTTGGGGGTGTTCTCTTTTGCATAGGTTATGCTTCATCAATTTAGTATTGCGACTATTATATATTTTGTAGGTGTCATTTATAAACTTGGGGGTGCTAGATTTTTCATAGGTTCTGCTTCATCAATTCAATCATGCAACAATTGTAGCTTTCTTAGGTGCCATTGATTAATTTGGGGGTATTCTCTTTTTATAGGTTCTGCTACATCAATTCAATCATGCAACTATTGTAGCTTTACTAGGTGTCATTAATTAATTTGGGGTTGTTTTATTTTTGCATAGGTTATGCTACATCAATTTTGTCCTACAAAAATTGTATATTTTTTAGGTGTCATTGATAAATTTGTGGGTGTTCTCTTTTTTTATAGGTTCTGCTACATCAATTCAATCATGCAACTATTGTAGCTTTTTTAGGTGTCATTGATTAATTTGTGGGTGTCCTCTTTTTTCATAGTTTATGTTTCATCGATTCAGTCCTTCAACAATTGTATCTTTTTTAGGCGTCATTGATTAATTTGGAGGTATTTTTAATAGTTTCTAGTTCATCAATTTAGTCATGTAACTATTGTGTGTTCATCAAACAGTGATAGACATTGAAATATGTCTATCTGTTCAAGATATATGCGATCTATCGTGGATGTTTTGATCTATGGAAATCATGTATGCCTTAAATAGATAAAAAATTTATTTGTGCGTTCATCATTTCACAAACTTTCATATTGAAATTTGTTTTTAATATTTGTATGGATGGAAGTTAAAATTTCTTTGATGTTTCCATGATTAAGGTGTACAATTAAACCACCCCCAAAATTATCTATGGCACCATTGAATAGTATAAGTTGGCCACCCTTTCACTCCACTGCCTCAAATTAATCTCTCACCACCCCTTGTAGTTCTTCTGTACAACCGTGTTTAATGATAATTTCATATATCAATATGTATTACCATAGAATAGTAATCAATAGTTGGATTTTGTTAGAACATGTATTACCATTACTAAATGTAACAATTACCAAATTCCATTCATCAATGTCATGTTGTGAAGTATTACCATAGAACACTAATGATCAATTCTACATGTATGAAAATAGAACAATAATCATCAATTGTACTTTGTTACAACATGTATTTAGGGGACTTGGTTTTATGAAGGCCTTTAATGGTTTCCTATGCAACACTTCTCATTTGAATCAAATGAACTTGCAGATAAGTGTAACATAGGTTTCCATTAGAAAAGTGCTAAAAAAAAACAAGTCTCCCCAATTCATTACTGAATGCAACAATTACCAAAATCATTTCATCCACATCACATATGGCTATCATCCCAAACATAAGCATTAGAATTGCACCATATAGGCATGTAATTATAGTTCCAACAACAGTTCAATCATTTTCAATATGACTCTATACCTTCCTTTGAAGTGGTAGCAATAGCCAAACATGGTTTTTGAAATTCTATCCACGTTCAACTATGTTGTAGTCTACCATTCAGAGAGAATTGGATGACTGCTGCAACATAGTTTAACAATATTGAGGTTTTTAAAAAACTGTCTAGTTATTGCATAAGGGAGAGGTGCTGAAATGTGCACATCCAATTTTTGATGGTCGACATGGAGTGACACATGAACAAAATAATAATATTTATGTGACTAAATTGAAGAACAACAAAAAATAATTGTATAACATATATATATATATATATATATATATATATATATATATATATATTTACTTGTCTGAATTGATGAAGTAGAACCTATAAAAAAGAGAACACTGCCAAATTTATTTATGGCACCGAAACAACCAACAATATTATGTATATGTATTTATACAAATACATATATGTATATGTATGTGTACATGTATATATGTATGTATATACAATTGCTCAAATGAATTCTTTTGCTTACATTGAACAAACCAAGAATATTTATGTCTCTATTGTTTACTTGATTGAATTGATGAAGCCAAACCTATGAAAAAGAGAACACCCTCAAATTTATCTATGGTACCAAAACAACCAACATTATTTGTTATTGAAATAAAAAATTACAGCAAAATAAATATATGTATATGTATATGTATATATGTATACATATACATATATGTTTATGCATGTGTATATGTATACATATATATGTATACAATTACATATATATATATATATATATATATATATATATATATATATAATTTCTTACATGCATACTCTTGCTTACACTGAACAAACCAAGAATATTTATATGTTTCAATTTAAGAACAAAAGAAAAATAGAATTATATAAACATATGTATACATCACACCTATAAAAGTTACAATAGTTGCATCATTGAATTGAATCACCACACTAAAATAGATATGTATAAAGAGGTATATACTTATACATACATGCATACATTGGATACTTGCATTGTTTTGCTTGCATTGGACAAACCAACAGTATTTATATGTCTAAATTAAAGAACAATAACAAAATAGAATTGTATAAACATATGTACATACATCACACCTATAAAATTTACAATAGTTGCATGACTGAATTGAATCACAATAGTAAAATAGATATGTATAAAGAGGTATATACTTATACATACATGCATACATTGGTTACTTGCATTATTTTGCTTACATTGGACAAACCAAAAATATTTATATGTTTGAATTGAAGAAAAGAAACCAAAAAAAAATGGTATAAACATATATATATACATATTCATATATATGTATACAGATATATATGTGTGTGTATACATATTTAGATGAATGAATAGATGAAGAAGAACTTATGAGAAAGATAACACATCCAAATTAATCAATGACACCTAAAAAAGTTACAATAGTTGCAGGAATGAATTGAAGACCACCAACAAAATAAATATATGTACATATATGTATATGTATATTTATATGTGTATACATATACATATATTGTAACACCTCTCAAACTCTAGCTTAGGTAAGATAGAATTTTGGTTTTGATTTGGTATTCTAATGTTAAATGTTATCATATTCAGATAAGATATTGATGATTATGTGAAAGGTTATCAATATTAGTTGTTATGCTGGATTAGATGCTTATATGTTTATATACTATTATCTTTGCTTTTGTATGATTAGGGATAGGAAAGGGATGATGTCGTAACACTTGTATTTGAGAGGCTTACGATATCATGACCCTCTTCCTGATGATTGATGTTGTTTCAGTTATATGATATATGTTACATGCACATGTACTTTGATGTGTAATTGGAGTGATGCAGGTATTGAGTATCGACTCCGCCTGGATTCACAGGCTTGAACATACTCTTATTCCCTGATGGTGGTAACTGGAGGTAGACATACAGGCCAAATTTCCCCTACCCTAGTCCACTGTACCCTATTAGTGCAGTGTTTCCTTGTTGATGTCTTATCATTCGGTTACCTAACGGTAATGTCTGGAGCACCTTTCAGTTGTATGTGGTTTACCAGTATGTCTTGTTGAGGTATTTTGTCTTGGTTTCCGTTAATCTTTTATGTGGTTATATTTATATTTAATTGGCGGTCGATGTCTTGATGTGGTTTATTTGACATCTCTTCGTGATTTCATTTATGATATTTTATGGTGTTTTGTTGATTTGGAGTGTTATATCCTCGAGGTTTTAAATATTTATTTTTAAATGATTTTTATTGATCATTCAAGAGAATGATACATTTCATTTGGAAATTTTAAACGATCTTATCAATCCCTTTTGTGAGCTCTTATAATCTTATTTAATCATCTTTGGGGAGCCTTATGTATTTTAATGTTGTATATTTTAGTGATTTAATTAATTAATTGGAGATCTTTAATAGCTTATTTAATTAAATGATTTATTTCATTTTATTATTTTGAGAGTATATAATTTTGGGAGGAAGATTTATTGTAAAAAAAAAAGGGAAATGAGGCAGCTTGGTTTTTGATATTTATTCTTTGTTTTAAACTTTTTAGGGATTATGTTTTGGGGAGGAGAGGAAATTGCTCTATTTTGGAGAAGGAATAGAAAACCCCAGGTTTTGGATGGTAGAATTGGAGGGGAGAAACATGGAGATTCCTTGGAGAAGAAAATTATGGGTAACTGTTTGTTGTTTTCAACATGTCATTTTTTCCTTGTTGCCCGGTGTTGAAAGTTAGCCATGCCTTACAAGTTGAGCATTTCTCCATCTCAAAGTTGGGTAAAAATTGAGGTATTCTCCTTTGTTGTTCTTGAATCTTGGTATGATTGATGATTGGTTCATTCTCTTATGCTAGATTTATGCCTTGAATTTCATCTTCAATTCTAGGTATTTATATTTTGTGAATATTTGGAAGAACACCTCCATTCTATTTTGTGAATTCATGGGGTTAAATAACGGTTGTGTTGGATTCTATTTTTTGTTGTATAGTTGTTTGAATGATAGATTTTTGTGCTTGCCAGTAAATCTAAAATGGGTCTTTGTTAAATTTGAGTTTGGAGCACTTCCATTTTTTGATGTTTTTGCCCAATTTGTTGAATTTTTTTTTTTCTTTGCTGCTCATAATCTACCTAATAAAAATAAAAAATAAAGATGGATTTAATCTAAAATTGTCCATATCTCAAATGGGTTGCTATCTGATTGTTTATTTGGGCACTTTTGTTTTTAATGTATTTTTTTGCCTAGCTTGGTTGAATGACGTTTTTGAACAACACCCTATTTTTGGTCATAGATTTATAAAATAATAGTGTATTCCATTTTGAAATGCCCATATTTCAACTGGTTTTTTGTCCGATTTGAATTCTGGGCACTTTTGATTTTGCATGTATTTTTTTGGCCAATTTGTCAAAATGACGTTTTTCAGAACAACACCTCATTTTCGATTCTAAACTCAAAAATCGAAAGTGTATTCCAACTTGAAACACCGAGATCTAAACTGGGTCAAGTTTGGAATTTTAATCTGAGCACTTTGATTTTTCATGAAAATTTATGCCTTCATTTCTTTATGGTTTTCAGCTGTTCAATGGCTTCTTTTACAACAATATTGGCTTGATTGTTTAAATGGTTTTTATGATGAAATTTGTGGTTTTTCCTTGGTTTCATGTTTGTATAGATCCCTCATTTGGTTAAATGAGATGGGCTTAAGTCAAGGTCATTAGTGTGGCCTTATAAAGTGGTCTGTAAGTGGCTGCCAAAGAAACTAGTAGTTGAGTTATAGTAAGCATGTGATGATTGAATTGAACAATGGTGTAAAATGATTATAAGTTCATGACTCCTTGTGCATAGCCTTGAGCACTTCAAAAGTCTAAGGATGCACTCAAGAAGGCCTATCCACTTGTAGGGCATTGAGTTATCCGTCTATGAGGCATTGATTTGGGCATGGTTGAGTCTCCTCACTCGATCTGTAATCTTGTATATTTTATCTTAGTAGTATTGAGTAGTATCCGACACGTTATTGAATAAGCACCTCCTTATTGTGAAATTGAATTTATGCATTGTATGATGTGTTTGCTTCGTGTCTGATGTGAGTGTTGACCATATTTTTCCCTTGCCTTGTTACTTCTACTTGGGCCTTGTGACTACCTCCGAGCACGGTGGGGTGGTCTCTCTAGAGTCCACATGGTAGGGAGGCATTGCCACCGCCATTGGAGATCGACGTACAGGTTTTGGAGCACTAGTTGGAGTTGATCTATCTCATGTACTTGATTTATCATATCGCACTCATGTACATCCCTTTGTGTATATTGTACTCTCTTGAGAGATTATGAAATGTGATTTTTATAATTGGTTTACAGGTTCCGGTGTTGGTATCAGAATCCCTTGTATTATGATGATTATTATGGTTTTTCTTTCCTTAGTTTTCATGCAAAAAATTAGAACTATAAATGTGTTTTTCCTTCATGCTATTGTCTGCAAAAGTTCTGGAGCATCAATGCTCCATGTTGTTGTCTTGTGTGTTTCATTACAAGGTTCTAGAGTAGTGAGCTCCAGAATAGTAGGTTCTGAAGTAGTGAGCTCTGGAACAATAGGTTATAGAGCAGTAGGTTCTTGTGTGTTGCAACAAAGGTTCTGGAGCATCGGTGCCTTCTGTTTGTTATTTTGTGTTGTTGCTACCAGGTTCTAGAGCAGAGCAACAGGTTCCAGAGTAGAGCAACAAGTTCCAGAGAAAAATTCTGGAGCTATCTGGTTTGCTCCTGTTTGGATTTTATCTGGAGAGTGGATTAGTCCTCTCCTTTGGGATGTCCTTTAGGTCATATTTGGCCATGTTTGTTGTCATTTTATCAAATTGGTAATTACTTTATGTGTATGTTATTCTTCCTATTCAATTTTTTTTTTATCTTGTTCTCTTTTGGATTTTAACCTTCGGGGTTGCATAGCGGGATGTTACATCTGGTATCAAAGCCCATATTCACACACTGGGAGCTCTAGTGTACTTGAGCCTTCTATGTTATGTTGTGTTGGGTGTGTGTGGCGTGAGCTTGTTATAATGTTTTTCATAGTGTTGTTGTTAAATGTTTATGTCTTAGTATGGTGCATAGATCTTCTTTGTGATGATCTATTTTGATGTGTTCCTTGTTTCCTTTAGGTTTCCCCTAGAGGGTAGAGGTAGAGCCCATGTTGCAGCACTGAGATCCTTTCTTATGATTGATATATGTTTGGTGTGTGGTGTGTGGTGGATAGCAACAAGTGTTGTTGTTTTTTGCCCCTTGCATGTCCTGTTGAGGAATGCTTTTGTGAGGGTTAGTGAGACCCTCGAGCCTACCAAGAAGTTTATTCTTATTGGTCTCCTTATTGATGTGTGGCTCTTTAATTGTGTAAAGGGTTGTGACCCTTGAGTGGTTCATAAGTGTGGTTGTAGCCCATGTGGTTGCAGTGTGCTTGATGTGTGTGTTCCAAGTGATTTTTGTGGCGAGATAGTCATAGGACCTCTTGCCTTGAGTGCCTTAGTATGGAATTTTAGAGGGTTGAGTTGCCCCAACCTTGGCTTGTATTGTGGAGGAATGATGCCTCCTAGGCCTTGCCTTACCCTACGGGATTGGAGTGATTCCCTTGGTTGAGAGTCTCTCGAGGCTGAGATTGATTACTTTCCTATATCCTGTGTTGTGGGTGGGCATGTTGGACCTCAACATGTTGGCAGGTTGTAGGTGACATTTGTTGCCTAAAATTACCCTTGCTTGGTTTCTTAGTTCATGATTGTTGGAAGGTGTGTTCGACTTTGACATGGAGACACTCAATCAAGGTTTATTTTTATCAATGAATCTATTCCTCAAAGGTTATGATAAATTTGTAACAACTTTTGGATGAACCTAGATCATTATAATGATAAACTATTTCTACCATGTGTTGAAAGTCAAAACCCTAGGGTCTATAGTAATAATTTTTCTCTCTTTGGCTATTCTCCTTATTTTTCCTCTTTTTCATTAGCCCTCAACCCCTTGAAAAATAAAAATTTGGCCTTTTATATCTCTTGCAAAGTCATGTGATGTAGGAAAAATGTGTAAATACATGCACAAAATTTTAAAAATTCTATGAATTTTGGGAATTTTAAGAGATTAGCATACCTTCCTATGATATATGCATAAAATTTGACATAAAATATCTACCCTAGACTTGTTTAAAAATACTTGAGAAACATAGAGAAATATTCCTCTTTGATCTGCATGTGTTGGTGTGGAGCCTGATCAATCTCCAAGTGGGAGATTGTTGGTATGTGACGACTGATCATGCTATACTATACACTCTTTAGTATTGTACATTCTTCATGTATCCTCGATGGGGTCTGGGACTGGGCCGGGCCCCAAGTGGCGATTTAGGGGAGGCAGCCCTCGAGAACTTATTTTTTCACCTTTTTTCGCTTCCTCGCCGAAAAAGAAAAAAGTCGACTTTGCAAACCCTAATTTCTGGAAGCTTCTAAAATCTTGTTATAAGTGGTTGGGATGGGGAGTTGTAGCATGGTATTATTTGCAATATTGCAATATGTTTTGCACTAGATAATGAAATCATTGGATGGCTATGGTTTTGTGGATGTAACCCAGATTGGGTGAACCACGTTAAATTCTTTGTGTTGTCTTGTTTCTGCTATAATTTTGTGTGTTTTATTTCTTCCTTTCTATTGATCAAATCTGCATTTAACTTGTTAGATATTTTCCTTCTAATCCTAGCACTACAATCATACTTTTCATTAATGGAGTTCCTATAATTTGTGGAAAGTGCAACATGGAAGGAGACTATAAAATTATTCAAAGAAGCCACTAGAATTTGTACACATTATATTTATTTCTAAAATAGTCTATGAATGTTGAAAGGGTAGGTGAGAAGGAATGCGTAAAACCCATCAGGGCTTTGGTTGTGTTAGAAATTGGTGAGTTTTCAAGTTATTGTTGAACCTAGGGATGTATTCCAAAGTGCTCAAGGATGTTGAGATTCCCCTAAAGAATAAAGAGTATATGAATATGAATTAAGAAGATAAGGGGAAAGAGGACCAATAAATTGAGAGAAATGATGGTTTTGAGATGTATAAGGGACTCTTAAAATTCAACAAGAGAAAAATACCGTAGTTCAAGACTTATTAAGGAGTAAGCACTTCAACGTAACTTAGGGTGAGGTGTAAATATTCAAAGGACCCTTGAAATTTTAGACTTCAATTAATATATAGAAGTTTGGCTTGGGTATTTTAAAGGGAATAAGAACACCCAAAACTAGTTTTATGTTCCGAGAAATTCAAGAACTTTGGAGAAATGAGGACCTTGGAAGGGAAGACTCTAAGCTTTGGGGAGTCTAGAGGGATTCAAGAGAACTGAAGACAAGGCTAGGGCTTGAGGTCCTAGGATTAGAAGGAACTTTGGGAAAGGTCCAAGAATCCAAGGAATGGAGAACATCAAGACTAAGGGAGATAGAGGATATCAAGGGGTTGGAAGGAAGAGGAAATATGATATTAAGGATGCTAGGGTTTGGGACTCTAGGGGAATCAAGAAGTAAAGATGGGTGATCCCACAATACTAGTTTACAATTTTTGGGCAAACTAGACACTCAACTGATTTTTTTAAACTAAATCTTCACTTTTGGGCTCCTATAGCAGCTAAACCATGAGGAATTTTAAGATGATGCAAACTAGTGATTTGTGAAGTTTTGTCTATAGATTCTAAATGTATTGTTTTCAAAAAAATTAGAATCAGATTGCACTTCTTTTTCCATCTCCTCTGAAAACTAGCTTTAAAAAAAAAAACATTTTTAAGAAGTGATGCTCACCATATACAATATAACTTATTTTGTATGAAGGAGAAAATTCTATTTTTTTCGAATTTAGATTTGAGACTATGATATCTAGCACTTTCATTTGGTTTCATAGTGTTTTATTAAATATTTTTTCCTTAATCAAGTTTCAAAGTCAAACCAAATACAATTCAAACATAGGTGGATTGTATACAACATAACTTTTTATGTATGTATCAAAATTCAATTTTTTTTTTAATGGATCAAGGACATCATTACCCAGCCCGAACGTATTTTTCAAAATTTAATTTTGATAATATGTTATTTTTCCACATGTGCAGAACAAAGAGCTCGATTTTCGGTGAAAAACCTATGTTTAATAAAACTAAAAAATAAAGTACATAATAAAAGCAAACCATATTAAAATTATATTCGATGGATAGCTCATTCTGAGGACTATCATTATCTAGTTGGATTTTTGAATTTTTCTCCATTTTCATCCTCAAATTGAGCTTCGAAAGACAATTTTTTACATAAATTTACTAGTATGTGGAGAGACAAGGGAAAAAAAGGGGTTCAATCAAACCTATGTTCGAACGAACCCAAAAAATATGTTCAATCGAACATGGGTTCGAGCGAACCCCTTTAAAATAATATGTGAATTAATGGTGGGGGATTCGATCGAACCCCCCCAATATGAGTTCAATCAAACCCCTGTCGTATACATAAAAAATTCAAACCACTTTTTTAGGGTTTCTTTGCATTTTTCCAAGCTCAGTTTGTGTGAAAAACGATTTTCAAGTGACCCTTGTGCTTCCAGGCATGTCGACTGAAAAAGACAATTCCTAGGTGAAAAAAATGAAAATTTTCAGAATTTATATATCTTATTTGTTATTGTTGCATTTTTTATTATCTTTGAGGCTATTGTTGTAAGTTTTTTCAATTCTTTTGTCACATATTTTTTGCATTTTGGAGGAGAATTTTCTTTCAGCTTTCAATCATTTTTAATTTGAAGAAGAAAATGGGACAAAAAGCAAAAGGAAAAAATAAGGCTCAACGAAATTTTTCAACAGAAAAAGAAGAAAATAGACGCAAACAAAACTTGACAAATTATCATAGAAGGAAACAAGGTATGTGTTTATTTCTTCTCTTTCTCGTCAAATATGGGTAAATTTATTTACTTGCAATAGTGGGTTTATCATATGTTTTATCTAGAAACAAGGAAAAATGCATCAAATAATTGATATATAAGAGTATTGAAGGTTTTTCATTTCAATTTTATGAAAACTAAAACTCAAATGTACATCCTCAATGAGTTCTATAAAACTAAAATCTGTAAGTTATCACTAGATTTCACAGTACAACATTACTCTCAATTTCCTCTCTTTCTTCATAAATATTTATTTGTAGCATCAATGGTTCATCTTTATACATTCTTACTTTCAAAATTTCTTCATTAGATCCATGATACTTTATCACAACTCTATATTATTCTTCTATGCTACAACCTTCCTTTTTATCACCATCTATCCTTTCTTGTACATCCTTGATTTTTTTATTCTACATCATCACAATTTATCATTCCTTCATAAATTTAGATTATCTTGAATGTATTTATTATTGTTACATGAGCTTATGTGCATTCTTCTAGATTCAATTTCACTTAGCATCCCTTTTTCATTCTCTACTAGTGTCTCCTCCTTCTTGAAATGCGTATTTTGATCCTAGGGCCTTCATCTTCCTTCCTTACTTGGAAACAACCAATATGTAGTGCCCCACCTTTTTTTGCATTCTATTAATAATATTCCATATATCTCCTACCTCTTAAAATAGGTTTCTAAATTTGTCTTAGATTACTCTATCTAATCTCCATATCAATTGCAATCATATTTGTGGTGCCTACTACTACTCTTTTATGAATCCTTATACTAAATGCTTTACTAGTTTTGATCTACAATATATTCTCTTTATTTGTATTTTTTTTTAGCTCACCCAATTTTGTATATATCTATGTTTATGTCCTTCTTAAGTTAAATCCTTATATTTATTTCATCCAATTGAGCATAATCAATTATATCTATGGTAGAAACACCATCTTTCACCAGTATTTCCCCCTCTATCTTGGTATCTCCCTTTGTATCAATCTTAGGTAGCTTCCTCAATGAATATAGCCATCTAAATGCATCATCTTCTTCTACATCTCTTTCTTTTGCTATCTTCTTGTCCTAATCTTAATCCATGATATTCATATTCAATGATATATGCACTATCTATCCCTCCATGTATAAAATGTCAATTCTTCTTTTTGGGAGTCAAAGATTTCATTACATTCTACATGAACCAATTTGAGATTAAGCAAAATCTTGAAAGCACCAAAGAGTCCTTTTGAATCTCAAACACCTCAAAACTTGTTTTTCCTTTAAACCCAATAGGTTGACCTTTATATTCTACCATACATGCTAATGAAAATTTTGGATCTTCTCCCTCATCTAGTACTATATCATAGGGAGTATCATGTAAATTTGGTTTCCTAGGATCCTCCCAATTTATTTTAAGAATAATTTTAAATCTACTCCCAAGTTTATTTTAATATATTTTTCATCCATAAAAATGAGTTCTATATGATTGTGCCCATTTAAAAATATTAAGATGTGAAAGAGATGCATTTTGTTGTAATTATCATGTTCTAATTAATGTCTATTCTAGAACATGTTCCAAGCCAAAAATTAAATTATTTGAGTGTTGAAATTTATATATTTGTTGTTTTATAACTTAAAAATTAGATTAAATTGTCCAATATTAATGTATAGGGACTTAAGGTTGAGACACAAATCCTAACGATCTACCGTTATGGGATACCTTATCTAAGAAAAACAAAATATTTAAATTTACTAGATCAACTATCTACTTAGGTACAAAGAGGCTCATAGACTTACCACACTATCCAATTTAACATGTGCTAATTTTTTATGGAAACCATAACATTAGATTATGTTATATAACATGATTGAATTATAGAACTTGATAGTAACAAGTCTAAAGCTTAGTCACTAGCACATGTATAAATTTAATTGCATTAAAACATGAAAATATAATAGTGAGCTATCATGTTGTAACACACTCATATTTTTGATGAAAAATAGTCATGAGTAATGTGTGTTATTTTCTTCATGTAATAGGATAAAATTATTGTGTACTGTAAAGTGTGTTTTTGTTGATTTGTGGTAATTTTAATTTAATGAATCATTTATCTATAAGATGGAAGGGGCAAGTTTCTTTAATTTTTAGCAATTTGAGTTCAAAATTAAATCACTTTTATTTTCATTTATGTTGAATCATTTTTTAATTATAAAAAAATTTGAATATGTTGACACCTCCAAACACTCATCTCTAAGTTGAAATAAATTATGCATGATAAATTTTATGTTGAATGAAATGCATAAAATAACCCCCTCAATTTCCTCCATCAATTCCAAGGCATTCTTGTGATTATCAAGTATAGATTTTAAGGTGTCTCAAAAATAACAAAATGGAAATTTTCAAACATTAGTAGAAATCTTTAAAATTTAATATAAATGTAAAAAAATATGCATTGGAACTTGATTTTGTAACATCATTTGAGTTTATAATATCTATATAAAATATTCAATAAAAAAAAAACATAAATACATGTCCTGGAGACAAATTTTAGATATATATATATAGTGAGCTCATGAATAGTATCATAAATAAAAATACCATGTCAACATGTGAAAGCCAAGAAACTATAGACATTCAAATTTTTCCTTGCAAGATCATCACATTATCGTTCATATTTGTTTGCAAATTATCGCTTGCATTATCGTTCATGTTCATTTGCATTATCGTTCATGTCTGTTTGCATTATCGTTCATGTCCATTTGCATTATTGTTTGCATTATCGTTCATGTTCATTTGTATTATCGTTCACGTCCATTTCCATAAAAAATCATAATAGTTCATTATCATGTAATAAATTTGTTATCATAACCATGTCAAATATTGAACTTCATAATAAAATAATTATCAAATTAAAATCAATTTATTTGCATGAATCATGAAATTATTAAAAATCATTAAAATATTAAATAATTATCATCTCATTACCATTCATAGTGCATAATAAATCATAAACATTTCACCATCATTCATAATTAATCATGATATCATTTAGACAATCATTTTCATTGCATTTTCATAAATCATGTTTGAAAAACATTAAAATCAATGAACTACATATGTCATTTACATAATCCATATTTCATTAAATCCATAATAAAACATTATTAAATCATTTTCATTCACATTTATAAATGCATTTAGTCACTTCATTTAATCATTCACCATGCATTTGTTTTGGACTTTTATCATTTTCACTTACATGCTCTCATTTTACTACACAATACATGGGATTTTAAAATCTCCTTTTTGTAAATCTTTTGTCCCACATTCATTTCTATTAATCTCTCCATCCTCAAAAACATCTATTTAAGGAGGTTTTCCTAGATCATTTTTCCCACCACGATCCACATTACACTGCTCACTACTCTTGCATATTTTTACTTTGGGACGTCTTGTTGAAGACTAAAAATTGGAACTACTAACTAATTTGGTGTAGGATGATTGATTGAAGACTTGATTTTGAAACTGATTGTCTTTTAGCTTAGAACACATTTTGATTGGTGCTTTAAAATGAACATTTTTCTTCCATAATATAGATTTAATTAGGGGTTGAATGAACACTGTTTGTTATGCTTGAGATGGTAGGGAGTATGATCTTACCTTGTGTGAATTTGGTGATCAGAAACCAGACCCATCATCTTTGTATGTGTTTAATACCTTAGAGGGGCCTACCTCACAAGAGGGAATGACTCCAACCGGTTTTTCGCTCGGGCCGGTATATAAAAGGATGAGTCTAAATTTTCAAGTCCTCATGGTATGTAGGCCTTAGCCATGCACATGCCATTCGAAAATGGGTACCGAATTTTTCTTGTAAAGGTATAAGATCCCCTAGTAGAGTGGTTAAAGCCTTAAGTGGCTTGTTGTACGCTCATGAGGTGCCATGTCCCCGATTATTCACTAGAACCCTCTTGTTTTAGAAAGCCAAAATCCCTTTTATTCATTGATGCAACAACAGTCGTTGCCAAGGCATCCACATTCTTGTAGTTATTAGTAGAGGTGAAGAGTCTATCATGGAAGATTCATGACTTCTTAGTAGAGGTTAAGAGTCCATCATCTCCTACATGTACCCTCTTAGCATTTGAGCTCTTACATTCTTAGCTTATCACATCATATCATACCATTTTCATATATCCCATCTTAGAATCATATCTTTTTCATTGCATCATAGTCCTTACATATTCCTAGTCTTCCATACATAGATCACATCACATAGTCCTTGCATACATATATATCATTCCACCTAGTTCTTGCATGTACAACCCCTTGCATATATCAAGATCATATCACCTAACCAAGCTGCATACATTCCATGAATTTAGTCCTTTGCATATTCATCATTGATCAAATAGAACCCTTAGCTTGCACTTCCACTACTCTTTCTAGGTCTCAAAATCAACCCATTTGCTATCTATCACCCACATCACTTAAGGTTTATCTTGGACTTGAGTCTAGGGAAATCCTTTTGGATTCCATCATCTCCTACATGTACCATAGTCCTTACATATTCCTAGTCTTGCATACATAGATCACATCGCATAGTCCTTGCATACATATATATCATTCCACCTAGTTCTTGCATGTACAACCCCTTGCATATATCAAGATCATATCACCTAACCAAGTTGCATACATTCCATGATTTTAGTCCTTTGTATATTCATCATTGATCAAATAGAACCCTTAGCTTGCACTTCCACTACTCTTCATAGGTCTCAAAATCAACCCATTTTCTATCTATCACCCACATGTACCCTCTTAACATTTGAGCTCTTGCATTCTTAGCTTATCACATCATATCATACCATTTTCATATATCCCATCTTAGAGTCATATCCTTTTCATTGCATCCTAGTCCTTACATAAATTCCTAGTCTTGTATACATAGATCACATCACATAGTCCTTGCATACATATATATCATCCCACATAGTCCTTGCATATATATATCATTTCAAAAACAAATAAATCTACGTGTCCTCCAAGTCAAGTTGTCCACATCATGTCCAAGTCAAACTTCTCATCCTCCATACCAACCATGCATAAGCTATCATCCTTCGTCCACCTACTTTCATCATCAAGAGTTTCCTAACACAATCCATGCCATTAATCCATAGTTCAAGTGTCCACTTATCACCCTTATCCTCTATTCTTCATTTAGAGCCTAATAATTGCTTATCATCTATTTTCAAATGCATTTTCTCCAGGAATTCTTAAGTTCAAGAATCTTTGATTTCATATGTTCAACTCCACTTATATATCATCATCTCTCACTTTCTTTGCACAATATTTTGTGACATGTAGAAATGGATCAACAAGCAGGAAGTTCTCAAGCAGAAGTCGAGCCCAATCTAGATATTGGACCAAACGAATTAGTTGAAGAACACATGGACCTTGAAGATAGGGAGGAGGCCCGAGTTCAAACAATGCATGTTGGAAAGGGGTCGGGATCACTTCATTCTACACCAATGGATGAGCATATAAAAGTAGCTGAAAAGGTGGGGAAACAAATTTCTTATAGAAATTTAGATCATTTACTTGAAATGGATATGGAGAAACTGAAATGTTATGCCGACCAACCTAAAAATAGGAGTAAGAGGTTAATGACTAAATCTATAAATAGAATAATCCATGATCATTTCAATCATCTTCAAACACTTGAAAAACCCCAATTGTTATCACGTTTACTTCTTCATAATGAGCTAAAAGAGTCAGTACAATTGTTGGGTGTACATTCTGCATCGAATAAGAGGAAACACATGAGACTACAAAAAGATATTGTTGAAAATGTTAAAAAAGGTTTAGATTCCATTGGGAAAGGATCTCAATCAATGGATAAGGCCATTGCAAGAAAGGTGATTTTGACATCTGTTTTAAATAAAGAAATATCAAGAAAAAGAAAAATGTCAGCACTTTCCACTAAATTTGGTTATAGTAGAACCACACGAATAAAATATGAGAAAAAAAGAAAGGTTTTGGATGATAGTTCTGAAGGCAATTGGGAAATTATGTGTAGAGCTCCCCATTCTGACAAGATTGAAGATGTTGTTAGGAACTTGATCTCAAGTTTTTGGAATGATCAGACCCGTCCGTCATCAAATACTAGAGATGTTATGAGGCACAGGATTGGACCTAGTATTTATTAAGAACATATTAAGCATTGGCTAGAAATAACACAACTTGAGATGTATATGATCTTTTGTAATATGTATTCTCATATAAAGATTGGGCAAACAATGTTTGAAAGGTTAAAGCCATATTATGTGAAGATAAACAAGTTTTTTGAAACTTCTTGTCGTTATCACATTGAATTTGATATCTACTATCATGTGTTTTGAAAGATGAGAGAAGAAAGATATGGTTTTCAAAAGGCACCTCCTAAATAGGTAAGTTTGTTCATAAAGGATCTATTATGTGATCATAAAAATGGACCTCAAATAAAATTCATAAAAGGACTCTATAAAACATGTGGAAATTTGGCTCTTTCCTTCAAAAAATGAAGATGATGACCTAACAAAGACAGTAAATTGCAAGAGTTACAAGTATGTAAATTTTTAAACAATTTTTGGGAAAGAATCCACAAGGTTAAACTATGTAGAAGAGGGGATACCTATTGGAAAATTTATGGAAGATTTTCAAAAATTGATACAACCATACATACAACATTCCTTTTATGCTAAGTGGCAAGAACATCAATTTCAAACATTAAGAGATACTTTCCCAATTGGAACAGTTCTATTAGTAGTTGACTTTGTAGAAAATTACTCTTTTGTACATCAAAAAGAGATTCAATCGGAATATTACTTTTCAAAGCAGGTCACTATTATGGTTCATGTGTGTTATCGACATGCATAATTATAATTGGATGGTTTTGAGAGTATAGATGAACAACGGGCCATCAAGAAAGAATATCACTTTTATATTAGTGATGATAAAGAGCATGACACTTTTTGTACAAATGTTTTTTTGAGAATTTGAGAAGCAGGGGTGTAAAATTTGAAAAGAATTTTGTATGGCCAAATGGGTGTGCGACACAATTCAAATCATCACGGCCATTTTATGCACTTTCTATATATCATAAAATTTACAACATACCACATGTTTGGAGTTTCTTTGAGAGTGGGCATGGAAAGGGTGAGCATGATGGCACATGAGCTTGCATCAAACGTGCTTTAAGAAAACATCAAATGAGTTATTTAGACTATCGTATAGACGATGCACATGATGTTGTTGAATGGTGCAAGAAACACTTTGTGTCAAATGAGGTCGTCACATCTTCAAGAACAAATCGAAATATTCCGCATAGAGTGTTTTGGGAGATATCGGGTATGTATAAATTACATTTTCAAAAAAATAAATTTATTTAAATTTAAAATTTATATATGTATATATACACACATGTTTGTTCACATAAGCTTGTTGCAAGTACATGTATCTAGGTGTGGATAGAAGATCGATGCATGGATGCAAAAGGGTAGAAAAAATAAGATCTTTGCATTGTGTTATGAGTTCAGATAATCACCCTAGATGGACATTATACATGAGGGATTACTCTTGTTTCTACATTGAGTGCATTGCGGGAAACTCTCATGCATGCAACAACAAAGAACCTTAATATGTTAGTAAATGGGATATGGTGCCACTATTCGTTTCAGAGACATACAACGAAAATAAGGATGAAAGATTTCAAAACATTCCTTTGATTTCAATTGATTATGACCATATTTCAGGATTGGTTAAAAAAAGTACATGTGTAAGTTTTCAATAATTTAAATATTATATAAATTTAATGATCTTTAAACTCTAGAGACAATTTATTTTTTTTTAAATTTTATTGTGTAAATTTGGTGTACAAGAGATGTTTTTGTAGTCATAGCAGAGCCTAGAAACATAGAAGGTGTTAGCTATTATTTACTGTGTAGCACAGAAGAGAGGAATAAACTAACACAACCTTAAACAAGCGATGACACGTTATTTCCCATAGGTGAGTTTGAATTTAAATTTATATATATACATTGTGTACATGTGTACATTACCTTAAAAACATTAAATATATATTGTACAAACCTTGAGCACAAAAATGTTGTACACATGCACATGTCTTACCCCAGGTTCATGTTTATCGTGCAGGTTTTGTTGTAGTGCAAGGGATATATCTAAAACAAGTCAAAGTATTTCAACATGGGATTCATTTTGTGGACTATCAAGTTGATAACAAGGTATATCAATATAGTCACCTTATAATTTCTACTGCCCTACATCTTCATGCAGTTCCACATGCACGTGGATGAAAAAAATGGAGACTAGATAGTGATGACCATAAAAAAAATTTACATGTTATTCAAGAGCGGGTTGAACCAGAATGTTTGAGTTAGATTATATCCATGATTTTCAAGTTCACTTGTACATGTACATACATGTTCAAGACAAGAACTTATAGTAACTTGTTTGAACTCTGGATTGTTTTAGTTACTTATAATATATGTTGATGACAAGTGTTTTAAATTTGGTTGGACACAAATTAGTGGTTGAAACAAATTGAGAACCTTAAATTGAGTAGATATTTCCAATTATATATTTGTTCCATGGAATTCAAGTACTTGTTCAAGAATCTAAATGATTTCATTTGAAAGTTCATCTCCACGTATAGCTAGAAAAGTTATTATAAATTGATTCAAGAATAATGCTTAATTTTATGTTATGTACATAATGTGCAAACCTTGTTACAACAATTGCAATGTTTATATCTATTTAATAAGAATATATATTTAAAGGTGAGTATTTAAACAATGAATATTTTCTATAATAAATTTATTAGTCCATGATTTGAGTATTCTATAGTATCTAATTTTCATTAAAAAAGTCATTGGAAGAGTGATGGTGGGAGTAGAAGAAAATTTAGTGTTAGTTTCAATGATCCCCAAAAGAGCATGTTTATTTATTTTTATCTTCAATATGTTTAGATGGTATTCCCCTCATGTGTACCTTTCTTGTACAACTTTATGATAGTATAGAATGACACTTAACATGATAAATTTTGTAAAATTATTGGTTATTTTATGTTTTAATTCTAGTTTATTGGGATCCAAATGAAAGTCTATTGCAAGCTTGGTCTTTAGGCAAGTTGATATGGATATAAAGTCTATTGCAAGCTTGGTCATTATTTAAACTGTAATTTTATTCTATCTCCAATTTTTTTTCTACAACACATCTATCTTTATGTCATGCTTCTTGGTGCAAGAGATATGCACAATCCTTTATTTATTCTTTTTTGAGGTATATCTATTTGTGTTTATTACTAGGTTTAATCAAATTTTCTTTACCATAGTTCTTATCCATGTTCCCTAAATACTACTTTGACATTTTCTCCAACATTTTGGTACATTTATCTTGATGTACAAAGTGTACTTTACATATGATTATTTCTCTAAAGTCTTTATAATATGGTTCTCAAGATTCATTTGACTCTTTCTTAAGACAAAGAAAAAAATTTGTTAGATATTTTGGTGGAAGAGCATTACAATTTGATAAGTTTTTATTGTGTTAATATTATCCTCTTTAATTTAGATATCTACTTCCCACTCTTTTTAATGATGCATGTGTGATCATATACTATGTTTTAATAGAGGGTTAACATAGTTATCATATATCCAAGGTGAGTAAAATTTATCCAATCATAAAAATATTTATTATGTGTTTTTTGTGGAAGTTTAAACTCTTGGAGTGCTAAATTAAACACTATAATTTTGTTCAAATCTACACCTAAAACTTGCACTTGCATGCACACCTACTTGCACCAACAACTCTCAAGAAAGAAAGTTATAAAATTCATTAGCTATTATAAGTACTATAATTAAAGTGGGGTTTTGGCTTGATACCCACTAGAAAAAATACCTTTATTAAAAGGAGGTGTTATTTTATTGAGGAAGGAAAGTTATATGAAGAAGTAAAATATTAAACTCTAAGATAGATTAGATCATCTATGGTGTATAAATTCTCTTTAAATTTATTATTTTAGATTAAATTCATAAATAATTTTGATGTGTAAATAAAAGTATGGGCCCTCTATGATGTACAAAATTTAATGCAAAAATTATATGACCATCATAATCATAATTTCCATAAAACTCATTAATTAAACCACAATTTTCCACATGACCATCGCAATCATAATCTAATGTACAATGTATCAAAAATCTAAAAAATGTAGCCCAAGTCATATATAATGAACATAAAATGTATCAACAATCTAAAAAATGTAGCCCAAGCCATATATAATGAACATAAAACATGTAGCCCAAGTCATAAAACATAATACATGTAGCCCTAGTCATAAAACATAAAACATAAAACATGTAGCTTAAGTCATAAAACATGTAGCCCAAGTCATATATAATGAACATAAACAACTCATAAATCCAGAGTAGCCTAATATGATTATTGACTCCTAATCGAACGATCATTTGAATGAGAACCTTGCTCTAAAAGATGTGCCGAGTCCTATAGATAAAATTGTGTACAAAATGTGTTAAATACATATAATGTATTATAAATGTTATGAAAGTTATTTTTAAGAATGTACATGTATTTTTAAATTTATCTATCTAGATCTAAACATACATATACATGTCTATATATAAAAATTTAAAACTCACATGTCCAGTGCCAGCAGAATCATCCATAGAGTCACGATGATGTACACAATCTGGAACAAGGCTCAAAGTAACATGATGCATGTCCATCTACAATATATATACATATATATTACATGAATATCTAGTTAAAACTAAAATTTAAAAATAAAAATAAAAAAGAATTGAAACATGCACATGCACATCATCTAGTATCGGATGCTCACGGTCATCTACCAAATCTGTCTCCACCAGATCAACTAGATGCTTAATCGACGTGTCAATCTGAGGGCCCATCGCATGTTGTGCCGGAAATGATGAGTCGAGGGGACTATGCAGCTGAGATGGCATCGACGATGAACCAGGATTGGTCAACAACTCCATAAAACATTTAATATGTGTACCAGTGGAATGATCCGTAGGTAGATCCTCATGTGCACTACTACTAGGCTGAGAGTGATGAGAATAATGGAATCCTCCAGGACATGAATGAAATCCTTGATTGAAATGACCTCTGACCTGGTCTATAGGGATCCCATAGTCCGATGCGATGTAAGAATATGCCTGCAAGAGTTCCTCAGCCAAAGAAATCATAGTCCTACATGCCATGTCTCTTGTAATTCCATTGAGCAGTGTGGGTCCAGGGATGCCCACCATCTGAAAAGGATTTATGTTGTTGTCATGTGATGTAAATGGATAGATCATGAATGTCGAGACATCAAATACTGACCCACATGATCAGTAGATATCTGAGTGGTCGCGGCTGCAATGTCGCCAACACTGTCAATTGCTTCCTTTTGGGAAGCAATGATAACCTGGTTTGCTAAGGGGGCCAGAGTTGGGGTGAGAACATGAGACCTATCACCAACCAACACCCTAAACACTAGGGCTGGTCTATCTGCTTGATGATAGGTGGGCCTATCAACAATTCTACCATGCCCCTGACCAACATATGGTGGAATGTCCAGGTAGTTGACTTTGAGGCCCAAATAGACCTTAGCATACAACTGTTGAACAAAATATAATGGAAGTTGGTCATTGTTTGGATACTTACCATGTGTTACAATAAATCGTGGGTATATCAATGGGGCCATAAGAGAATCCACACATTTTGTGACCTGGTAACCCTTCACCTTATGACTATTTTGATAGAATGGAAAAGAAGTGTTTTTTATCATTTCTTTGGTCACAACCTCCTGTATTTGTTTATAAGATACCTCACCATGGACTTCTTCCTGCATGTGGAAAGAATCGTAGCTACTCTATTAGGGGAAAAACTACTAGCCCGTCCAAGTTTATCTCTTAATTGTTCTAAGCTTTGTAAAATGGGCATGCAAACTTTTGAATATATTCTTGCATCTATACCATTAGTTAATGACTCTCTCAATCTCCTAATCTCGCTATTAGTATGTGCAAAGATTGTTTTTGGAGGTGGAGTAGTTGAATCCAAAAGTTTACATATTTTTAACCGATGAACTGTGGAAAACTAATACCAACTAAAGACAATTTAGACAAGACAAAATATATTTGAGATATTAATAAGGCTAAAGACAATTTAGACAAATTTTAATCACTAGTTTTCTGTGTGATCAGGCTTGGTAAATTATTCAATTGACTGATCATATTTTACTTTGCCGAAAGCAAATACATCTACAGTATAGATCATGGAAGCAGTTGAACGACCATTGAAACAATCCTATTCAGACACATATTTTGTCTTAAAGTTTTTTATTGATGACTTACACTGAGATCAAAACCAATTTGTCTACTTTTAAATATTCGTACAGTTATCTGAATTTAAAGACTATGATGATAGAAAAACCTACCAAATAAAATGTGAGTTGATGAATTTAATACTTTATCAATGATTTAGATATAAGTGTTAATTTTTTTAGATCAGATATGAACAATAAGCAGAAAAATAAACACAAAACAGAGGACATAATTTTTATCCTAGGAAAACCCTTCTACTCAAGGGAGAAAAACCCAACAAAACTTTACTAATAATAGATCAAGTACAACGGTGCAAAAATAGCACTTGAGCATCAAGCCAAGATAGGCAGTGTACAAAGATATAATCCAGCACTATCATAAGATAATTCGTGCTCTTCCTTAAGACTTATGTGGTAGCAAACTTCCTCCTTGATCACAAAAGGAGAGAACTGAATGTATATTTAAATGAGGAGAATCTCTCTCCTATTTATACAAGTCCAAGAGTAAGATGGGCGAAATTCTTCATTTGAGCTGACCCAACAATGTTGATAACTGTTTATTGTTATTAGGCCGACTTGTCTGCTACCTTATGTGTGAATTCTTTCGGGCTAATACCTCCCAAAGCTACCCAAAAACATTAACTCTCCCTCTTAGCTAGGGAGGTATTCTCACTAGCAAGGACTTCTTCATATCATAGGGAAGTCTTCCATGAGTCCCACTCAAGGGTATCATGTCTCGTCATGGACTCTCTCAACATGACGTCCACAATGGCTACACCCAATTGTGGGAAACACAACTCAATCTCAAAGATGTGTTCTGTGACTGAGATGTGTTTTGTACAAGGGCTTTCACCTCATATTTCTCCGTCTCAAAGAAATATACGCTATGGTAGATCAGTCCGTCATTCTGTCCATTCCCCTGACATAGGGAGAATATCTTAATGATGTTGTGACTCCCTCTCAGTGAGGGCGAAATTCTCCACCACCCCAAGCTTGTCTCGGAAGTACACAAACCTCACCCTAGAAAGAGGCTTGGTGAGGATATCAGTCGTGTGATCATCAATACAAATATACTGGAGCTAGATTGCTTTCCTCAACACCATTTTTGACCCTACCATACTTGATGCCCCCAATGTTCCAAACACTGTCTCTACCTCTTAGCTACAAGTCCCATACTTCACAACTGCTTGCAAGATCCTTGCTTTGACTTAATCTGATTTGAGTAGATCCTTCAAAACTACTCTCTCCACCACTGCGAGAACCCTGTCTCGGTTTCCTTCACTAAGCTGATCCATCCTTTTGATACATTCCTACAAAACCTTCCATGCTACTTGGTCAAGTTCAAGCTACTCAAACTTCTCAACCAAGTGCCACCACAAACACCTTTTCATACCTTCTGCAGTACTAACTCCCAACTGAATTCAGCTCCAAGCACCCACATCAACCGCTTGACCTCCTCATCCAAGGTGGCTTGCAATGCTTGCCCCAGTGGAACAACCTCCATCCCACACTTTTGGCACTACTCCTAGCAGTACCTCCAACCAACTTGCGAGAGTCTACCCTCCTTCCTTCACTCCAAGACTTAGTTCTCCTCGACCTCATCCCAAATCTCCCTATATTGAATATGTTTGCGGTGCTACCAATGTCAAATCCAGATTGATTGCCTTATGCAATTCTTGTTCTCTACAGTTGGAAAGGCCTTCCAAATACTTGGCATCTGGCCTTGCAACACTGTAACCCACTTAGCTGACACCTTCACACCTCTAGCCAATGGATTGGCCTCCTCACTTCCTCCACTTGACCTAGTCTCCAACTCTCCTTGAAGACCCTCCTGTGACTCCTAAACATTCTAGCATACTTTCTCTAGACTCCACTTCTTCTTTTCAGTGCCACAACTTCTTCTCATTGAGCCACTCCAATTCCTCGCATCATAGGACTCCATGGGATCGCCCTGCGCCCATTCATATCCAAAACACTTCCACCACAAGTGCAACTCAACTTACGCCTGCTGATCCACTTACTTTGATTCGTGTATCCCTAGATACTCTGCCTCTTCATTCCCACCTCCAAGATGGTTCTACTGCAAACCCACCTAAGTCTACCTTGGTGCCTTCCAAAGACACCCCTTTTTGCATTACTTCACTCATACTGAGCAGCCCCAAACTCTGTTGCATTTCTTCTGCATGCCCATTACACTGCCTCTTGGCACACCTCGCACCCAATTATGCCTGTACCACAACACCAAAAACTCTGTCCAACCTCCTTTGTGCTCACTCCTCATATATGAAACCTATGCAACACCTTCATCAATGCCTTATTGCACCGACTTGACTCTGCCAAAACTCCTATTTCAAACTTCCCATTCAGCTTGACCTTGTCCAATCCAATTGATAAGGATTTTCCCTTGTGACTTGGCCTCCTCTTGGTCTCTCCCACCTCAAGGCCTATCCACCACCCGATTTACTCCTCATATTTGTCCTTGACAACATCCTACTCCCTAAACTCAATGTCTAACTCAAGTCCCCAATATCCGATGAGGACTTCTGTTATGAACATATACCACGGTTTTGGAAGCCTTTGCCCATAGGAAATTATGCAAACTCTGATCATGGATCATAGCCTTCGCTGCCTCTACTATAGATTTTTTCTTTCTTTCGACAACTCCATTTTGTTGAGGATTGTACGAAACATAGAACTTCCTCTTGATCCCTGCCTCAATACAAAAATTACAAAATCCTCTGGAAGTGTACTCCCCTCTATTATCTGATCTCAAAACCTTAATCCTCTTCCCGGACATGTTTTCAACTTGTACCTTGAATTCTCGAAATCTATCAAGGACTTCCTCATAGGAAAACTCTACCCAATTTCAACACTCAATAAAATATGATTGCAACAAACTCAAATTTCAAATACAATCCGTAATACGAAAATGATGCCCTACAATCATTTTCCTTACATGCCATTTCAATCTACCATCTTATTCTTCACAATCTATACTATCTCAAATTCATGCATCTACAGTCTCTTTTCACTGTCACCTTGATTGCATCCAACAACCTTCACCTGTGGTCTCGACCTCTCTTCATACGATGATCATCTTACTCTCCATCCTACATCATAACACCTGGTTCAGACAACAATTTTGTTTTCTATTCTGATATGCTTAGTCCACGCAGCTCTCGTAGCACTCCATTGACTGCTTCTATGTGCCCAACTTTAATTTTGTATTCCTTTGCTTGTTTGAAAACAAGCTCTCATTAACATTTCTTTCTGAGAAAGACCATTCTTCTTCAAACTCTGCGCGACCCCTCTGGTTTTCACCCGCGTCTTCTTCTTTTTCCTCATGCGCTACATGGATATTGTGTTCATCATACACTTAGATGTGCATTTACTTATGCCACTGGTTGTGGCTCAACCCCTCTACTTGAAGCATAGCCTCTTCACACCTCTCTGACTCTTGAATTAAGCACTTTCAGCCTTTTATTTCACTAACAGCCTCTTCAATTTTAATGCAGCCTCTTCTCACGAGTTCCAAATCATCACCAATATTCAACCACTGTATTTCAACAATTTTTTTGGAGGTCCACTCCTCTCTCCTACAAGCAACTCTAAATGCAATATCCTCCATGAAGATAAATTTCCACGATACCCAAGTGTAAGTTGAACTTTCAATTCCCCATCGACACAAAGTACCAATCTACCATCAAACACCAAGACACTCGAAATTTCATCTGGAAGAGATGCTTCAAGCAATCGTGATTGTAACAAAGTGTCCAACTTTGGCAAGGCTAACTCCCACTCTTCTCCAACAAACTTCTAGCTTGACTTATTATCTTTCATAAAGAAATCAAACTCAGATCGCCATCCCTTCATATATTATTCATAAGATATGCAAATTACAGTCTGTTGTAGTACAATGACCTACAATTAATAATATGCAATGCAACTAAGAATGCAGAAATTACAAACTGCAATTTAGAACCTGGATCGAAGTCTATGTAAGGACTAAACCAACAAGCAGAGATCAATCGATCCCTTCTCCAAAATGTCTTTATGATGCTAAGAGGTAGCGCTAATACTCCCTGGAGGTATGCGACCTCTCTCCAAACAGTTTCGATGCACAATCTAACTTCTTCCCTGAAAATCGAATTTCATCTTATGCTTACACAATTGCAACTGGGTTGCCAATGAAAACCTCCAGAACATCAAACTGCTTATCATCCAGAAGGTGCGCCCAAATTTCATATCAGGCATATCAACTTCAACGAATTCTAGAAGATCATTCTCTTCTAGGGCAATGAGTACCCTAAACTTCCAAGAGTTGAAGTTTGAAGCCCCATCTAGCATGTCTTCTACCTTGACACCGGTCACCCTAACAAAGAAATGTCTTCCACACAATCCTGGAATTATGCTTAGTCAAATCTGATCAGTTTTTTTGAACCTGCTCTAATACCATGTTAATTTTTTTAGATCAGATATGAACAGTAAGCGGAAAAATAAACACATAACAAAGGATACAAAAACTTTATCCTAGGAAAACCCTTCTACTCAAGGGAGAAAAACCTAGCGAAACTTTACTAATAATACTTTCTTTTCTACATATCTTACCGAGCAAGGATGTTCAATATGAATCTGAACAGCAAAACCCTAATCAAATTTACTGTATAAGTAATCAAAAACAACATAATTAGTTAAAAGTCATCATTATTATTACCGTTATGCATAAGGATAGAACAAATAAAATATTCAAAGTGCATAACAAAAAACTTACATTTTAAGCTTTCTGGTGAAATGTAAGAGGCATCTCATTCAAATAGAGTACGAAATGGTCAGCACAAGTTCTATTATTTGACAGAAATATCTTATTTAGAATTCAAGACAGTGAAATATAATATGTGGTGTAACTCCAACATTTTCTACACAAAAGTTCTAATAGAAAAGGCAACCACAATTGCTTGTTATCCATGGTTAGCATACATTACAATCCTCAGGTCAACTAAAATGTTTCAGTGTAACCTACAGATTTTTGAAAGATGATAGCAAAGCATAAGTTTACATATTTTGTTATGTCTAAACTGAAATAGTGTAAGCTTAAGTATTTTATATTGAAAAAAAGTATGGGAAGGGGCTTTTCTTAACAAGCAAATGATCCGAAGGTCATGGTAAGCTTTTTATATTTTAAAACTAAGCCATTTATTTAACACTTTTGTATATGAATGAGGTGATTGGTTGAATGATAAGATCTCCTTCAAAACAACAGGTTACAGTTTCTGTATAAATGTAATCAAATCTTTCCTAAAATAGGATTCTAATACCTAAGAGCAAAGCTAAGTTTCAATTCTGAGAAAGACAAATATAAGTTTCAAATGAACTTTGAGAATTTCTTCTAATTGTGGTTTCCAGATTTCCTTCTAAGTTCGATTTCCAGATTTTAGACTAAGTGTGAATGTGCTGATTGCAGAACATTATCTGATTTCTATGTTTGCATATCGATTGAGGAACCATCCTAAATAAGAAGAAGACCGCCCCTCCTAAGAGGCGCGCCTCATGAGAGGACGTGTCTCCACGAGTGGAGGCACGTCCACTCATGGGACACGTCCCTTAGGATGCGACTGGTAATTGCATTCAATTACCATTTGTTAAGTATATACTCACACGTATATAATCTTCATTATGATGGCGTATGACTTTCAAGAGAATTCCGATTTCACATGAATACAGAAAATCACGGGAATAATAGAATTTAATATGACTGTTTTATATTTTCAATTTTAATGATTCTTATAGAAATATCATAATGAGGTATGATAGTTTCGATCACACATGAATGACAGTGATGCAAGTATCACTATCATTCATATATGACCAAAGCTACCATACATTAACACTCCCTCTTAGCTAGGGAAGATATTTCAAATCAAATTAGTCAAGATATCACCTTCACATGTGATATGATATGTTTTCTCAAAGTTGTCAAGTCACATGACATTCTTCATAACATTTCTCCACTCCCTCTTTAACTAGGAAGAAATAACTTCCAAAAAATGATATCACCTAACTCGTGATATTAGAAGATATGATATGCTTCTGAAATTGTCAAGTCACATGACATTCTTCATACATATCTTCATTATGGTATGTGCACTGACATCAAGCCACATGATGTCTACCATAGATCATGGCATATCCACGGATATACTCACCCACCATGATCATCTCTTATGGATCACAATGACCTTTAGATATCAAGTCTCATGATATCCATCAAGGTGTCTAAGAGATACTATCATGACATGTCTTATAGATATCAAGCCATATGATATCTATTATGATAGTTTTATCATTGTAGAGTCATCACTTTACAATGTCAAATACAAGTGTTCATTATCAGAAAGATTGTCACCTTTCGATAATGTACATAGGAGGGGTAGCCCCATAACGTCATGGAGTCACTCACATGACACAAGAGTTTACACATTAAACATCTTTATATATTAGTACAATTTATAAACAATTTGCATTTCAAACATAAATAACAAATTACATTTCTACCATACCAAGTTTCTTCCTGAAGTGCTCTATCTTGATCCGGGAGAGAGGCTTGGTGAGAATGTCTACAGTTTGATCATTTGTACTAATGTACTCCAACTGAATCACTTTCCTTTCCACCATATCTCTTACATAATGATAGGGGATCTCAATGTGTTTAGATCTGTCATGAAAGATAGGATTCACAGAGAGCTTTATACAACTCTGATTATCACAATGAATGATTGTAGGATTCAAGGGCTCACCAAAGAGTCCCACAATCAATTTGCGAAGCCACACTGCTTCTCTTGCCCCCATTGAGGCTGCAATGTATTCAACTTCTGTTGAGCTCTGTGCAACGGATGATTGTTTTCTACAAATCTAGGTGATCATTGTTGATCCCAAACTAAAACAACATCCAGATGTACTTCTTCGATCAGTTACACTTCCAGCCCAATTTGAATCTGAATACCCATGTAGATCTAATGGTTCATTCTTGTAATGAAGCCCATATCCAATGGTACCTTGAAGATATCTAAAGATATGTTTTACAACCATCAAGTGAATTTCCTTGGGTTCACACATGAATTGGCTGAGGGCATTTACAGCATAGCATATGTCAGGTCTGGTGTTAACCAGATACATCAAGGATCCAATCATCTGTCTGTAAAGCGTCGGATTTGCACATTTGGATTCTACTACTGCTTCTTTCAATTTGAGAAGGTTGGTTTCCATGGGTGTGGACATTGGTCTACAGTCCAACATTCCAAATCTTTTCAGAATGTCAATAGTATACTTCCCTTCATTTAGAATAATACCTTCTGATTTCTGCCATACTTCCAACCCAAGGAAGTAGTGAAGAATACCCAAGTCTTTCATGTCAAATTCAGAGATGAGATCTTGTTTCCGTTGAGTAATGAGGCGATCTTCCCCTGTTATTAGTAGGTCATCAACATATAAAATAATTATAATCATATCACCTTTGATTACCTTGAAGTATAGATTGGATTCAACATCGTTCTTTGGAAAAACCTAATCCCAAGAGATAGCTGTCAATTCTTTCATACCAGACCTTGGGAGCCTGTATGAGCCCATAGAGAGCTTTCTTGAGCCTCCACACATGAGAGTTAGATTTATGTATCACAAATCCTGTAGGCTGTTCCAGGTAGACTTCCTCTTCAATGGTTCCATTTATGAAGGCAGTTTTCACATCCATCTGGTGGGCCTTCCAACCTTTAGCTACTGCAATGGCTTAACACTTGTTCTTGCTGATGTATAGGGGGGCAACCGGTGCAAATGTTTCTTCGTAATCAATGCCTTCCTTTTGGGAAAAATCTCTAGCCACGAAACGTGCTTTATGTTTTTCTATGCTGCCATCAGCAGCATGCTTGATTTTGAAGAGCCATTTAGAAGAAACAACATATTTCTCTTTAGGTCTAGGCACTATGTCCCATACATCATTATTTAGAATGGACTGGTACTCCTCTGTCATTGCATCCTTCCAAGCCTGATGTTGGAAGACTTTCTCCCAGAGTGATCCTTTAGGTGCTGCAAGATCCTTTGCTTCTTTGATCATCTTCCTTGCTCAAAGTGGTCACTTTCTGCCAATGTCATTTGTGTCCTCATATGAAGTGGTAGGAGATTTTAAGTGGCATTTCCTCAGGATGCTCCCTCTGAATCTCAGGAGCAGGTTCCATTTCAGGTAACCTAGGGAAATGGATATCTGTTATACTTGAACTTCATGACCTTTTGAATGGTTTTAATGTTAAGGTCAAACAACTAGAGGACTCCCTCTTAATTCCAGCACTCATGCAGAGTTCCTTAAGATGTAGGTTTCTATTATACACTTTTAAAGGTTTTATTTTCTTTTCTAAGACAACTTTTACAAGATCCCCCATGGGATGTGATTTTTTTTTTTGTTGTTAAATGGATGAGATTTAGGCCATGCTAAAGTTTTCTCATCCATAGGGGTAACTCTAAGTCCATTTGACCTTTTAGAACACAAGGTCTTCAGATTCATGATCTGAGATTGTTTTTCCTACTTTGGCAAAGGATGCTTGTTGCTTGGATCTGTCAGGGCACTTCATTGCATAGTGACCATATTGATCACATCTAAAGCATTGTACTTGAGAGATGTCTTTCTTTTTAAAAGATTCCTTTCCATTGGAATTTCTCTTTCTTTTAAAATATCCTTTCTTGTAGGAGTTTTTCTTGTTCCGTTTATTAGATGTTGTGTTGAGTACATGAATGTCTTCATCTATGTTCTTTTGTTTATTTTCCTTAGAGGAGAGCCTTGTTTCTTCTTGAAGGCAGTCAGTTCTTAGCCTATCAAATTTAGGGAGTTTAGATCTCGCACTTACTCCTTGAACAAAAGACTCCCATGAGTTTGGTAGGCCTCCTAGTGCAATTAAGGTTAACTCTTTGTTGTCAATTTGATATCCAATTGTGGATAATTGATCCCTAAGTTCAATAATCCTCATGAAGTATATATTAATGGACTCCCCTTTATTCATTTGAGCATTGTTGATCTGTCATTTTAATGCTAAAGTCCTATAGGTATTGTTGATTTCATAAGTACTCTCAAGAGATTTGTACATAAGGTATGCAGTTTCATGTTTTGCTAAGATAGGTACTATATGATCCCTTACTGCATCTACAAGGATTTTCATGGCCCTATCATTGTTTTCAATCCATTGACTTTTCTCAGGTTCAGACTCAGGTTCCCTTTTATTTTCTCTCACAAGTGAGTCTAGTTTATTCTCTTTTAGGATCATCATGATTCTAAATTTCCATGATGTAAAGTTATCTGCTCCTGCAAGACGATCTTCAAATCTGATCATCGTTGACATTATGAAGAATGTAAATTCGATTTAAAAATACGAATTTCTTTGAGCAATCTGCTTTTAGATTTGATTTGGATTCGCACACCGTGGCTCTGATACCATGTAAATGTAATCAAATCTTTCCTAAAATAGGATTCTAATACCTAAGAGCAAAGCTAAGTTTCAATTCTGAGAAAGACAAATATAAGTTTCAAATGAACTTTGAGAATTTCTTCTAACTGTGGTTTCCAGATTTCCTTCTAAGTTCGATTTCCAGATTTTAGACTAAGTGTGAATGTGCTGATTGCAGAACATTATCTGATTTCTATGTTTGCATATCAATTGAGGAACCATCCTAAATAAGAAGAAGACCACCCCTCCTAAGAGGCACACCTCATGAGAGGACGTGTCTCCACGAGTGGAGGCACGTCCACTCATGGGACGCGTCCCTTAGGATGTGGCTGGTAATTGCATTCAATTACCATTTGTTAGGTATATACTCACACGTATATAATCTTCATTATGATGGCGTATGACTTTCAAGAGAATTCCGATTTCACATGAATACAGAAAATCACGGGAATGATAGAATTTAATATGACTATTTTATATTTTCGATTTTAATGATTCTTATAGAAATATCATAATGAGGTATGATAGTTTCGATCACACATGAATGACAGTGATGCAAGTATCACTGTCATTCATATCTGACCGAAGCTACCATACATTAATAGTTTCAAACCTTTAAAATCAAAAAACTTTGAACCATTTAATCATTAAGTAGAGCAATAGGAAATATAGTCAAAACTAGCTCTATGTTTCCTTCAACCCAACTTGGCTACATATACCTTCATTTTCACATTGCCCTGTCACTCTTGATTTTTTATATCTAAGATTTCTAAATCTGAATCTATAGTAAACATAGATAGGCCTGTCCTCTAGTATCCTATTCATTTGACGGAGGACAATTTGAGTGTAACTTAAAATCTTCATCAGGTTGAGCGCTAAATCTGTTTTTATCCATTTTGGCTGCAAAATGACTGTTAATTGGTTACAAAATCCCTCTTTTGGAAGACCTAACTCTGTGTGAAGAAAATATGATAGTATATATCTAGCACAGTAACTGCCCTTGCTGAGGCTGTCGTTGTTGTATAAGACAATAAGCCACAAGATAGTCCGTGTCAAAACATAGATCTTTGTGGAAGGAAAAATCCTCCAAAATCCTGAATGATAGAGATATCAAGCTGCATACAAGAATTCCTTACAAGTGCTCATCACTCAATGTGATATTGTCACCTCACTGTGGCTTTCACCATGTCTCCTCCAGAGGGTAAAACACAAGTACAAATAAATCATCACAGACTCCCTCACGTGATGTTGTCATGGAGTCACACACATGACATCCACTATGGCTCTCCCAAAGGGTGGAAACAAGGGATTTCACCTCGAACTTCTCTTGTAGGGAAGAAATTGTAACCAAGGGATCTCACAGAGAAGAACTCATTGAAGAGGATCACTGATACTGAGACTCCTTCTCAGTTAAGGCTGCATTCTCCACCATACCAAGCTTATCTCGAAAGTACACAAACTTTATCCTGGAGAGAGGCTTGGTGAGAATGTCTGTTGTCTGCTCATCAGTGTTGATATACCTCAATTGTATAGCTTTCCTCAATACCATATCTCTGATATAATGGTAATTGATCTCAACACGCTTTGTTTTGTCATGAAACACAAGATTGACAAAACGCTTCACACAGCTCTGGTTATCACAATGAATGATAGTATGCTCCATTGATTGTCCAAACAATCCTGCAAGGAGCTTACGAAGCCACACTGCTTCACGAGCTTCCACACTAGCTGCAATGTACTCTACCTCTGTTGTACTCAATGCCACTGAAGACTGCTTCCTGCTTCACCAAGATATCATGGCAGATCCCAAACTAAAGCAACAACTAGAGGTACTCTTTCGATCTATGACACACCCTACCCAATCAGAATTAGTAAAACCATGCAGCTCCAAATCCACACCTGTAGTATATCTCAACCCATATCCAACTGTGCCACGCAAATATCTCAGGATATGTTTAGCTGCAATAAGATGTATTTTCCTTGGTTCACACATAAACTGACTAAGTGCACTCACTGCATAACATATATCAGGTCTAATGTTAACTAGGTACATCAATGAACCAATCAACTGCCTATACATCATAGAATCGACCAGTTCTGAACTAGTTACAGCCTCCTTCAACTTATGTAAGTTTGTTTCCATAGGTGTAGACATAGGTTTGCAATCAATCATACCAAACCTCTTCAAAATGTCAATAGTATACTTGCCTTGACTTAGAATCATCTCATCTGGTTTTTGCCAAACTTCTAAGCCAAGGAAGTAATGCATGCGACCAAGATTCTTCATCTCAAACTCAAAAGTTAACTCCTTCTTACATTTTAGAATCATGTGTTCTTCTCCAGTGATAATCAAATCATCAACATACAGAACCAGAATTAATGCTTCACCATTTATTACCTTGAAGTAGAGGTTAGAATCTGCATCATTCTTTGAGAAACCCAAACTCAACAGGTAACGATCAATCCTTTCATACCAAGCACGAGGAGCCTGCTTAAGACCATACAAGGCCTTCTTCAGCTTGCAAACATGAGACTCCTTCCCATGTACCTCAAAGCCATTGGGTTGCTCAATGTAAACCTCTTCTTCTATGACACTATTAAGAAAGGTTGTCTTTACATCCATTTGGTGAATCTTCCATCCTCTAGATGTTGCAATGGCAATAATGGTTCTGACAGAAGTATAACAAGCCATAGGAGAAAAGGTTTCTTCATAGTCAACACCCTCTTTTTGTGAGAATCCTCTAGCCACAAATCTTGCCTTGTACTTCTCAATGCTCCCATCAACCGCATGCTTGATCTTGAAGAGCCATTTAGAAGACACCACTGATTTGCCTTCAGGTCTAGGAACAATATCCCAAACATCATTCTTAAGTATAGAATGATACTCCTCAGTCATAGCATCTTTCCAAACTTGTTGACTAGAAGTTTCTTCAACTCTTGAAGGCTCTGACTCAATGATATGACTCATCAAGCCTACATAATTGGAGAGCTTATGAGGTCTCTTACTTTCTCTGAAGGTTCCTCTTGGGGCTACAAAAATTTTTGCCTCTTGCATTATTTTCCTAGCCCAAAGAGGTCTCTTCTTTGCAATCACAATATCTGTAGGCCCATCAGTAGGCTCCAAGGGTTCAACTGGATCATCATCTTCCTTTGATTCTAGAACCTCCCTCTGATTCTCAGGAATATGGTCAACTTCCATATCCTGAGGAGGCTCTTCTTCATCAATCTCCATATGAGATCCCTTGGATCTTCTAAATGCAACATCCTCCTCAAATGTAACATCTCTACTGATCTCAATAGTCTTCTAACCCGGAATATAGATTTCGTAAGCTTTCGAAGTCTCACTATAGCCTACCAAAATTCCCTTCTTGCCAAAAGGTTCTAATTTTGTCCTCTTTTCCTTAGGTATATGAATGTGCATTGGACACCCAAAGATCCTCAAATGACTTACTTCAAGTTTCACCCCAGTGAATGCTTCTTCAAGAGTAATGTTCTCCAAGATTTTGTGAGGACTCCTATTCTGTACATAGACTGCAGTCTTGGATGCTTCAGCCCAAAGAAAAATTTGCAGGTCTTGGTCATGAAGCATGGCTTTGACTGCTTCCACAATAGTTTTGTTTTTTCTTTCCGCAACACCGTTCTATTGAGGATTATAAGGAACGCTAAGCTCCCTCTTAATCCCTGCTACAATGCAAAAGTTATAAAAAATAACAGAAGTGTATTCTCCTCCGTTATCGGATCTCAACACCTTGATCCTCTTCCCGGACAGATTCTCCACCTGAGCTTTGAATTCTCTGAATCTTTCTAACACTTCCTCAGATTATTTAGATCTCAAGAAATAGATCCAAGTCTTTCTAGAGTAGTCATCAATAAAAATAATATAGTACAAGAAACCACTCGAGGATGCAACAAACATTGGACCACATAAATCAAAATGAATAAGATCTAAGACACATTTGGATCTACTTTCAATATTATGGAATTGACCTTTGGTATTCTTACCCAAAGCGCAACCTTTGCAGGTTCCTTCATGCTTCTGGTTGAACTTAGGAAGGCTCGTGACCATCTTCTCCATGACAGGTAGTGCTCGAAAGTGAAGGTGAGCCAATCTTCGATGCCAAAGATCACCCAAACTCGTGGAGTCATGTACTAGAGCCTGAATGGGGCATGTGCATAGCCTGTAGAGACACCCATGTCTAACTCCAACCATCCTGGCAGTTTTGAAGTTAGAGTTCTTTGCCCATAAGAGAAATTTTCCTTCAGAAAAGGCAACTTGATAGCCCTTGTCTTCCAAGGGTGATATGGAAACAAGGTTCCGCTTGATGCCTGGAACAAATAGCACATCATCCAACTATAATGAAACCTTGGAATCCAAATGTAGAGATGAAGTCCCAACTCCTTTAACCGAGTAACTAGCATCATCTCCAATAATAACTTGTTCGTTGGAATCTTTCATCACCAAATCAGATAGATGCTCCCTGAATCCGATGATGTGGCAAGAGGAACCACTGTCTATCAACCAATCGTTAGTGTTAGTAGATACATTACTTGACAAAGCTGAATAGAACAGGTATTCACTTGTATCCTTTTGCATAGAAGTTTCATCGACATTAGCAAAGGCAACCTGCTGCTTAGGTTTGGAAGGACATTCCTTTGCAAAATGACCATACTTGTCACATCGAAAACATTGGACCTTGGAGAGGTCCCTCTTCTTCTTAAATGCGGGGCCACCATTAGTTCCTCTATCTCTATTTCTTTTGAAATACCCTTTCTTCCCACTTTTCTTCTTCGATGATTGAGTGGCAAGAACATGAAGATCTTCATTGATGAAACTTTTCCCAATACCTCTTGCAGCCAACCTAGACTCTTCTTGAATACAGTCTGCCCTCAATCGATCAAACTTGGGAAGCTTCGAGCTTGCACTAATTCCCTGAATATAAGACTCCCAAGATGAAGGGAGACCATTGAGAGCCAACATGGTTAGATCCTTGCTATCGACCACATGCCCAATAGACAAGAGCTGATCTCTCAATTCGGTTATTCTCATGAAGTAGGCAATGATAGTTTCTCCTTTCGCCATCTTCAAGTGATGAAGTTGTTGCTTCAGTGCAAGAGCCTGGACGGTGTTGTTGATCTCATACATCTCCTCTAGGGTTTTGAACATCTCTTTCGCAATCCTTATCTTGGAGATGATAGGAACAATATGATCCTTCACCGAATCAACCAACATCTTCTTTGCCCTAGTATCTTTCTTCTTCCATAGGGCCTTTTCTTCCTCTTCCGTAGGCTCGAGGGCGAAGCTCTCCACAAAATCTGCCAATTCGCTTTCCTCCAAGATGAGCATGATCTTGAATCTCCACGAAGTGAATTTTGATGCTCCCTCAAGCCTATCCTCAATCTTAAGGCCATTCGCCATCTTGACAAGTGAATGAAGATGAGAAAAAATTGACAAGGGTATGGCTAATAAATACAAATCTGATCGGGATCCTCTTCAAACCCGCTCTGATACCATGTAGATTTTAAGTGATTAGATTAGAAAGCAAAAATAATTTTAAATTCAACACAAGAACACAGCCAATACCCTGGGAAAACCCTCCAACTCGAGGGAGAAAAACCCAACCAATATATCTCCTATTTATTGATTCAATATGAGCATAAATCTGCTTACAATTCAAGCACAATACAATGCCTAATCAATATAATGAACAACACCTCTCCTAGATGCAACCAACAAGATTATACTTGAATCGATTTGCTGCTACAATGAATGAAGATCTGTTGTTCAGATCAGAACTCCTTCTCCTTGAATCGAATGCTTAGCTTAATGATCAATATGAATGAGGAGATTCATATAAATAGGCAACTCAAAAGAATCGCATCCCTTCACAAGAGAGGTCGGCCTCTTTAGGAAAAACGTCTTTTGGAGAAAGGCACAATTTCCTAGAAAGGTCGACCTTCAAAAATAAATATCTTTTATTTATCTTTTATTTTATATTTTATCTTTAGTGACTTTAATGAAGGCGTCACTTATTTAAATAATCAATAAATAAATTTAAATAGCTGTAAGCTATCATTTAAATTTATTTCACAATTTGCCTTTTAAGTATTCATCACGTATCTGAAAAATATCATTAACAAAACCAATATCAAGAAATATGATTTGCCTCTTATGCACAAAGAAGCTTAATGGAGACATCAATCACCTCAAACACCATATTGTAGGCATTCCTAACCATAAAGCCAATCCATGTGAAAATGCCCTAGAAGAGGAACTTCTTGCATTGTTAGATGAGAAGAAAGAACAAAGAACAAGGGCACAAGAAAACGTAGCAATGACCATTAATCCTGATTCGAGAGCAAAAAACTAAGGTAGAAACTACAAACTTGGGACATCAAACAAATAGCTAGTGTAGTTGTCAAAGAATAAGGCCTATGTATAGTCCACCATGGAATTGGGTCCTATGCCATAACCTCCCTATCTACCCTAGCCTCTTCTAGATATTCCCTAAGAGTGTCAAATTTTTCCCACTTAATATGAATGGTGGCGGCATCTTCAACATTGTATATCTTTTGAATAGCTTTCATGAACTTTGCGTTCCCTTCAACATCCTCCATAGGGCTAACTCTACTAGGCCTTTGCATATACCACTTAAGGTTTAATGTATAGCAATCATGTGTATAGTAGCGTTGAGCTTCTACCACCTCTACTAAATAATTGGCTAAATATGTTTATCATAGTTGTTGGGAGACGCTTCTCTTGCCCCCTGAGACGCGTCTCAGAAACTAGTATGCATCTTCAGTACCAGAGACGTCTCTGAAAACGCCTCCAGGAGCATGGAAACTTGTTGTGATGTCTCCCAAGTCTCTTGAAATCTCCTGGCGGAAATTTTGGCATCTCCCATGAAATTTATAAGCATTAAAAAATTATAACGTGAAAAAATTTATAGTCATGATATTTTTTATAAATTATTAATTTTTATTTATATTAAAAAAAGATGGCGTCTCCAAGTACCCCATCTCCTATTTTCAAAAAAAAGTCGTATCGGTACTGATACCAATCTCTCGTACTAGTACCAATACCAGTCTCCTGGCAACTATGATGTTTATGAAATAACTCATATGCAGGATCTCTATTTTATAGTAGCCTTCATTTGGCCAAACATACTATCAATACACTCACTCAACCAATGAAGACTTGGATGATGTTTTCTTTTGTTGATGCTCTCACTTTTCCTATACCAATGCTCCCACTCTTGCAACTTGCTATTGCAACTTGTAACCTTAATCAATGTTGTTGAAACTTGGTAAGGACATGGAGTAAGGTTGGGATCTTAATTTATAACTTTTTTGAAGTGCTTAGGATGTAATTTGGGCCATGAACCATTAAAGTTAGAGTTAGTGGCCCAATTTTTTCTTAAAGACCTATTTTTAAAAATAAATTATTTTTTAGTTGTTTGATCAAAAGGACAACTACAAATTTCTAATACATTAAAAGGACACCGACAAAACCCTTGAGGATTCTGAGGACCTAGTATTTCCCCAAACTCTCCAAATTAAGAGGACACCTCAGAAATGCCCCCTCTTTGAAGGAGACATCCCCTATCTGCTAAGATTAATAATAACACAGCTGGCAACATTCCCCCAAAATCCCCAATCCCAAAAACATCAAGAATTTGGAGTGGAGGTGACGCGTTCCAATAGAAGATCATGTAAAAATCGCATGTTTACATAACAACACATTATGTTGCCACGAACAAATAGATTTACTCAAACCACACAAAACAAAATCCATATGCACAATTATAATAAAAAAGCGTGCACTCACAAGTTGATGTATATGTAAATACATATATCAATCCTGTTGATAGAGATTAGATTCAAGCTAAGAGAAAAATAAGACAACAAAATTCAAGAAGCATAAATTGAATATACTAACCTCACTTTACAAAATAATTGATAGATAACATACTCAATGTGTATAGGTTATTGCCAAAACAAAACTCAAGCAATGTGAAAGAATTTTACCTCTTCGACTTTATCAAACCAACAAGCACAAAAAAAGAGCTTGAGGATTAACATTGGTACATGTTTAATGGTAAATAATGGGAACAAGCAATTTGGAATTTCTTTTTTTTGGTTGCGTGTTTTTGTCTTTCTGATTTGTGATCCCCAGCCAGCTCAAACCCACGTCCTCTGACAAGCTTCTACTAAAGATTATTCCCAGCCATAGAGGAGTCATGATCTAATTTATATCCATCAGATTGGCCAACATGGCAAGAAGTAAAAGAAAAAAGTAGTTTGGAAGGAGTGTTTAGAGGATGAAGACGTTGTTTATGTATGGGTAGCTTATTTCGATATTTTATGGGATCAAATTAAGCATATGGATGCCATGTTTGCAAAAATGTCGACAGTAAATGCTCATTTTTTGCTCATCCCTTTCTTTAATTTGTTTTCAGAAGTTATAGTTTTTCATGTAATTCTATGCGCAACATAGATATCGCAAAAATTGTAGAGGTAAATAATAAATCGACGAAGACAAAGACAAAAAGTCAATTACACAAAGCCTATACAGAGATGCGCTATATATGCTCTAGTTCAACTAAATGCAGTTTAGACAAGACACAATATATGTGTAGACATACACACACTGCTTTAAACAAAATGTTAACAATTTCTCTGCATGATTGGGGTTGATAAAATATTCAATTGACCTGTCATATTAAGAGATATTAAACAATTCATCAAAATTGAAAGATTTGAAGTTGTTTGATAGACAACATGAAGAAAAGGCCCACCAAGAATTACACTGCCTTCAAGGGAATATTAAATGGTCTATTAGTACGAAAATACAACACAAAAAACATAAATTTCCACGCCTACGTTGACCTCTTAGCAGAGGCCTACCCATGGCTGCACACAAATTGATAGAACTAGTGTACCACAAAACCACTGGGGAGGGATAACGGACTCTTATGCTCTCCCAACTTATTTAATCAAAAACAATTGGGTTGGGCTTAACCGACACACTCTAAGCGTTGACTACTTAGATGGCCGGTCCCACGAGGCCCACTTAATCTGACCTTTTCTGTTCTCTACCCTTTCCATTCTCTACCCTTTCCACATTTTGGTTTCCCATTCTTTAATTTTCACGTTTTTTGTTCCCATTCCCATTCGTGTTGTAGTTCCTTTCCACCATTTTGAAAGATGTCATTTTGTTGGTTGTGACCTCCTCCATTGTTGCTTCTTGTGAAAACCCTTCTCCTGGCTATAGAGCTAATTGCACAGTTTAATCCGAGGGCAGATTTTAATATAATTATAATACCACTATCCTAGTTTATTTTTAATGCACATTACAACCATTTTGGACTTTGATTTTTTTTGGCTTGGTTAATGTCTTCATCCTTTTGGAATACTACAAACAACATTGATGCAAGCTTGTAGATATGGTCACTGCGAAGTGGTTTAGAAATTTGTGCTGTATAAGGCAAATGTACAATAATCTTAAGCATGTTTTCAGTGTCCTCTGCTGTGTTTTATTGTGGGATGAGACGTCACCAATACAGGGTTATTTTCATTTTAGTTTCTGGCATTGCAGGTCAACAAAGCAAACTATCTTAATGGCCGAACAACTCTTCATTTTGCAGCGGTAAGTAGTCATTCTCGATGTGTAAGACATGTATGACAAAATGTGGAAGCATAGACAAGGCATGTGTAGTTGCTCATGTATGCAAAATGGAGAAGCATAAACAAGGCATGTGTAACTGCTCGGGTAGACAAGGAAGCATAGACAAGGCACATGAATTGTTTGACATAATAACTCAGAAATGCCATCTCATTGAATGCCATTATGGCAAATGCAATTGATAGGTGTAAAGCCAAATTCCACAACCTTTGCCAACATCCTCCTTGCTTATGCCAAAACTGGAGCTTTGGAACAGAGCATGGACATCCATTAGAGCATAATGGAAACAACATTTTTGTCAGATATTAGGGTTGGAAATGCTTTGGTAGACATGTACGCAAAATTTGGAAGAATAGTAAAGCATGTGAACTGTTTGATAGAATGCCTCAAAGAGATGTCATCTCATGGAATTCCATGATTGCAGAATATGCACAAAATGGATTTATTAAAAAGGCTATTCAAACTTTCAAGCAAATGCAATTGGCAGGTGCATGGCTTTTGATTAACATGCTATGGAGGAACGATGTTGTACTGGGCATTTCATTATATAAGTTGAGACAGTGAATTCTCTATTTATAATGTGGAATTTGGCTTTACACCTACCAATTGCATATGCTTGAAAGTTTGTAACGTACTCATCTCATAGAATGCATGGATTGTAGGATATACACAAAATGGATATCAAACAGAACATGCCCTGTCAATGGTTCCAAGTTTTGCATACATCTCTACCAGGTCAGTTGCAGCTATAACATCTGACAAAAATCCCCCTTGCATTACGCTTTGATGGATGTCCATAACCTGCTCCAAATCTCCTATTTTGGCAGAGGCAAGGAGAGAGGTTGTCAAGTCTGCTTTATATCTGTCAATTGCATTTGCTTGAAAGTTCCTAATGACTTTTCAACAAATCCATTTTCTGCAATCATTGCAGATCATCAGACCACATTTCTTTTAGGCATTCTCACAAACAATTTGTGTGTCTTTTCTATGCTTCCCATTCTGCTTACATGTCTACAAGGGTAGTTGTAACTTGTAAGTATAACATCAGAAATATTTCTCTATCCTTTATGTTTTGATGGATGCCCATACCCTCTTTTAAAGCTCCCATTTTGGCACAGGCAGGGAGGACACTGGCATGGTTGTGGAATTTTACTTGACGCCTGCCAATTGCATTTGCTTGAAGCTCTGTTAAGGCCTTCTATAGTCACTCCACACTTAATATTTGGGCTTTAAATTTGTTTAATTTCATTCTATAAGTTGATACAATGAATTGCTTCGCTTGACATGTAATGGAATGATGTTGTAGGGGGCATTTCCATAATGTTGCCTGATGCTCAAATGAATGATACCTGTCCCTGCTCTGTCTTTTTATCAACTTTTTTCCAATGTGAAATGTCTTGTATTAAAAGACGTTGCTTAATGAAGCACTGTGTGGTAATATCCTACCTTACAATAGTGGAAGAAAAAAAAATTAGAACATTGAAGGATTAGAAGTGATGTGTGCAGAATGTACATGGATTAAATTTCCAATATTTCTTGTTCACAAAAAAGGAGACTTTGCCTAAAGAAATTTCACTACATGGATAGAATAGAAGGAGAAATTTAAAATGCTATCTATTAGATTTATAATCTATCTGTTAAGTCACTGTTTGCCAAGATGACTTTGGAGGATGGAGGGATTCCAAAGAGCTCTTATGATCTGCCACTTCATAATCAATTCCCACATATCCCAAATGTGCAATTGAAAATTGTTTTCAGCTTAAAACAAGAAAAAATAATGTCTGCCAGATAATTTGATTGTAGGAATAGATATAATTATGTATATATTCTATGTTTCCGGGTATTATGAAATGCAATTGAGGATTGGTTCTTTCCTTTTTTGTTTGCAGTCTAAGGTTTTTACTGTCATTTTCGTTGTGCTTGCTGCTGGAGCAGTTATGACTCTTGCGAAAGAAGGTTGGGTAGAAGTCCCTTGAACTTTCTCCCTCGATAAAGTCATTCAACCTATCAATTTCCATCCAAGCTGAAAATAATTGTGAGCCTTTAAAGATATACGTCTCCCATGAAAGGTCTTTGTAGGAAAAAATTCCACTAGGAGGGTGTTGAACGACTTCATCCATGATGTGAGACCAATCGACATCCATCTAGTAGATAAACAAATGTTAGAATTTGATTAGAAAATGCCCACACATGACATAACACATTTGGTAGTTTAAATTGTAGACATGTTTGATAACCATTCAAAACATGTTATTTTAATTATTGCAATCATACCCATCGTCAAAATTAGAGGTAAAGATCCCAAGGATATCGAATGTCAATGTGGGCAATGATTGTAATAGTAAAATAAATAATGAATATTAAATTTTAATGTGATAAGGCTTTGGTTTATTCAATTTAAGAAATGCACAACTGGATTTGTATGAATATTAAACTTAGTAATATCGTAAAATTACTTTTCTTTCATTTGAATAGAAATTTTGACTTATGGACAATAGTAGACATGTTCAACAATAAGGTCCTCATTTTAGTAATGAAGGATGTCAAGACATAGTAATATTCATGATTATTACGTACCTTACAGCAAAGAGTTGCAGCTCGGTTTCTTATTGATTGCTATAAAACCACCTTGACAGATATTACAAGAAAGGAAGGAAGTTGGTAAGGAAGTCCCTAAGTCACATGGTATCATTGAAATCCTTCAACAAGTCTTAATGCCTTAGGCTTATGCAAACTATGCAATACATTATCCCAAGGCTATTGTATAGCCATAATCATAATAGACATAGTTACTCCTGTGGTCATGGCAATCATGATTGTCTTTAATCTTAGAAACATTATTATTGTATGTTGTGTTATATGTGTCTTCTCAATTCAAAAGCATCATGGTAACTAATAATATTCAAGAAATATACAAATTATTATGGAACTATTATAATGTCTTACCTTATTAAGGGGAAATTTCCATTATGAATACCAATGCTAAACATGGCACTTGGGACATTGCTACCCTCAAGCTCAAACGTTGACCTCTAGACACATTGATAATCAACATTACCTCAATGACTACCATAAGTAAGAGAAGCATTATCATGATGAATTTCATGCACCTAGTCATGCATAGGACAATCATCTCTTCATTAATAATCCCATACCATCAAAGCATTGTCATAAAGGTCTCAAGATTTTATTCATAAAGATGGGAGAATCTATTTAAATACAAAATCTTGTCAAACATATAAAGTATGTTGTCATCAAGGAAGGAGATAGTCATTGCAGCATTACACTTTTGCATAGTTATTACTTCACTTCATTGTGTAATCATAAACAATTAACCTAAAAGGACTACTACACTATGGTCATAAGAATAATCACACCAATTTGTGATAGTAAAAATTACTTATATGCTCTAATATCTTCATCAAGCCATGAGCACTATCATGTCCCATTATAACAGTTAGTTTAGAGTAATAATCACATAACGTTACGTATATTGTTCGACCTGTCAACCGCTTGCTAATGCTAGTGGCCAAGTTTTCGTTTTCGAAAAATGCAGATATTTAATGGTATGCCTTTGAAATTTTGATAAATGTTGTGATGTATAATCTATTGGAAAAGATCTTATGAAATGCTTATTAGTTAGTGTACAGTTAATTTTGCATCGATAATTACCTTCTATCATTATCTTAAGCCTTGCACCAGGACCATAATACATTGGGGAATGCCAGTAGATATGTTTGCAAATTTTGTATGGTTGAAAATAGTTGCACGATAAAGGAAGAAAAGTGTAGTGCTTCTTAGTAAAAGCAAGCTTTGTTTGTCTCTTTACCTTGAACCATTTGTCTTTTTTTGTTTTGGAAAATCATAAATTAGGTAAGACAAATTAGAAGTATGATTGGAATTTGAAATAGCTTCTTAATCTAAATATTAGATGTATGTGTAACTGAAAATAAAAGATGGAATACCTTGGTATAAAACTGCAAGATCAAGATTATGCTCTAAAATATATAATCTAATCGCAAAATGCATAAGTTCCCTTCCCATTTATGTTTGAAACCATAGCAAAATGAATCTTGGAAGAATTTTTTTTTTTTTTACCAAATAGAATTCTCTATATTGTAAATTCGTTTTGTTGGTATGTCAAAACATACATCAACAACTCTCAACAATGTTGTAAAAACTTCATAACAAACTGAATCTTGGAAGAATTTTACCTTCTTTTACAAGATAAGAGTCCTCTATATTGTAAACGCATTTTGTTGGTGTTCAAAACATACATCAACGACTCTCAACAATTTTGTAAAAACAGCTTCATAACAAACTAAATCTTGGAAGAATTTTACATTTTTTATAAGATTGAGTCCTCTATATTGTAAACTCATTTTTTTGGTGTGTCAAAACATACATCAACCACTCTCAACAATATTGGTAAAACAATTTCATAACAAACTGAATCTTGGAATAATTTTACATAATTTTACAAGATAGAGTCCTCTATATTGCAAACTTGTTTTGTTGGTGTGTCATAACATATATCAACTCCTCTCAACAATTTTGTAAAAACTTATTCAAAATAAATCTATATGATATGCAACCAACAAAATAACCCACATGAATGTATCATTCAAAGCCAAACATATGCTTTGCCATACTCAAGCAAATATAAATTGATATTAGGAACAATTTCATAATGTAGACAGACCTCATAGAATACACCTTAAGAATGAATTTTGTCACTTATGATTTCCTACAGTGTCAATTACCTGCAACAAAAGGAAAGATTTTGGAGCAATAACCTTTGCATGAGATCCCACTTTAAAATGAGCTACGCATTCGGGTATTAATAAGCAATCAATTGTATATAGAAATGCATACATTTCAGCACGGGGAAGAGCTTATCTTTTAAGGAAATGTAGTGTTTGATAAAAAGGGAGGACAACTTTTATACATTTCTTTTGAATCTTTGGGATGTCCTCAATGAAATGACCAACAATTATCCTTAATCGTGAAGGTAATAAGATGCACTCCAGGCAACTCACTCGCTTAATATTGACAAGTTGCATCTGCTCCTACCACCACACATTTGACCATAAGGTTTGTTCCAAAGGGCTTAGAGTGAATCTACACCATCCCCTTATTATTGGTGAACATTAAAGTGACCCAAATATATAGTGCAAATTCATTCCAAAATAATTTGGAGTGAATGTATGACATTCTCTACATGAAGTATTTGCTACAATTTAGACAATTAATTTATTATTAAGCTTAGTGATGAAAAGGGAAAATTAAAGTTCCTTTTTAAGGTACACATCCCTATTTCCATGTAGACAATTGACTGTTAAGATTGAAAGTCTAGGTTAACTTACACCATATACAAAACTGAACAATTGTGGGCTTCAAGATGGTGTCTTACAAACCTAATTGATGTCTTTTTGACCATGAGCTTTATACCTCAACCTTTTATTAAAGAGCAGAAAATGACAGCTTGCCTCCTCTCCGGAGAAGGGCAGACAACATACATTGAACTGACGCATAAGAAAAACTCTTGCCTTAAAGGCTTTATTCTGTCTTCACCACTTTCCACCAGTGTGTTATTGACCTGAATTTCCTAGCCGTTGCATTCAAGTAGATAGTAGGTTTTACTGTTTAGGCTTGAATCTTCTATAGTTTTGGGATCTTTGTCATCATAAATGAATTTCCCTACCAATAAATTTTTAGTTTTAGATACATAATTAAAAAACAACTTCTCCTCCTTGGGAAAAATCCTATTTTATGGGGTGCAACAACACCAAATCAATGTTATGATAATTTGCAATTCTTACCCTGAGGATAGGATTCGAATCAATCTGAGTGTAGTGTTGAGCGAATTCGCTTGTTTGCTACATAGAGATAATATCATTGGGTTCTTGTCATGCCTGGGGCGCCTTGATAAGATTTTGTTCACATGTGAACCTTGGGTGTGCATCACAAACCCCATATTACCTGAAGTCAACAATGCTTATTTGAAATTTATATTGGCTCCCTATCCATACAATGAGCTCTTGGTTTGTAAATATTGGTTCTTGTTATGCCCGGGGTGCCCTGATCGATAAGCTTGTGTTTCATATTTGAGTCCTGGGTGTGTGTCAAAAACCCCATACCACCCGAGGTGTGCAATGCTTATTTGAAAATTATATTTTGAGCCCTGAAGTAACTACACCGAACTTACATTTCAGCAGATATTCATAGCGGTCTTCTACAAAAGTGACAGTCCTAGTTTAGATACAAATTAGCATTGTTGATCGCGACTTTAGAACTAAAATTGACTCAACTCGTTTCCTGTGGGATCACTGCCCTTGATTTCCTATGTTTTTCATTACCAATGTTTCCTGAAAGGTACTGTAACTGTATATAGGGGGGCACGGTCTTGCTTTTCCTGAAAGGTACTGTAACTGTATATAAAATCCAAGAGACTCAGTTTCAAAGAACCCAATTAAATAGAAAGTTCCAACATAGATCCTTGGAACCGAAAGAAAGTTTAATGAACTACTAGCTTGAAAGATATTATGGTTTTCAAGTTTAAAATTTCTGTTAATTTCTTAAAATATTAAATCTGCAACTTGACTGTGAAAACTTCGATTGGATGTATCAAGGGCTGTTAGTGGCTATAACCTGCTTTTATTGTGCCATTCTAAGTTAAAAACAATTAATCTTGCCTTTAAACTATTACCTGTGCGGTTTTATTCAGCCCAGGTGACGCCTTCTCCTCTCCTCTCCTGCCGGCCCTCAATTCACAGCGGACAACTCAATATTGCGTGGGATTTAAAACATTCAATGTGCGAACAAAGGGGTGCGTGGGATTTTGACGCGGGAAACGGAGTAACGTTAAATGTTAGGGAACATAATCCCTAACAAACGGAAATGGCCAACAGGAACAACAAACGCGAAAACGAGAGAACGGTAAACCCAAACGTGGAAAAGGCAGAGAACGGAAATGATGAGATTAAGTAGGACCCACGGGACCGGCCACCTAAGCAATTAGCACTTCGAGTGTGCCCAGACAGGCGGCCGAAAAACGATTTTTCAAACTAAAGACAGTGAATTCGACAGAAAAAAAGTGTATACATACCCAAAAAGACAACATTTAGCAGAAAATAAAATATTATGGGAGAGTCCTTACGATGATCTCTGCTACGACCCGAGGCTGACGCAAGGGCTTTAGCAAAACAGCAAACGTCCGAGTAACAAGAAGCACAATACAGAACTGCAGAATGAGCAGAGGGAACACAAAGTGAATGGGATTATTGCCTTGCCATGCTCCGTTAGACGAAGTCTTCATCAGCTTGTAACATGTGCTACCATTCCCGGTTGCAGCAGCTTGCACTAAACTGCACTCCATAGATTTTATTACTCCAAACAAATGGCGTAAATATCTGAAAAAGAAAAGTACGAAATTCGCTCAACCATGAAGAAGCTCGAACGCAATTTCACTGCAGGCTGCCCATTTGTAGCGAATTACTGAATTTGCATGCCTTATATTGAATGGTTAGTCACACTTGCCGATCTTAAGTGTTGCCACTTGGTTAATTCTCCATGAATTCATAATCAAGAATTGCTTGTCCAATACCTGAACAAAAGCTTTTCAATTTTCGAAGTTCGATGGATCTTTCTATTCTGCTGCTTTTGAGGGTAAACAAAATCTCTATACAGTATTATATATTCCCAAGGCGTTAGGGTTGCGAGTTACGAGTGAGCAAATTATAGCGTGATTGAGATTGGGATTGGAAAATTTAGAGACCAAAATCTTCTTAAACACACTAGAGCGATGGTTTTGTTGGAAATTCGCCCAACTCGCGAGTCAACGTTTCAGTCAACATCGACAAGCTTCGTCAACTCCTACCGTCATACTGCGTCGTCTCCATTTTTTGCTTGTGGTAACACAGTGACCACTGCATTACTGCGGCCTCTTAACTCACTCACCGCGGTAACGCGGTTAACCGCCAGCTCGTTTTTCTCACCGTCAGTCTGTACAATTACCACTCTACCGCAGTCTGTTCTCTTGCCTCCTGCAATAGCGCGGTGCCTGTCTCTGGCAGTTAGTTGTCTGTCGGTGGACGGTTACTGTGGCCACCGCGGTCTATTTCTTAACCGCGGCGATAGCGCGGTAAACCCTTTCCTCGCAGTTCGCACGGTTACTGCGATCTCCTCGTAAACCGCGGCAGTAGTGCGGTAGTCAACGATGTTTGACTTTTTGTCTTTTTTTCGTGTCATTTGTTAGTGGGATCCTCATTGGCTTTAAAGGACGTTTTTTGATTGGACAGTCTTCTTTATGACTAGGACAAATTTTTAATTCGACTTGACTATGTTTAGGACATTTATCTGCTGGCAATTTTATGACATTAAAGTTTGTATTAATTTTTGTCTGGGTCGAAAATCTTTATATACTGGAATATCTTTGTAAAAGAGAAGATGAGGATAATATAATATATTTTTCTCAGAAGTAGCAAAGGTGGTCAATGACTGTTCTATGTTAATATATATTTTATGTGTATGTTTGATTATTAATCTCTGCTATTTCCTTCAGGTTTTATGAATGGGGGTTACTTCAACTTTACCATAATTTTTTTTTTAAAATAATTTCAATATCTTATACAATCAAATTGTGCTCTAAATTTTATGATATCAATTATTTTTTAAAAAAATAGTTATTTTATTTTAAATTGATAATCTCATAAAACTTATAATACTAGTTAATTACAAGCACTTGTATAATTGAAATCTATTTTGTTATAATATTTAATTATTTTAAGAATTTATTCTTGTATTTAATTATAATATTATTGACCTTCAAAATAGGGAGAGGAGATATTTGGAGACGAGCTCGAATGGCGTTGCTCGAAACGGCTTCATGTGTGAGGTCGCGACATGCATGAGGGCTTCACCCTTAATGCATGCTCGATCTCTTTCCATTCTCGACATCAGTGTGTTGTGTATTCTTATGGGTGGGGTATGTTTTGGCTATAGGGGTAGTTTTCTTTCTCTGTGTGCTTTCTTCTCCTAACGTGTGGGTTTTGGCTAGGGGGGAGGCATTCTTTCTCATCGGTTGTTCGTAGTTTCATATGTTCTCATTGTTGGTCACCACTCTTGAGTGGGGTTTGGCTCTCTTTGGGCCCGTTTTATGCCTAGTACGGGCTCTATGGGTGTGGATTCCAGTTTTCCCTCACAAAGTTTTGGGACGCGATTTTGCATGGCTCAAGGGGAGACATCAAGGGTCAAATCCCCTTTGGATTTTTGTGTTGCTTTTGGGGCCTCGCCTCCAAATCGTTCTCATAAGGTTTTTAATAATAGTTGTTTTCAAATGACTCAAGTAATGGTGGATTTGTTCAGGTTGGTGGTTCTCGTATTCCAAAGACAAATGGGTGCCTTGAACATTCCAAGGAAAGGTCAGTGTTGGTTATTCAATTTGAATCGATTGCGGAGGACATCGAGTATTTCTCAAAACATGCTTTGCTTTGCAAATTTTTGGGAATGAGGGTTTCACTCCAACTTCTAGATTCATGGGCTCATTGTACTTGGTCCCCAGAGGGTGAGATGGAAATAATGTTGTTAGAAAAAAATAATTCATGGTGACAGTTAATTGCATGGCGAATCACAAGAGTTTTTGAAGGTGGGCCTTACTTCCACAACCAGGTTGGTCTATTCATTAAGCCCTGGCATGCGAGTTTTGATCCTTCAGAGGAGCTTATGAATCGGGTGTTGGTATGGGTTCGCCTCCCTAGATTTCCAGTAGAATTTTGGCGTAATGACATTTTGCATCGAGTTGCTTCATTATTGGGAAAACCAGTGGGTCCTTCTCAGCAAACTCAGGATAGAAAGGTAATGACTTTTGCTTGTATATGTGTTGAAATGGATTTAAATAACCCTATTCCAGATTCTTTGGAAATTTGTGTGGGTTCATGCTCTTTGGTGCAACAGCTTGACTACAAGACTTTGCCATTTCGTTGTCGTCTTTGTCGTGAATATGATCATTTATAGAGAAGATGCTCGAAGTCTAAAACTTCAAGGAATCGGGCAGCTTGGCCTCCTCACAATCCATCTAAGGTTGACAAGGGCAAGGATCTCGTGCTAGGCAAGACTGTGGGTGTTGAGGGTTTTATTCTTGTCGAGGCTCGTAATAGGAACTGGGGCCAAAAGAGGACCCTTAAGGAGCGCCAAGAAGGAGATTCCTTTAACAGATTTGAGGTGCTAGATGATCTTGGTCATCAGGAGGTGAATCTGGGAATGTTGTTTTTGGATCAGGGTGTTTCAGAAGGGGTTCAAGAGGGAATCATTCCTGAGTGCATCCAAAATTCTCAAGAGATTGGGGTTGTTCAGTTGGAATCAGACCTGAGTATGGTGGTTCATGGGAGGGTTGATACTAGTGTGGATATGAAGTTGGGGGAAGGGAGGCTCTCCAGTCCATTGGTGAAAGTGGGAGCAGACTCAGTAAAAGATAATAAGGCTTCTCCTTCATTGGGAATTCTTCAGAAGGACCTAAAGAAAGGGGTGGTGGAGAAGTCTTCTAAAGTTGGGAGAAAGAAGGATTTGGAGAAAATAAAGTTGATGGGGGAGTCTTTGGTGGAGTCTGGATCTATAAATACTCTGGATTCACATTTCTCTAACCCTCCAAAATGAATGTCCTCTCCTGGAATGTAAGGGGCTTGAACAGTGGCCCTCGACAAAAAGTTGTTTGTGATTTGTTGTGATCTCATTCTCCTGATGTTCTTTTTCTATAGGAGACTAAGTTAGCGGTTGAAGGTATGATGGCTTTGATGCCTAAGTTGTGGGCGTGGGGCAGTTGCTAGTGTATTGGGGCTCATGGTAATCCAGGTGGGTTGGCTTGCCTGTGGAATCCATTGAAGATTCATCCTCTTTGGTGGGTGTCCTCCAAGTCTTCCATCTTTGTGGTTGTGTCAAGTCTGAAGTTGGGGGAAACTATTCTTCTCTCAAACATCTACACGCCTACTGATTTTCCTAGTAAGAAGCTATTGTGGTCTCATATTAGTTATGTTTGGAGCCTAGCTCCTTTGTTCCCTTAGATTGTTGCAGAGGATTTCAATGCCATTATTGAGTTAGATGAGAAGAAGGGTGGTGTTGCAAGATTGGAGCCCTCAGCTTTCCTTTTTCATGATAGCATCTTTGCATTGAACCTGGTTGACATTAAGCCTCAGAATGGGAAGTTTACTTGGAACAATAGGATATTGGGGGAGAGTTGTATTACTAAGAGACTTGATCATTTCTTGGTGTCCTATTTTTGGGTTGGTGGAGGGTTGTCTTCTAGCTCTAATATTTTGGACTAGAGGGGTTCAGATCACTGGCCTATTAAGTTTTCTACTTCTTCAGCTCAGGTGGCTCGGTCCCCTTCTTTCAAGTTCCAGCTTATGTGGTTAAGAGATTCTTCTTTGCAGGTGCATATGGTTGATTGGTGGAGAAGGGGAAGACCTGCTTTTGGCACTGCCATGTATTCCTTTTCTAAGTTGTTGCAATATGTAAAATATCAACTTAAAAGGTGGAATAAGCAGTACTTTGGCAATATTTTTCATGCTAAGGTTGATGCTCAAGCTAACCTAGATGTTATCACTCAGGAGATAAGGGAGTGTGGTCTTTTTGAGGATTTACTTAGGGAGGAGGCCTAGGCTTGGAAAGCTTTGGAGGAGTGTGAGCTACGTGGGGAAATTTATTGAAAATAGAAGGCTAGAGTTGAGTGGTTACAGGAGGGAGACAGAAACACTGCTTTTTTCTTTAGCTCCATGAAGGCTAGGAGACATGGTAATTCTATGCCTATTCTGGTGAATGACAAGGGTGAGCATCTATCTTCCTTGCAGGATATGTCTAGAGAAGCTTCACAGTACTATGCTTCTTTATTTTGTGAGGACTCTCAGGATGGTTTAGAGGAAGAAAACCAAGTTCTTTCTTGTATTCCCTCTTTGGTCACTAGGGAGATGAATGAGTATCTTTTGAGTGATATCTCGTTGGAGGCTATTGTTTTCTAGATGAAGAAAGGGAAAGCCCTAGGTCATGATGGTTTTCCAGTTAAATTTTATCAAGAATTTTGGGATATCATTAATTTGGACCTATTGGAGGTGGTGCTGAGTCTCTGAAAAAGAAGCAGATGTTGCGAGCTTTAAACTCTACTTTCTTTGCTCTCATTCCCAAATATGAGGGGGTGGATCGTCTAAGTCAATTTCAACCCATTTCTCTTTGTAATGTGGTGTATAAAATCATTTCCAAGTTGATAGCTGAAAGGCTGAAGCGATGGCTTAGTGGGCTTATCTCTGAGGAACAAAGTGGTTTTGTGGAGGATCGACAAATTCTGGATGGGGTGGCCATTGCTACGGAGACCATTCATTCAATGACATCCTTGAAAGAAAAAGCTATGTTCATCAAGCTTGATATGGCGAAAGCTTATGACAGAGTGAGGTGGTCCTTTTTGCGAAAAAATCTTATTGCTTTTGGATTTGCTAAGGAATGGATCCAGTGGGTGATGAGTTGTGTTACCTCCACTTCATTCTCAGTATTGATTAATGGGGAGCCTACTTCTCTTTTTAGTGCTTCTAGGGGTCTTCGTGAAGGGGATCCTATCTCTCTTGTAAAGAGCGGAAATATTTAAAACAAACATCGACAATACTTTAAATAAAATCATTTATATTCAAAATAAAGTTGACAACTCATTCATTTAGACATTAATAAAATTTAGTCGATTCCAAAACAATGACATGAAGTCGATAAGCTATATTCATCTACAATTCTAGTCTAAATACATACATGTGTAATATTACACAATTTCGATAATAATACAATAGAAGATTATAATTTCAGTTACAATTCAATACTTAGGCATTTAGTCGCCTTAAGCTATTCATTACATATTTCAAGAATAAATAAAACATAAAAGAAGATGCCATCCGTTGATCTTCAATCCAATAGCTAATCTTCATAAAAAAGACGAGAACAAGGATCGGGCGCTTTTTTCGCCCAACCTCGAAGCTTACGCTTCCCCAGAATTCCTTAGTCATTTAAGAAATACCCGACCTTGCACGAATCGCTTAGCAAAAAGCAGTCTACGAGCAAGATGGAATCTGGTGCATGTCTAGTATAACTAGTAAAACCACAAGCATTTTCATTTTTCTAAATCATTTAAGAAATAAGCAAGTTCGATATTAGGATATGGCAGAGAGTTCAATAATTCCATCTATTTCAATGGTCCTTAAGTTATTTGGCCAAGTAAAATGTCATGCATGACAAATAAAGCAGTTTTGGAAAAGCAAAACTACACTCTCTATTAACCCATATTCGGCACCCATCCCGGAAGGTAACTTTCCTAAAAACATAATATGCACATTCATTTATCAAGCATGCTTGGTCTAAACAGTCAAATACAATCTTTCAAAACAATAAAACTGAAAACTTGTTTGAAGCGAAAACAGTTAAAAATTATTTCTTTTTCATTGTTTAAATCCATAAAAGACATAAAATTAATATTTAAATTGAGTAAATTAAATAATCAAGAATAATGAAGGTGTATCTCCAGTATGCAAATTAAATACATATAAAAATAGTTATAAAAGAGCACAGGGTCATTCGTCATTGTACTCATCTATTTAATATTGTTCAAGTTTGTTTTTGTTATTTCGAAGTAAATCATATTTAAATTTAAATGGTTTATTTTTTGTTTTACATATTTTCAGAAAATAGATATATAATCTTTCAACAGATTTAAAATAACTCATTTTTTTGTTTTTGTTTTGACCGTTTGGTTTGCAATTTTTGCTAAGTTTAATCTCTATCTTGAAATTTCGTTTTAAGATTTAAAGGATATTTTATCTAAAATATCTTGTCTGGAACATTTTTAAAGTGCTTTTATAAATCGGAATAAAAACATTCGTTTTCTGTTTAAGATGTTTTTGAATCTAAATTTAAGAGATTGTTTTCTGTTTTGAATTCTCTTCCTATATTTTAATAAACTGTTTTATTTCATGATTTAAATCAAAATTTTCCTAAAATCTTCTGTTTCTTTATTCAATACTATTCTGGAAAAATTACAGTTTGGATTCGTTTGAAAGTTTCTACAAAATGTACTAAAACAAAGATTCTTTACTTGATTTACCATTTCAATCTGAAGATTATTCTTTCCTTAAAATTTTCTAAGAACAAAGGTTCTCTTTTCAATTTAAAATCTAAATACCAAAATTTAGAAAACAATTGTAAGACTTATTGTAAAATTTATGAATTAATTCTCAAATCCTACCTGGTAAAATTCTCAGATCTGGAAGTTGTAGAATGTGTTCTCCCTCTATATATTGTTGCTTTTGCCTCTCTGTCTCCTATCTTCTGTTATTGAGACTGTAATTTACCTTCTTCCTGGTTGTCTATTTTTCCTATTGCCTCCATACACCTTTCACCTTTCTCCTTCTCTGTTTCCTGTTGTTGTTGTGCGTGGTGAGAGGAGAGAATACTTGTAGCTGCATGGGTGAATGGAGGGATGTGAGTGGAGGTTTTGCGCATCTTTACCAGTCCCTACGCACCTCTTACCAGCCACTACACACCTCTTTGCAGCCTCTTTACAGCCTCCTTGACAGGCTGCGTAGAATACCAAGGGAACTCCTCTTTTCCTGGCCGCGCCTTCCTCTTGGCTGCATGGACGTCCTCCTTGCAGGAGTGTGGCAGTATGTGGAGTATGGAGTCCTACTGTGTGGAGTGTCATGAAGTGTGGGGAGACTGCGTGGGGTGTTGAAGATTCTTCCCACCTGCGCATGCTTCCTTGCTGGCCACACCTTTTGTGTTTGCCCACTATGTGGGGTGTGAGGAAATTAGATGGCTGTGTAGAATGTAAGCCTCCCTTTGTTTGCCTTCTCTCTAATACTGGTTGTGTGGATAGGTAAGATCCAAAAGAAATAGCAATACAAACCAAAAATTCCTCCTTTCAATAATACTTTGTCATATTTTGTTTATGCTCACGAACACCAAAAACGGATTTCTCTCTCCTTTTCCAATTTCAAAATTCTTCCAAACTGCTTTTTTCTCTTCCATGCATTGTTGGAGATATCAAGAAAAATGAGATCCACTATTTTAGATTGATCTCCAGATCAATTCTATAACTCTAAGTTTTTAAAATCTGATTGCTTTTCAAATTTGATTGAAGATATTTCTTCAACTTGTTACTTGAAGTTTCCTTTGAATTCCAAGTTCAATTTGCATGTAATTTGTTTTCAATTTGTTTCCAATAACTCCATTTTAAGATTTTTGTTCAATTTCAAATTGTTAAATCTTTTCTGCTTTCCATATTTTCAATTTAAAAGCATTTAAATTTAAAAAACATATTATTCATTTAAATTTTATTAAATTTTGAAATATAAGCATATTATTTTCAAACAATAATAAAATATTTAAACAAGAAATCCAATCATTTAATTTAAATCAATTTCATCAAATTTAACCAAATCGTCATTTTTAAATCAACATGCATTTTTCACAAATGGGTAAGTGCACCAATCTGTGACACAATTTTGGCTCTTAAGATGCCACTTTTTTTTCTAAAATCAACAAAATTTGATTTGCACGAGAAAATGAAGATAGTTACGCTCAAAATTTCAAGATTCAGAAAAAACAAAAGTTGAAGGGCTCTGAGTCTAGTTTCTAATCTACTATTGTTTTTTGAAATTAATGAAGATTAAGGGTCTCAGAAAAGGGGGCAGTCTGTTTTTATCAAAAAATAGGATAGCGCCTGAAGGCTCCCCCCTTTTTGGTTAACTTTTTTTGAGAATTTCAAAAATCCCAATGGTGAGAAATTAGCTAACACCATGTAGTTTATCCTCCTTCTTTCGGATAATTTTTTTAATGAATATATAATATTTTATGAATTTTCAAAGTGGACACATCCTGAAAAGTTGAAATTTGAGTGTGCTCCCCCCCAAATTTTTTGCAAACTAATCGAAAATTGATTTATTTATTTTTTATCATGTGTAGAATGGAATCTAGTTTCAAAAAATGTAATTTTTTTTCACGTTTCGATGAACGTGTAAAAATCTATCCTAAACCTAGCACATGTTGGTTTTTGACCAAAAACGAAGGCATTTACAATAGAAGCCATGGATCAAAACCTTAACTAAATCAAAATGAAAAAAGAATTACATATTTAGATAGCTAAGAGAGAGGTTAACGCTATCATGGTTTTTTTATAAACTTTCATTGAAAGACATGCAAATGAGATGGGGAGCACAGACGAAAATATGAAAAAATTTGGCAAATCTTGTTAATTAACACGTCCAAAGCAAGACATTTGGTGAGCGCCAAATGGCCTGCTTTGGACAGAAGTGGAATTTCCCCTCTTTGGTGAACAACTTTGATAATACTTAGAGTGCACAATTTATGATCGTAGAGGGATAGTCGAGGTTTTACCTTTCATACCTTCTCTAACTCGTTACCGTAACTGGATAACTTTTTATCCCTCTGAAGTCTTTATCTCTCAGGTCTCACTCCCTCCCACGTGACCTAGACTACTCTCTCAGTCCAATCCCCTTTGTTAGGTCTCTTTCCTTCCCACGTAGATACCTAAATAAATCTATCTCACTCCAACCCCCTTTTCTCACTCTCCCTCTTTGGTCTTTTTATCTCTCTCACTCCATCTCCCTCTCTTAGGTTGTTATCTTTCTCTCTTTGTCTCTCTCTCTCTCAAGTCTCTCCCTCCTACCCACTCTCCCTCTCTTAGGTCTGTCACTCACTCCCTCTATCTCTCTCCCATTCCCTCTCTCTCTTGGGTATCTCCATCCCCCTTTATCTCTCTCCTACTCACTCTCTCCCACTCTGTCTCTGTCTCTCTCTCTCTTAGGTCTCTCCCTACCACCCCCTCTCCCTCTCTCTCTCAAGTATCTTTGTCCTACCCCCTCTCCCTCTCTCTCTTTTTCAAGTCTCCCCCTCCTACCCCCTCTCCCTCTCACAGTCACTTGCTCTATCTCTCTTCCAATCCATCTCTATCTCACTCCCTCTATTTGTCTCCATCTACCTCTCCATCTCTCTCAAGTATCTCCCTCCCACCACCTCTCCCTCTCTCTCTCAAGTCCCTCTCTCTCTCATGCCCTCTATCTCTCTCCCACTCTCTCTCCCTCTCTCTCTCTCAAGTCTCTCCCTCCCACCCACTCTCCCTCCCTCTTTGTCTCTCAAGTCTCTCCCTTCTACCCCCTCTCCCTCTTTTAGGCCTCTCTTTGTCTCTCTCACTCACTCCCTCTATATCTCTCCCACATCCTCTCTCTCTCTCACTCCCTCTATCTCTCTCCCTCTCTCTCTCCCTCTCTCTCAAATATCTCCCTCCCACTCCCTCCCACTCTCTCTCCCTCCCTCTATCTCATGTATCTCCCCCCACCCCCTCCATCTCTCTCAAATCCCTCTCTCCTGAGTACTCCCTCTCTCTCCCACCCCCTCTCCATCTTTTAAGTCTCTATCTCTGTCTCTATGTCTCTCCCTCCCTCTCTCTCCCACTCCCTCTCTCTCTGCCACTTTGTCTCTCTCCCTCCCTCTATCTATCTCCCACTTTTTCTCTCTCCCTCTCTCTAATGTCTCTCCTTCCCTCCTTCCCACCCTATCTCCCTCTTTCTCTCTCTAAAGTATCTCCATCCTACCCCATCTTCCTCTCTCTCTCTTTTTCAACTCTCCCCCTCCTACACCTTCTCCCTCTAATAGTGACTCCCTCAATCTCTTCCACTTTATCTCTCTCCCTCCCTCTCTCACTCCCTCTATCTATCTCCCACTTTTTCTCTCTCCCTCTCGCTAATGTCTCTCCTTCCCACCCTATCTCCCTCTTTCTCTCCCTAAAGTATCTTCGTCCTACCCCATATTCCTCTCTCTCTCTCTCTCTTTGTCAAGTCTCCCCCTCCTACAACTTCTCCCTCTCTCTCTCTCCCTCTCCCTCTCCCTCTCCCTCTCTCTCAAGCATGTCCCTCCCACCACCTCTCCCTCTCTCTCTCAAGTAGAGGGTTTAGGGATTAAGGGTTAAGGGTTGAGGGTTGAGGGTTGAGGGATTAAGAGGGTATCAGGGTTGATGGATTAGGGTTTAAGGGTTGAGGTTTGAGGGGTTCAGGGATTAAGAGGGTATAGGGGTAGATGGATTAGAGTTGAAGAGTTAAGGGTTGAGGGATTAAGATTTTAGAGGGGTTGAGGGATTATGGTTTGAGGGTTGAGTGATTAAGAGGGTA
>CM021106.1:226290489-226421450 GCA_007115665.2 Sequoiadendron giganteum
GGTTGAGGGATTAAGAGGGTATAGGGGTTGAGGGATTAGGGTTGAAGTGTTAAGGGTTGAGGGATTAAGATTTGAGAGGGGTTGAGGGATTAGGGTTTGAGGGTTGAGGGATTAAGAGGGTATGTGGGTTGATGGATTAGGGTTTAAGGGTTGAGGGTTGAGGGGTTGAGGGATTAAGAGGGTATAGGGGTCAAGGGATTAGGGTTGAAGGGTTAAGGGTTGAGGGATTAAGATTGTAGAGGGGTTGAGGGATTAGGGTTTGAGAGTTGACGGATTAAGAGGGTATGGGGGTTGATGGATTAGGGTTTAAAGGGTTGAGGTATTAAAAGCATATAGGGGTTTAGGGTTTAGGGTTGAAGGGTTAAGGGTTGAGGGATTAAGATTGTAGAGGGGTTAAGGGATTAGGGTTTGAAGGTTGAGGGTTGAGGGTTAAGGGTTGACGGATTAAGATTATAGAGGGGTTGAGGGATTAGGGTTTGCGAGTTGAGGGATTAAGAGAGTATGGGGGTTGACGATTAGGTTTTAAGGGTTGAGGGTTGAGGAGTTGAGAGATTAAGAGGGTACAGGGGTCGAGGGATTAGGGTTGAAGGGTTAAGGGTTGAGGGATTAAGATTGTAGAGGGGTTGAGGGATTAGGGTTATTGATTAAGATTGTAGAGGGTTGAGGGATTAAGGTTTGAGGGTTGAGGGATTAAGAGGGTATGGGGGTTGATGGATTAGGGTTAAAGGGTTGAGGGTTGAGGGATTAAGAGGGTATAGGGAATTAGAGTTAGGGTTGAAGTTGAGGGATTAAGATTGTAGAGGGGTTGAGGGATTAGGGTTTGAGGGTTGAGGGATTAAGAGTGTATGGGGGTTGATGGATTAGGGTTTTAAGGGTTGAGGGTTGAGGGGTTGAGGGATTAAAAGGGTATAGGGGTTTAGGGTTTAGGGTTGAAGAGTTAAGGGTTGAGGGATTAAGATTGTAGAGGGGTTGATGGATTAGGGTTTGAGGGTTGAGGGTTGAGGGTTGAGGGTTAAGGGTTGAAAGATTAAGATTGTAGAGGGGTTGAGGGATTAGGGTTTGAGGGTTGAGGGATTAAGTGGGTATGGAGGTTGATGGATTAGGGTTTAAGGGTTGAGGGTTGAGGGGTTGAGGGTTGAGGGGTTGAGGGATTAAGAGGGTATAGGGGTCGAGGGATTAGGGTTGAAGGGTTAAGGGGGTTAGGGATTAAGATTGTAGAGGGGTTGAGGGATTAGGGTTTGAGAGTTAACGGATTAAGAGGGTATGGGGGTTGATGGATTAGGGTTTAAGGGTTGAGGGTTGACAGGTTATAGGGGTTGAGGGATTAGGCCTCACTTATTTCAAAATCCCTCTTTGTCAGACCTCACTTACCTCCCACTATACTTTCTTAGGTATCTCCTTCCCACCCCCTCTCTCCCACTTTGACTCCCACTCCTTCTCTCAGGTGTCTCTCTCCCAACCTCTCTCCCTCTCTCTCTCTCTTAGGTTTATCCCTACCATGCCCTCTCCCTCCCCCTCTCTCTCTCCCACTCCCTCTCTCTCACTCCCCCTCTCTCTCATTCCCTCTATCTCTATCCCACTTTGTGTCTCTCCCTCTCTCTCAAGTCTGTCCTTTTTAGAGGAACATATTTGGCGCTCACCAAATTTGGCATGCGCTAAATGGGTTTTTACCTTGAAACGGTAAAAATAAGGCTTCACCCCGTGATTCAAGCCCACATTCTCTTGTATTTGTCTGGTTCATCACTTTATTTGAGTCAAAAACACCTTTTTTTATGCAGTTGACTTCATATTGTACCAATCTATGCTTGATCCATCACCTTTTTACCAACAGTCTGCATGGTAGACAACGTAGAAGAAGACATTTTGAAGTTTCTACATTATTTTACATTATTTGAGGTAATATATTCATTTTGGTAAATTGAAATGTTTGTATTTAGTATATTTGTTTGTTTTTGACAATATAAACTAAATTTCCTTAATGATTTTATTAATAATAACAATTGGACTTAGAATTCAACATTGAATTAGATGAGATTTACATAGAAAAGTTCAATTTTTATGAGTTTGAAGAACAAAAACAATAAAAACATGACATTTACTTAATATAAATTTATTTATGAATTCTATTTGCATTGCTTATAGTAGTCCATTTCTAGCATGGCTAGTGGAATTCACCATATTTCATTCTTTTTTCAACTAATTTGGAAAACCTAATAGCTTTCATCAATGTTAATGCAAGTGTCCATTACTTTTTTTGTTCCATACAAAATTCAACTTCATCACATGTGCTTAGATAAATTCAAGTGAGTTGACATAGTTGAGAATGCTTATTGTCTTTCTAAGTTACCTCATTGCCAAAGAAATAGTGAATAATTATAAGATATAGCATCACAAACCCTTCTTTGAGTCCATATTCTTCATGACTTTGTTGACAATCAAAATTTTGGTTTTGAGAAAAATAAACACAAGAGTCTCTAGTTTTCATTTAGGTGGAAACAATTTATGCCCTAGGTTTGTGATGCAGAGTAGGGAGACAAAACCTTCAACAATCATAATTAGATCAATTTCAAACAATCTTCAATCTCAAAAACCTCAATTCAATGTTGAACTGACCAATTCACATCTAAAACAAAACAAATATCATCCATAAATAACAAGCTATGCTTTTCAAGAACACTACCATTCTAAATATGTTTAATAAGCTTCAATTCCTCGAAGGAGAGGTTGTTACCCCATTTTTTTTTATCAAGAAGAACATTATTAAATTCTAGAAATTTACTGGTTTCTCTCACTTTTCTTGTTGCTATACGGCCTATACGAACTATAAAATGATATGAAACCCATTGGATTTTGTAGATTAATGAATTAGCTTTCATTTTCATCTATTTAGAGGTTCTAACTTTTTGTATAGCGAAAGTTATATTGTTTTTACTGTTGCTACCTACTTTCACAGTGTTCTTGGATTGAGGGGTTTCTTTATGTACTTCGACCCATTACACTTTTTCTGCCTACTGTAACTTGTGGAATGGGTCCTCTAACTTTTAAAATACATGCCTAACCTATTTAAAATGTTTTGGGGTCAAGGTTGGGTGTTTGGGATAATGTTCTAGGACTGTAGCAGGGTCTTTTCATGGTGAAAATTAGGTCTTGAAGTGGTGTTTTGACAAAATGTGGGAAGGACTGTCCATGTAATGTATTATTCACCATGTGCAGGGTCTAGTAAGTGTGTTTGGTGCTTTGTATGGGTCTAGAAGGTCCAAGAGATAGGAGTTTCATTAAAACCCCAAGTATTTTGCATAAGGCAAGAGGGTTTAGTGTATTAGGGGTCTAGAGGTCTTGGACCTGGAAACAAATCAGGAAATTGGAGGTTTTGACACATAAAATACTACTGTTTGAGGATATTGTGTAAAGATGTAGTGTTTAAAATGTACTCTCTTTGTAAATTAGGCCAATTAAATAACTTTTTCCAAGGTGGGTCTATTGGAAGTCAATGTTGGTCTAAAGGAGTTGATGCTAGGGTTTACCTATGTTTTATAACTTGTAAATGGGTATCTTAATCATCCCTGAGTTTGTCAAATGTTTTGAAAAATCTTGGTGAAAAGGCCCTTGAACCGGGTTACCTATGCTACAAGGGAAAGCTTGGTAGAAGTTGGGATTTTCAGTTGAACATTTGATTTTTCTTTGGAATCTGATTGATTCTCATTGATTTTCTATATTGAATGGTTTCCACCCCTCTCTACATCAATATTTTTGTAAATGTATTACTTACTTTTTCTCTATGTGTGTTTGTGGACATGTAGCATTCAAGGTCATGCCAAGGAAATGATCAAAGCCTCTAACACCAGAAGAACGTGCAATTAAAAATACAAGGAGAAGAGAATCAGAAAATGTAGCTCATGAAGTAAAGGAATTGCAGCCCATACAACCACAAATTCCTGTGCAATCTAAGAGAGATGTCAAATTGGAAAAACAAAGGGCACGAATGAGGAAAGTTCGTGGAAGGACAAGAATGGATACAAAAGCTGGGGGCACATCATCAACCATAGGTGAAACTCAATGCACATCTCCAATTGAAGACACATTGACAACAACATATGGTTTTCCAGGTACATCAGAAATCACATCTCCAATTGAAGACACACCATCAAAAACATTGTGTTTTGAAAGTACATCAGCAAACACATCTCTATTTGAAGGAACTCCACAAACGACATCTCAAGTTGGAGGTACAACATCGTTTACATGTCAACCTCACGGTATGTCATCAATTGCACCTCCAATTGAAGGTACATGATCTATCCCCGATGTTGTTGACCTTCCCAATATTGACACAAATTTACATTTGAGAACTCCTCCTAGAGTTTTGCATAGAAAACCTACATTTTTTATTGATATTGATTCCAATGTTTTGAAATGGATGCCTAATAAGATTCCAAAACGTACATGTCAAAGATATGTAGAAAGGATATGGAGTTTGGTTTTTGCGAAGCTAAGTGAGGGTGGAAGATGCCAACTATTTGTTGAAATGATGAGGCAACTCAAATTTAGGCCCACCATGAAGGCTCTTGGGCTAAGAGTTTTGAATGACTCAAGTGAAAATTCCATTGTAAAGAACTTGATGAGTGCATACGAGAATGTGGGTTCCACCTCATGAACAAAGGATAGTTGTGCCACACGACGTGTGATGACAACAACACTGTTAAGCAGTCAAACAAGGAACAAGGTGAACCTTACAAAGGCAAGTAAGTCTTTGAAAATAAGTAGATCATCTCTAATGAGAGCTTAAGGAAGGTGTGAAAGAGTGGAGGATCCAAATAGCAATGAGTTATGGGCATTTTCGGGTAGAGTGCCACGGAAAGACACAAGAATTGCTCAAGGCTTGAGATCTTTAATTGTGAATTATTGGAAGGATAACACAAGGACCTCTCCTGATCAAAGAGATTTTGTAAGAAGGAGAATTGGTAGTAAAAATTGTGAGCCACATCCAATGCATTAGTTGGATACCACTCAAACCCAATTTTTTGTTGATTTTGTACAAAAGTTTCCTGAAATTAAAATATGTCAAAGGTATTTTGAAATGCTAAAGCCTTTTTATGTCAAAATAAATCACACACACACTACTTGTTGTTGTAGGTTTCATATTGAGTTTTCTAACCATTATGATGTTTATCGACGTATATGTGTAGATATGCATATTGACAATGTTTTGCAGGAATGTAACATAATGCCTCCACCTAAATCGTCAAGGAAATTTTTGTTTTCCATTTTATGTGAAAGAGAGGATAGTCAATTTTTTTACAAAAAATCATGTTTGGATGGCACATGTGATCATTGTGGTGGCATGCAACATTTTCCAATTTTCCAACACATGGCTAGTACACACACAATTGGAGACAAAATTGTGAAATTTGGAAAATATAAGACAATGGCATACAGTCTAAAAGATGGGAAAGAAGCAAAGAAGTGTGAATTGGTCAGTGATAAGATTCTAGTGTATCAATTTATGGGCATTTTTCATGATCGGGTGGTTTATGATTATGCAACGCATACACACAGAGCACAATGGTTGGACTCAGTTCAAGTTATGCAAGGACATATTTCCACTTCATCATATCATTTCAGTTGTCGACTTCGCTGAGAACTACACACTACAACCATAGAACGAGGTTCAATCACAGTACTACAACTCTGTGCAGGTTGCTATATTTGTACATATAGCATTCATTCATGCAAATGATAGTATAGAGGAAAATAGGAAAGTATTGAAGGAGTATCACTTTTACATCAGTGATGATCGCACACATTCTACAGAGTTTGTTCAAGGTTGCTTTCATATGTTATATGCTGATCTGGCTTACAGGGGCATATCATTTAGTCAGCATATCATATGGTCAGATAATTGTACATCACAATTCAAGAACGCCAGAATGTTTTACTAGTTGAGCAGGATGCATAGGATTAGTGGTGTTCAGCATATGTGGAACTTCTCAGAGGTCGGGCATGGAAAGGGGGAGCATGATGGAGCAGGTGCATGTATCAAAAGAGCCCTAGCACAAGAAGTGTTAAAGTACACAAACAGTGTAAAGTTGACAGATGCAAGATCAATTGTCTAGTGGTGCAATGGTTCAATGGGTCCAAGTAGTGAAGGTAATTCTTTAGTTCGTAGATTTTTTCATTTAGTAGATGATACTAACATTGCAAAATATGAGGATTGTTGTACACTAATAGGATCGAGTGAGATACACTCTTTTAAAAGCTCCAATGCAGGTACATGGACTATCCATACAAGGAAGATGGCATGCTTTTGTTATGCATGTACACTTCAATCATGGAATGATTGCGAGTCAACAAAGTGGGTTGACAAATGGTCTGTAAGAAGTCTAACCCCACTTGACACTTATCAGCTCCCGACAGCTCTACAAATCACGAAGATGCAATCATCCATTGACTTTGATCATGTATCAAACCTACTAGAACCAAGTAATATATCTTACTTACAAGTTTTATTATGTTGCTCAATAAATAAATCTAACAAGATGAACATATCAATGCAGGGCACGTTTATGCGGTGATTGCAAATGAAGACAATGAAGAGGGTACAGATTATTACCTGTGCTGTTGTATCAAGGCCAAAAAGAAATTGGAGTCCTCAGTTATAGATGGAGAAAACATAGAATATCCAACATGTTCAGTGGTTGTTACTGGAACATGGCTTCGAAGGTATCTAATTAAGAATGTTGCAGTTTGGTTGTTTGAGGACTTCGACACGCATCAAAAAATTCTTCACTATTCAAACCTTGTCGTCACCACCAACGTTCATTTGATCAAATATAAGGGTAGACCCGCGAACAAGAACTTGTGGAAAGTGCGTGAGTCTGACCACGAGGCAATACTCAACTCAATAAAGAGTCGAGAAAATCCAAATGGTTCCTTGGATTGATTTGTAAGTATGCACATTGAATTTGTAAATCCATGTTATTGATTGCTCTTTTGGACCAACACCTTGCAATAAGGTTTTTTCACCATTACTGTTTGATGTCATATGCATTTACGACTGTCATTGATCCTTTTTTGATTGTGACTGTAGGTAATACTGAAGTTTGTCGAAGTATATAAGAAAAGAACAACATCGGTTGCTAGTGCAAGTGTTCAGTGGTATGAGAAACATCAGTTGCTGGTGCATTTTATGGTTGTCAATCTTCTCTTTCTTTTCCATCTCCTAGATTTATCGAATTCTTATATGCTACATGTTTTATGTTAAGCCTCTCAATGATATATTTGAAATTTATACGTAGGGTCATCGAGAGATGATAAAGTAGCGAATGGGCACATCACCATTGTAGGACCTTCAATCGACCTCCTTATCTAGCATGCACGAAGGTGATAGTAGGTCTTGTCAGCTGCATGACTGACATTATTTAGTTATTTCTCTTTTAATGATTTTTATGTGAGTCTATGTCTAAGATTGAGAGGCTTTTGCAAGTTTTTTGTGGAACAAATTCCAATGATACTACACAACCACATCTAGAGGCTACTACCCATGTGTTTCATAGGGAGCATGGGATGTACATGTTCTGAACCATTTTGGAATGCAAATAGCTGGGCCAGCTGAGGTGGAATGGAAAAACGAAACTGGGCAACAATTCCTTTTGTTTCTTCTCAAGTACAATATATTTCATGATCTGTGCTGGAAATGGGAGGATTATTTCCCTACATGTATTGATACAAGTATTGATAAATGGGAATATTTTCAAGATGTTCTTCCATCACTATTTTAATATTTGTCATTGACTTAGTGTATTTTTTGATATATTAAAATCATGAGAAATTAATACATGCAAATGTGTATATTCCTTAATATATGCCTCAATTAAATGTGTATATTATATTTAAAATCAGTGAAAGAAAACAAGGCATTTGAAATTTTATCAACTCTAAGCTCTGTATGGTATCCTTTTATCTTTGTTATTGATTTGCTCTGTGGTGCATGAGCACCCAGATCATGTAAATGCCTTCAAAAGGCTAATTTATCAAATGTGTGTGTTCAAATCTAAAATTAAGTTTCAATTCTATGTAATGATCAATTTGAATGTATTAAAGTCATGTACTAAGTCATTAGGTGGTCACTTAAGTAGATTTTCAAAATGTTGCTAAAGTTGGTATAATGTAATTCATGGCTAGAAGTTAAGGTTTGAAGAAAAGACCTTGGAATGGAGTGGGAAATGGTTTATTAAGTATGTACAGACCATATTTAATGTATCTTAGCCCTTGGTAAGGTGTTTTGGGTCAGGAGTGTAAAGATTCAATAAACCCCTGTGTGTAAGCCTAATTTGGCCTTTATGCAAGCGTAACAATAGTTTTTTTGAAGGTGTTGTTCCTAAACAGCCACTCCTAAGTTTTATATATGTTATATAACTCAATAATGGGTATCCCAAACAGGTTTTATATCATGGGTTGGAGATGTTTTATGAAAATTATGGTCAATTTACAACAAATTTCCGGTAAATTAAGCCTTGTAGCAGCAATACATTCATTTTTAAGGTTGATCCTTCCAAAAAAATTATACCGTAATTTTTGATATGTTAAATTATTCAATAATGGGTCCTTGAAAAGGTAATTTTTCTATGGAGAATCAATGTGGTTTGTGAAATATACCCGTTTTAGTCTAGTTGGGCTAATACTCGCAATTTTGTGTTTTGATTGCAAGAAAGTGTGAATCTGTACAAACAGTGGTATGAGTGAATGTTTTTGTTTTGAAACTGCCTAAAGGATGATGTTAAAGGTGTATTAAGGTTTGATGAGAATATAGAATACTTATTTGGTGATTTGGTATTTGGTAGCCTTGTGAATTTCAAGTGAAAATGAAGAGTTTTTGTTGAAAGTTGAAGTGAGTTTTTGGTGAACTATTAACTGATCTTCTCAAATTGTGGTTTGGGTCATGAGTACCCCTAAAGTTTGTAGATGCTTTGCATCACTCTGTCAATATATACATGACATTAAATTCTTTGTAGTCTTCCATTTGAAAGCTTGTAGCACATCTGACTGCCATGAAAGCTCAAAAAATTGGTAGAAGAGACCTAAAAGGTAACAAAACCCTAACGTCTCAACCCACTCTTTCTTAAATTCAATCATAACAAAACAACCTACTCATGCATTTGAATTTGACTCATTCAAGGCATTAGAGACTAACCTATTACAAATTTTAAAAGAAAAGGTTGTTTTGACCCAAAAGGATTGAACATAGACTAACAATTGTAATTGTTTGGATCTACCAATTCATCCCCCCTCTCAGTTGATTGTGTGCCCTTCACCCTTGGCCTTTCCATTATTATCATAACTTTGAAGAAAAATATCAAAAACTACTCCAAGTTCCTAACAATGATATTGCCTCACATTCATCATCCTATATTGATCCATCCACTTTTGCCTCATCATCCACCTCACACAAATCCTTTCTAAATATCAAGGTCCAAATACGAGACAAGACAAGGGTTGTAGAGACTATGGTCTTAAAGGGTATTTTTATGTAGGACAACTCCCATCTTTTCCTAAGACATATGGAAAACCATAACACATAGAAAAAAGCCTCTTCTATCATCAAATTTGTACCCATGGTTTTCTCCAAGTGGGGAGAGCTAAACAAAGAGGTTATAGAGGAAGAAATCTCCAAATTGTTGTACCAATATGAGAAAGAGAAAACAACCCTACCAATAGATTAATGTGGTAATGGTTTCCAAGTCACTAAGAACATGGGGGATTCACATGACATGGTAGCCTTCGTCTACATCAACAAGGAAAAAGATAACTCGTTTTTCTAGAGAAATGACAAAGATATCAAGGGCTTGGGTATGGTTCATTATACGTTACTCCTAACATCGAGATTACCCCTAAAATCATATTGCTTAGGGTTGACAAGGTAGGGGCAGCGTATGCCTCATATAAATCGATGCAACCTAGGTCATCTCTAACATACCTTAGGGTATGATATTCAACAAAACAACTACTATGGTTCAACTAACTCGATCCCTTAGGGGTGCAAAGTGCAAAAGGGAAACAATTTTTGACAGGGTATTACTCATAAATTGTGGCGATTAAGAAATGTCTATCTGAACCTACGGGATCATGTGACGCCCCTCTATAATAACTTCTCTCGGTTTTCACTATCTCGGACGCATTTTCCTATGCTGGCGAATTTTCACTCGGGGAAAAAGTTGTCAAATGCAAGTAGTTGAAAGTTACAAAGTGGTGAAACTTTCGTTCTGCATCTTGTGTGACCAAATGAACTATTCCAACGCGTCCGGGTGGGTACATTTACGCTAGGCACGGTCCTCTCTCTTACCCAATAATGGTCAATTAGATTTTGATAATGGTCTAGAATATGATTTTGGTGATTTGGGAAACTGACATGTTGTCTTGGAGTGTTATAGAACTGGAGAAATCAAGTGAATTTGAGGAGAAATTGATGAAAAGTTTAGTAAACAAGTTGTTTGTTTAATTTGATCTTCTCCCGATTCTGTTTGGGATTGAAATCCCTTGAAAAAATGATGGTGTTGAGGAGTTTTATAAATTGATATTAAATTGCAAAATTTAAGACAAAGGGAGATGGATATTAAGTCTTATACTGAGGAGTTTTATAAATCGAGTTTAAGATATGTTCATCATGAGAATGAAGATGAAAATATTGCTAGATATATTGGTGGTTTAAGGTTAAACATACAAGATGGATTGGTTTTGGCTAATCCTAGAATTGTAGAGGACTGTTATCAAATGTCAATCAGGGTGGAGGAGAAAATGAAGAGAAGGAAAGACAAAACAACAAGAGGAAGCGGATCAAATCCTAATTTCAAGGAAAACAATGAGACTCAAGGAGATGACAAGAAGGACCAAGATCAATCTGATTCTAGAGGTGGATGGAGAGGTTCAAGGGGCAGATTTAGTGGAGGAAGAGGCTCCTACCAGTTCTCAGGAAGATGCTACACTTGTAACTAGCCTGGACATCCAGCCTTCAAGTGCCTTGAAAAGCAAGGCTCAAGTTCCTATGGTGGAGAGAGGAGGAATCAACTAGTGCAAGAGGATGAAGAAAGTGTGACCTCACCTATGGTGAACCTTACATCTGAAGTTGGAGAGAGTTTGATGATTAGGAGAACATTGCTCAAGGAGCCAATCTCTGAAGAATCCCCACAAAGGAAATCACTCTTCCAAATCAATTGCAAGCTACAAGGTAAAGTATGTAGGATGGTAGTGGATTCAGGTTCAACTAAAAACATGGTTTCTTGTGAAATGGTGAATAAACTAAATTTGAAAAGAATCCTTGATGGCTTACCTTACAAAGTATCTTGGTTAAGTGATGGCCAATCTTTGTTAGTAAATGAGCAAGCTATTGTAGATTTCTAGATTGGTGAGTATAGAGATAGTGTTATTTGTGACATTCTTCCAATGGAATTTTGTCACATACTCCTTGGAAGACCATGGCAGTATGATAGGTTTGCCATGCATGATGGGAAAGAAAATAAGTATACCATAAGGAAAGATAGCCATACGTTTGTTTTGACTCCACTTCTAGAGGATGTGAAAGGGAAAGCCAAAGTAATCATGTGTGGGAACAAGGAGCCTGTAAGTGTTGTGAGGGAAATCAAAAATTCTGGTAATATAGGCGCAGTGGATATAAGGACCGATGTAGCAGCAAAGGAGGTAATGACACCGGGTTTGTGTGAAAGTCTTATGGTTGGCACCATAGAATGCCCTATTCTTGTAGATGTGAGAGTAAAGAAAGAAAGGTTTGTAACTACAAAGATAGATAACACTGATAAAACAATGAAGAAGCAAGCTGGCAGTGTGTTGGGATTGATGAGAGAGTTACAAGGACAGCTTGTTGTTAAATGGGTAAAATGCTGAGTTTTGGAGATTTCAATGAACCTGACTTGGAGATTGTTTTCAAATTTCCATTGTATGAATGTTGAGAGTCTTTCTAGGGCCTTGGTGGAGATTTGTTGTTATTTTGCAAGATTAAAGGTTTGAAAACCTTGAGGGTGAGTTGATGCCTATTAGGCTGAATCATTATGAAGAAGAGTTCTTTGACTGCTCAAATTGACATTTCCATTGTTGTGAGTCTTCTCCACTCTGGCTCTGCATCAAAGCACAACTAAATTTATCATTTCAAAGCAATTTTTTTGATGCATTTTTTCAAGCAGTTCACTGCCTTGTCTATGATATTGCTTACTATTATGATTTTGATATATTTTTTTGAAGCATCCATAGCTTGTTCAAAATCACTTGTTTTAGGCTTTTAGCAATAGCAGCAAGGTAGTGAGCTGTTTGAGAAGATGCTTTGGTAGACATGTATGAAAAATGTGGTAGCATAGACAAGGCAGTGAATTGTTTGAAAAAATGCCTGAAAGAAATGCGGTCTCATGGTGATTATTGTCATTGCATTCCATCACCATGAGACCATAATTATTTGAGGCATTTTTTCAAATAGTTCACTGCCTTGTCTATGCTATTCCTTACTATTATGCTTTGACACATTTTTTCCAAGCATCCATAGCTTGTTCGAAAGCACCTATTTTAGACTTTTAGCCATAGTAGCAAGGCAATGAACTGTTTGATGAAATGCTTTGGTAGATATGTATGAAAAATTTCATACCATGGACAAGGCAACGAACTATTTCAAAAGATGCCTCAAAGAAATGTGTTCTCATGGTGATGGAATGCCATGAAAGTCCATCACCATAGGCATTCATCATGGCATTCCATCACCATGAGACCACATTTATTTGAGGCATATTTTCAAATAATTCACTGCCTTGTCTATGGCTTGTCATGGTATTCCATCACCATGAGACCACTTTTCTTTGAGGCATTTTTTCAAAAAGTTCAATGGCTTGTCTATGCTATTGCTTACTATTATGATTTGATAGATTTTTTCCAAGCATCCATAGCTTGTTCGAAAGCATCTTTTTTAGGATTTTAGCCATAGCAAGAAGGCAATGAACTATTTGATAAAATGCTTTGGTAGACATATATGAAAAATGTCGTAGCATAGACAAGGGAATGAACTATTTGAAAAAATGCCTCAAAGAAATGTGGTCTCATGGAATGCCATGACAAGCTAAAGCAATTGGCAGCTGCTCCTAGTTATTAGTTATGCAATGTGAAGTAATTGCATAACTACTTAGGTTGACTTTGTAAAAAGCTATATTGTAATTGAAATTTTGTCATCTATTAGCATCTAGTTATTCGTTATGCAATGTGAAGTGATGCTTTGAGTTTGAAAGATGTGCAATGCATGAATATAAACTAAAAAAATCTATTTTCTACAAAGGATGGTTATAGTGGTTGATCGGCTCAAGGGGTAGTTGGATGGTGGTATCAAGATATATTGCTGTAATACCCCAAGTTGAGGGTTGCTTTTGTTTAGTTTCTAATAAGAAAATATAATTTTGAAAATGTTGATCACTGGTTTTCTTTGTTTTCCTGAATTTTCTTTGCCTTGCACAAGCCCATACAAGTCTATCATGACTTGAGGCTTTGGATACTTGATTGCATATGTGTTTACTCTCTTTGCATCTGTTCTGAAGGTTTAAATCCACTGTTGGTGTGTGTGGGATCAACAAACTTGGTTACTGCTTTATTTTCTGTGTTAGGGGTTTTGAGGCAAACACCATGAGACATTAGCCAATCCACCTACTGTTTTGACCCTGTGGCTCAGTGGATTGGCCTGTACCATTATTAGTTTGGTGTTTGAATACTTTGGAGGCTGAGAGAATGAATAAACTCAATGGCGTGTGAAGTTCTAATGCTGTTTAAGGGTGTTTCCACCATGAAAGTAAGGAACTCAAGTAGTGAATCTAAGAAATACTGAAAGGAATGGGATTGTGAGTGTGTTTTAAGTTAGGGCAGAGGTATTGTGGGGTGTTTGGACCTTTGGAAGGATTGGGGGAAATTAGGCTTGGACCAGGTTTTGAGTTTGCTACAGGAGCACCTACACCACATCATCAATTTTTTTTTATTTGAATACATCAATAGGGAAATTTTAGTGTCTTTAGGTTTATTTTGTCTAATAAGCTTTGAGAGATCAATAATAATATAAATAAAGGGTGTTTTGTGTCTTAGAAGTCAATTAGAAATCATATAAGTTGTAAAATGCTGACAAAGCAACTTTAACACAAACAAATGTAATTAAGGGACCAGCTAATCCCAAGGTTGGTTATGGGTGTTGGGGAGAAGATGGTTGTTGTAAAATTCTTTAAAAATCCTTACCAAGGCTCAAATGAGAGAGTGGAAGAATATTTGTAACAATTTTACACAATAAACACCACGGTTTTGAGCAATTTTCTAGAAAAATACTATTTTCTTGATCTTTTTGAGTGTTGTACAGGCACATACAGGTTCTTCATGGTCTAATAATTTCAGAGGATGTGCCTATATGTTTTCTAATTCATTTATTTTTTATTTGGTCTCTTAAATCTTTGTTTGTAGAGAGAACCAACACAAATAGTGATTGTCCCAATGTTGCTGAATCAAGGGTTTGAGGGGAAATTTGTGATGTAACAATCAACCCACCTATTGTTTTCTATTGTACCTCAGTGGATTGATTGAAAAAATGTTATAATAAGTGTGTCAACTCATTTTGGAATAAGGAGTCATAATTATGTGGCATTTTTGTGATTGTTCTAAGACTGAACAGGGGTTTTCCAACATGGAAGTGAGGAACCAAAGAGAGGTTTTTAAGAATTAATTCCTGTAAGGGTTATCTGAGGGTTTGATGAGTTTGTGTAGAAGTATTTTGAGGTGTTTGGGGCTTTGGAAGTGTTGAGAGAGGTCTGGAGTTGTATGTTTCTTTAAAACCCTTGATTTTGTGAAGGTTTAGGAGGGTTTTTTGGGATAGTGAGTTAGAGGCTTTGTAGACACAAACTAATGATAAAATTTGAGGTTTGGTACCATGAACTAAGAATTTCCAAGGAATTTGGGTAGATACCTAAAGTTGGAAGGGTGGTCCCTTTGGAAAAAAAGGGCTAATTGTGAAGCCAAAATTGAAGTAGGTGTGCTGAAAGTCTATGTCGGTCCAAAAGAGTGACCACTGATTCTCTGGTATGTTGTGTAGCCCTGAAAATGGAATCTCAATCCATCTTGTAATTTTCTAGTGTTTTGGAAAGGTTGGGAGAAATTTGGCTAAAACTAACTTTTGAGTACTACAAGAATAACTAGTCACAAATGTGAGTTTTGGAAACCTTCATGAATCTGACTTAGGGATTGTTCTCAATTGATTCAATTGTCATTGTATGAATGTTGATGGTCTTTGTAGGGCCTTGGTGGAGTCTTGTTGTTAATTTGCAAGGTTGAGGAGTTGAGACCCTTGAGGGTGGGTTGATGCCTATTAGGCTAAATCATTATGAAGAAGAGTTCTTGATTGAGAATTGACATTTCCATTGTTTTGAGTCTTCTCCACCTTGGCTCTGCATAAGAGTGCTACAAGGGTGGATTGTTGGGTAAGGTGTTGAATGATGAGTTTGGTTTGATGGGGCTTTGAGGTTGTGTAGATTGCTCAAAATAGGTTGTATTAATCTTGTTAGGAGCCCCTGGAAGGCAGGTTGTTAGACTGATTGGGTTTGAGCCTCCTTGCCTTTGCATCGGTGAGGCACAAGTAATTGAAGCATTCCAAAGGATACAAACCACCACGAATGGAGATTATTTATACAATATGCTTTAGATCCAGGACTTATTGAGCATTCAAAATTAATTAACTAAGCATTAAATGTAAACAAAATCCATGCCTACAAAATTCAAGCATACAACTTACACGATACGCATGATAACATCATTCAAGAATGACAGTAGCAAAATAAGAGTGTCTTTAATCAAAAATCCGAAAGGCTATATAATGATATATATTGATAAAAGTATATAAATATATCCAAAAAAACCATATAGGCTTAGTACAAAGGAGCCATATGGACGTAAAATATCATGTATATATATCAATAGTACAAAACATATGTTCCAAAATGCTACATAGGAATACAACAAACAACACTAATACATAGTCATTTCCCTCTAGGGGAAGGAAATAGATCTCATGCTGCCTTTGAAATTCGAATGGATGGAGTGACTGTTGCTTCTCTTGTCTTTCGAACACGCATGCTACTCCTCCTCTCTTCACTTTGGACCTTCAACTGATACAATTAAAAGTAAATATGTTAAACCATAGAAATTGAATTGTGGAATGGAATATAACAAAATATATAATCACTTACCGCATATCTATAGTCATCATGCACATTTACGACATCACCACATCCACGATTTGGAGTGACAATCACCTATAGCAACCATGAAGATAGAAATTAAACTACATAAAATTATTATGAAAATTTTCTATAATAGACCATAAAAGAGAAAATATAATGTCAAATCGACTAATCTATTCCATACCTCTCTAAATGGATCAGAATTGGCTATTGCTGCAGCCACTCCATGGTCCATCGTGCCACCAACATCAGCAGGGATATCTCTTATCAACATCTGCAAATGAAACAATATCTCAGGTATCATGGTGATATAGGAGAACATAATGTGACACAATCAAGGAATACTTGAATGCAATGTTTGTGTTTCTCATCAATTTTTTATATTTGTATATACACAAAATTATAAAAACTAGTTAACATAGATTTACAACACCATTAATGAATAAAGGCTACCTCAGTGTACGTTGTTTGAGGATATGAATCATGAGGTGTGGAGGAAGAAGGTGCACCAGGAAATTGTTTGAAATCGGAAGCATGTTATGAGACAAACATTCAAATATAACATTCAACTATTCAAATGCAATAATAATATCTTTAATACTAGTTGCATACCTATGGACTCATCGTCGAGAATGTATAAGGGTTTGTAGGAATAGAGCATCCCTCATGAACAGTGCGAACCTGAAATTTCATCATATCAAAATTCTACTAATTTAGTTATTCTTAAATTTCAAAATATATTTTAATAAATAACATTAAAATAACTTGCTAAATTTTACCTGAGCATCAATGCCGAATGTATCATTCAGAATATCATCTGTGAAAGTCATCGCCTCTGCAACTGACGTAGGCTATGTAGTAGCATCACAAGGACCTTGATAATCGTACGTGCAAACAACACCACAAGCACCACAATGGTGGGGTAGCTCGGGGCCTACACATCTCCTCTACACCAGGCTCTACTAGAGGACTCGCACATTGTAAAATGGTCTAGGTGAGTGAGCCAATCGAATTCATCGTGTCCACCTCTATACTGTCCTTAACAATGGAAGGAACAATGGCATGCTCTACCATGAGTCTTCCCAAGGCTCTTGGTGCCAACTATGGATTACATCGTGCAACAGGTCTATTGTGTGTGGAGCCCCCACCCCTACCCTGAAAGTCTAAGATGTCAAAATAGTTTGGCATTTTATTGAGGACAAACTCGTAATAGAGTTTCCTCAAAAATTATTGCGGCACCTCATGGTTATTGCATGGAGGTTGGTCAAATACCATCCACCAGCGCTCCCAAAATTTGATTCTAATTAAATCATGGTGGCACCAATGGATGGGGAACCTCCTGCATGCATGGGACAAAGGTTCATTGGTTTTTGGGTCTTTAAATAGGGCACACAACTCGGCTTTGCTAATTTTTAGTTTTTTGACATCTGCATATGACAAACCATTAGCATAAAATTGTCTCATCTCATCTCTCTTAGTTGACCAAAAGTTCATTTGCTCGCTCATTTCTCCTACATGAGTTAAAATTGACTTCAATGATTTAGAAATCCCTCTTCTATAAGGGTGGGTTTTGGCATGCTCGGTTAATCTTGCAATTAATTGTTGAAGGTCTCTTTTATTGTTTTCAATTTGATTTTGAATATTTTCTTGTGTTCCTTGAGGATGCCTATGAATTGATGGAGGGGTTTCAGGTTGTTCTTGTATAGGAGGCTCTTCATGAGGGGGTGATTATGCATTCTCAATGTTTTGAGGTGGAGATTCATTCCTCGAGAACTAGAACAAAGTTTTATTATAAAATTCTATTTAACATTGCATTCCAAATCAAATTCGAAATAAATAGAATAGAAATACACACCTCTTTGCAATCTTCGACCTCTCTGACGTGTTGGAGGTATCCTCATTGAAAATGGCAAGCTAAGGATGCAAACAATGAAAGATTTTTGGTGAGCGCAAGTTGTAGACCTCAATTCCTCCTCCTCAAGCCGTAGGTTGAACAGAAAATGAGGGTTCCAAACCCGTTTTTTGTTTTTATGTGTAGAAACACATTTGGCGCATGCCAAATTGATTTTTTTCATTTGGAATGCACCAAAGGCCTTGTTTCGGGTTTTTTTGGATCATTTTTTCAATTTGGCACCTAAATTGTGTCACAGATTGGTGCACTTACCCAAATTTTGAGAAATTAAATTAAAACTAGATTTAAAAACTTGCAAACACGATAAACACAAAATGCATTAAAAATATTATCTAAGTGAGTGTGTGAGATTTCGTCTTATTTATAAATGTCAATCGGCTAAACAACTCTATTTGATTGTTGTTCTCGCCTTCAATCACGTTCACCTGTTCCTGCATTCACTTGCACTTGACTTTACATTAACAATGACAAACCCCAAAATTAAATGTAAATGCATTTCAATTTCACCTAAATTTGAATTTGAATTTAACTTTCATTAAAACAATCAATTAACTTCAATTAAAATAGCGACATCATGATTACTAATTGCATTTAATTAATCAAATGAAATCTATATGTGACATCTCCCTACTTATTTATTCTTCTTGTGGAAGGTTTGGGTAGACTAGTGAAACGTAATGTGGAGTTGGGTTTGATTCAGGGATCATGGAAGTGGGGAAATGGCTTACCTCCTCAATCACACCTGCAATTTGTGGATGATATGGCTTTGATGGGTCTGTTGAGATCAGAGAAGCTTTGAATCTACGCAAGGCCTTGGATATCTACCTTGCTGCTATTGGTCAAAGGATTAATGAAGATAAATCCTCCATTTTCTTCTTTAATAGTCCAAGGCCTATTCAGTAAAGGATTGCTCATATCTTGAGGTTCCAGATTGGTTCTCTCCCTTTAACTTATCTAGGTATTCCTATCTTTATTGGTAGACTTCCCAGAGAATCATGGTAGAATATCTTGGACAAGCTTCGTGTGAAGGTTAGTCATTGGACTCATCGATGGTTGTCTTTTGCTAGGTGTGTTATGTTGCTAAAGTCTGTGGTGCAAGCTCTTCCTATTTATAGGTGCATGTTACAGGTGGATCAAGTTGGATTCATGATGGATATGTACTCTCTAGCTAGACAATTCTTATGGGTGGGTAGCTTGTCCTCATCTAAGTGGAGCCTGGTTAAGTGGGATGTTGTTTGTAGCCCAAGGCGGGTGGGGGACCTTGGTTTGCAGAAGGCGAATTGGTTAGGGTTGGATTTGGTTGCAAAGCTTTACTGGAGGTGGTGTGTGGAATGGGATCATAGTTGGGCTAGGATTTTATCTCACAAGTATCTTCTAAGGATTCTTAAGGAGGAGCTTCCCAGGTTTCCTCTAGAAGGGAAAGGTTTGGTGATTTGGGGAATGCTTAAGAAAGGGGTTGTGCTAATCAAGGAGGACCTATTTTGGATATGTAATAGGGGGTTGAGGCTCTTTTTTGGTCTGATTCTTGGGATGTTTATACCCCCATTCTACCTTAGTACCCTAATTTGGTGACTCTGTCTTATCATTTTTTGGAGGCTGGTTGGTCTCGAGATTTATTTTAAGAAATTTGACCCTTGTGGAAAGGTGGAGGTGGCTAGGTGGAAGGACCCTGGTGAATAGCATGTTCTTGGGTTGGAGGAGGATTTTGGTGTGCTTCAAAATATCTTGGTTGGCAGACAATGCAACTCCCTTAGGGATAAGGATATTCTATCTTAGAGCCCGAAACCTAAGGGTGCTTTTACTATGGCTAGTGGTTATCAGGAGTTGCTTTCTCGTAAGTTTGGGAGGGTGGAGGTCCCTTGGTGGAAACATGTGTGGAACAAGTTTTCATGGACAAAGTGTAATTGTTTTGTATGGAATCTAGCTTGGAATAGATGTTTGGCATGGGATAATCTTCGTAAGCAGGGATTCCAGGGTCCCTCTATGTGTGTTATGTGTGCCTGCAGTGAGGAGGATTCTTCCCATTTATTTTTTCATTGTTCTTATTCTATGTTGCTTTGGAATTGGTGGTGGGGTTTTTGGAAACATCCTCGTGTACATGCGTCTTCTCTTGTTGAGTTCTGGAGTAATCTGGGAAGACCCCCCTCCCAGGTCTCTTTTCTCTAGATTATGTGGAGCATTGGTCCTACATTCATCCTTTGGAAAATTTGGTTGGAAAGGAATCGTAGGATTTTTCGTGGAGATAAGATGATGGCTCAACAGGTTTGGCACAAAAGTATTGGTATGATCCAAGAGACAGTGGAAGCCAAATGTGAAGTGGCCCTTCCATTGGAAAGAAGTGATGATGAGATTGTGAATAGATTGGGTGTGCAGGGGTTGACTCCAGTCTCTGCCTATTTTAGAAGAGGTAGGAGAGCGAAAAAGAAGGTTCAAAGGGTTGGAAGATGGCTGCCTCCTCTGGCGGATTTTTTGAAGATTAATTCTGACGGTTCTTCTAGAGGTAACCCAGGGCCTGCTGGTATTGGTGGAGTTGGTAGAGACTGTACTGGTTTGGTCATTTTCTTTTCTCCATCCATAAGGGGTGAAATTCTAACAACCTTATGGAAGGGCTGGCGATTCTTTGGGCTATTGAGCGTGCTTACGCCTTGGGTTGGTGTAAGATTATCTATGAATCTGATTCATATATTATTGTTAATTTGTTGCTTGAGAAAAGGGTGGTTGACGTTAATTGGCAGATTGCATTGGTGGTTCGACAGATTTTGTAGAGGTGCTCTACATTAGAAGTGGTGTCTTTTGTCCATATTTCACGAGAATGGAATAGGGCAGTTGACTGTTTGGCTAAGTGGGCTTCAAAGCATGAGGATGATTGGAGGATTGAGGGGTGGAGATAGTTATCCCCTAAGTATGTTCAAGATCTAGAGAGGGTCATTGTTGATGATATGGAGGGATAAGTTGTTGGTGGCTGTTCGGATGGTGGTTTTGTTCATGCTGGTTGTTCTGGGTTTTCCTTTGTGGGAGCTTACAAGCTCCCTGATTCTTATGTACTGTTAATTTTCAACTTCAGTAAATTTTTTACCCCTTTTATTCAAAACGATTAAAAATTATAATATTATTTTAAAAATTTATTCTTGTTTTATAGTTTTTTCCAACTAGAATTTATAAATTATTTGAAATATATAGCACAAAATGTGTAAATATGAATGTCATTAGTTTTTTACAAAAAATAATTTGATATTAGACAATAGTTAAAAAAATTGAATAAGTTTAAAGAAACAAGTTGACTAAAAGTAAGTGATTATTCTATGGTACACGATGAATGTTAATTTGGTGATTGTTAAAAAATTAAAATTAATATATATATTTTCAAAATTATTATAAATGAGAGATAGTATGATACAATTTAATATTGTAAAGGTGATATAATTTTTTATTCAATAGAAAATTTATACTTGTGTCATATTGTAACATAAAATTTGACTCATAATATCATTTTAGTTCATTTTGAATTTATCACTCATTCTCATGAATCAATTTTAATTCCTAGATCTCTTCCTACAAGTAATTATGGACTAACCTAATGCACATTTGTATTAATTTATCTGCTTTGTTGTTGTATTTAAAGATGTTCTCATTCATTTGAATTTATGAGATCATCATAGCAACACCATAAAGCATCCTAATTGCATTGTTAGTTTCCATCATTGTTCTTGGCATATAGTGCACTTGTTTGATGTCTTTAATATTTTTTCATTGTCATTAAATCATCCCACCAAAAGGCTTGACAAATGAGAACAAACACTTGTCTATTGTTCTCAAATGGAGTTTCTCGACACCAACCCACTTTAAACATACGTACACAAGTTGAGGCACATTAATCAATAATGAAATTTGTTTGTCAATTCATTTTCATGAGCCAAGTTCACTTCCGCAAGCACAATGTTCAATTTCATAGCTATAGATTTAAGTTTGTGTGTGCAAAAATTATTTTACAAATTCAAAGGTGTTTATTTGACAAGGGCCTATTTTTGTACAATATCAACAAATCAATTCTTAACATCATCAATATATTCCTCCATCCATATTTCAAACTAAGTATCAAATTTAATTTATAATTTTTTTATAAGTCTAATTAATATATTCATTATTCAAGTCATAGCTCCTCCTAAATTAGATTTGTTTATTATTGTGATTTAATCAATTTATCTAGAATATTTATGCAAGATGTATGTATTTCTCGTTACATTTTGGTGAGCATCACTTTCATTCACAACCTAAAGTTTTAAAATTAGGGCTTATGTTCCTTATTAGAATTTTAGATATGCCTTATCCAATTACATATATTATTTTTTAAATCTCATTAGATTTGAGTTTAAAATTTGTTATTTCATTACATCATACTTTCTTTCAAGAATTTTTTTCTTATGTCACTCTACCCACCCTTATTTTGATGTCTAGAGCTTTATATGATAATTTATTTATAGGATTGATTGATCATTATATTTCTAATTGTATATTATATCTCTCAAGAACTACACTCTAGTACACTTCATTCACTCTCACGTCACATCATTGTGTACTTTGCACAACCTTCTGTTTCAACTTGCCACTTTCCATACCATATGCCTTCATTACACTGAGTATCACTTCAACACGTCTGCTTGTGGTATTGTCATTTTAATTCCATTGTGTCACCCATAATTCCCCATAGCTACATGAAGGTGATCATAACTCTCCACACACATCACCTTTCAATCCTACCATGCTCTCAAGTACTTTTCATGTTATTTATTATAATTAAACATTAACTTCTACTTATTTATTTAACATCTCACTATCTTACATGTAATTCAATTTATTACATGCATTATCTATAATTTCTTAGAAATATTTTCTCCCCATCCTTTTCGTACCATGCCATTTGAGGACAAATAACCCAATTAAATTGGGGGTGTATCTAGTATGTCATTCTGTTATTTTCCATTTTAAAATTTCTCCCATTTCTAAATTTCCCTTGTCCAAAGACCCAAATAATTCCATAATCCATCTGCTATATACCATTATAGAAGCATACTGAAGCATAGAAAGTATAAAAGAAGCAACAACATCCATAATTTTAGAATACAACACATTATAAGTTGTAAAATCTAGCTAACAGAATGGGAGCTGATATCATATGAAGAGAAATAGCAACACATAATGTATTATCTAGAATACTAGCAATACCTTCCAATTTTCCAACAAGATGGTTGGATGGACTATTTCCTTCGATTGACAAAATTTAACGAAGAAATCACCCATAAATTTGATAGTACATTACAAAATGATGAAGCTACAATTAAGGGGTTAAGGTTGGATGCATCAAAGGCAGCAGTAGCAAATTTTTCAGGGCTACAAAGGATAAAAGAAGCCTTCTTAGTTAGATCAGATGCCATTGCAATAAGAAATGAGTTCAAACTGCTAGGAGAGAACTTATAATTTTCAGCACAAGGTACTAAGAAACTCTCTTTACCTTGGTTGTGGGACTTTGTATCCTCTTACATAGTTAAATACTTAACTTGTAATTTGGTAGAAAGTCTATCCTATATATTGTACACTTTAAACTTCTTAATCACCTGCGCCATCAACGGTTGGTGAATGTTCCAAATTTTCTATATAACCTATTAAAGAGAATATTTGTGGAGTAAAAGAGGAAGGGAATTTATTTGCATCATCACATTTCTATTTGGTCACTCTATTAGTCAAAAGAAGTGTCAAAATTGAATTTCCCAATATAGCTTGGGAGGAACTTTTAAGTTGAAATGATGTTAATAATGTTGTTATAAGGCCATATGTAGAATAATTAAATAGGTAAATGAAGTAGATGATCCATTTATGATGCAAATCAGGGGTGGAGATCTCTTACCAATCACAATTTAATTAGTCTTGAACAAATTTTTCACTTGGAAGACCCTAACTTGGTGCTTTCACTCAATCTTCTCAATTTTGCTTGTAGCACATCAAACAATGAAATTTGGGAATATCTTTTAGAGAAGGCCTCAAATCCATGAAATAAATACCATTTAGGACACCCTTATGCTCTTCTTGGACATACCAAATTTGTGCATAGTCTTGTTTCAGAACATTCCCTCCTAAAATGGACTGCTACGTTGCCCCTTAAGCCCAATTAGGCCTCTTTTACAAAGCAAGTGTGTGATATTATTTCCCCAGATCACCAATATTCATTCCTAGACCTTGGACACATCACATGGGGTCTGAAACAACAAATTTTCTCACTTGAAACATCCACCAACTCATCTAACAACAAAACCATACCTCTACCTATCAAAACTAGCCTAATAAATTGAAATATTAGGCTAGGGCTTGCACAAACAGGGCCCTAAATCCATCCCTTGCATCTAAAATCCTACTAAACATGAAAAAAACCCTATCTAGTTCCATTCCATCGATTTGTAGCAATTTCCATCAGTGAAATGGTTCAATATGCCATTTTTCCTCTCAAACCCTCTTGACTTAGGGTTTTCAGACCACTTCTAGCAAATTGCTTATAAAACCTTCAAACTTTATGAAATAGCTCAAACCAATGCCAAAACAAAGATATTTCATGCCTCCATCAGATTCAATTCACCTTATGTCATTTAGAGATTGTACGGAACCGTACCAATGCCTATAGCAGCAATTTTACACAAAAAATTGTAGAAAACCAAGCTCTTATTATTGCTTCCACTTCAAAATCAACTTAAGAACCTTTCCTCAAAGTTTGTGAGGCATATTTAAGCACCAACCAACACAACCCAATAGTTCCAACTAACCTTTGAACTACATGACTATTCAACTTCCTTACATGACAAAATTTGCAAAGTTTCAAAACAACTTTTGCAACATTTACAAAAACATGAAAAAATGTACTCAAATCGAACCCATGAGACTTGTTACATTACAAATTATCTAAATAGACCTTATTACCCCCAAGTATGACTCAAAACACCCAAAAATATAACATTTGACCATATTGACAAAATTTGAGTAGGTGCCCCTGCACCACTTTATGGTTGCAATAGAAGGATATGAATCACTGTCCTCACCCATTTCTTTACCTACCCACAAAATTGGTGGGAAATTAGAACAAGAAGCGCAAGAATCACAACCTGTAGCTTTTATGGGTCATCGCATCGTAGAAGAGGCATCTGAAAACCCTACTTCTACAAGGAGCCCCTCTAAGCCTAGGTAGTGACAAAGAAAGAGTACAACCTCCATTTTTGCATATCTAAAAAAAGGTAGAGGAAGCTGACACAGCCAAAGAGGTGATCACATCACCTCAGGGAAAAGGGTTCTGAAAAGAACAAAGTTGACACTCATAGAGAGAAAGTTGTTGAAATTAAAATTGAGTCAAAATATGAAGAGGAGAAGCTACCTAGTGAAAAGAAGAAGCCAAGGACATTGTAACCCTTGTACTTAAGCAATAGTAAAAAGTAGATGATTCTAAGGATTTATTTATTACAAGGAAGAAGAGAAGACTTCATAATAGCCCTGTATCCGAGGAAGGGTTTGTATCGCTTAATGGGGTTGATGAAGAGATGTTTTTTGAAAAGGAGGAACAATTATTTTAAGAAGAAAAAGATAAAAATAAAGAGTTAAAAGGTAGCTTTGTAGAGGATAAAGGATTTAGAAGAGCAACTCAAAATATACCAATAGAGGCAGAGTAGCGTGGATGCCAAAATTAGGGAATTAGAAGGGAAATTGCAAAAAATGAGCAACAAGGGTCAGGGTTGGAAACAATAGCACAATTGGCTATAATTGAAATGAGCAAAAGGACTCAACAGCCTATAAACCCAATTGAATTTCCAAGGAAACCTATTTCTCCCACTATGGTGACACTTGGCATAGATTTATGGAACAAAACAATAGAATTTTCTCAGAAGTAAAAAGATTAGGAAAAGGAAAAATTAGAATTATTGGGAACTCATGCTAGAGTGGTTGAAAAAGAAGAAATAAAGATTAAGAAATTAAAAGTAAAGATAGAAGAATTGGAAGAAAAAATAGTCCAACTATAGGGGTGTAGACCTCTAGCCAAGGTGTATACTCTATTTCTCCAAGAAAATTTTCTTAGTTTTTAGTTTAGCCAAATAATTAGTGACCTCCTTCTCATAGTAAATTCACCAACACTGCTTTTAAAATTATTTTAGCAATCCACACTAGAAATTCTAATTACACAACTTGATTCTTCCCTATGAAACTAAATGGAACCCACTTATGTTTTTGGGAGATGTTCAACTCAAGGCATTAGCTTCCTATATTTGGAAAAGGGGACAATTGCAATATGAATATAAAAAAAGAGAAAAATCATCCTCTCTTTAGTTGAGAGAAGAGTCAGAAGACCTAGAAGCGGTGGTGGATCAATTGATAGATCTTATAGAAAAGGAGGGAGTGGTAGTGAAAATATTGGAATACAAGGAGAAGGATTACAAGATATTTCAAGAAATTGCAACAATAATAATTAAGCAAACACTTAACTTTCGCAGGATAGATGGAGGGAGCTTAACCCAAAACTCAAAAATAAGAAACCCATTCCATTTTCAACTATGTGGCATCAATCAAAAGAGCACATAAGTATATCATAGTTGTCTTAAAAAATGGAATTATTTGGCTTCCCCTCACCTTTCATCCTCCTCTCCTTGTGTTTCCTATCCTACATTGGATAGGAAGGAAACAAGAGATAGATGCAGCAGAGGAAAATAGGTGTATTGTCATAGAAGTGTGCACCCTTTGTTGAGATGATAAAATAACTCAACCACCTTGTGAAATATGGGATGATCTCCCTAAGTGTGGAATCAAATGGTGGAGATCAACCTCTAAAGAGGGTTGGTTCCCTTGGTTTTATCACCAAAACTAATCTATCTTATTACTGCATGCTTCAAGAAAAGGGTGAAAAAGAAAAATTCAAAAAAAAACCTATGACTTAAAAAGGTGATGCACCAAAATGACTTTCAAACCTACACTATTGTTTGGACCACAATATGATCAAAATGAACAAGTTTTTTCATGCACAACTTAGATTTTTGCATACTTATACATCAATATTTCAGAAGAAAGATGACAATTTCACCAATCCTGAAAGGAAAAATAGGTATTTTCACAATTAGAAATTATTCAAACTAATGTCATAACCTATGACCTACACAAGGTACATATGAATCTCTACATAAAGGCGCTAAAGGAATGAGACATACATTGAGGATTTGCATAAAATCACAAAAATTACATCAATCATTTGTATTTGCACACAAGAATATAGATTAGAGAAGGCAAGATGCTTGTCTTTTATTGATAAAAAGAAGTATTACATAGTTGTATATAAGTTTGAAAAATGAGTTACATTTGCTACTCTAGGTAGAAAGAACTTGAAAAAAGTTACAATACATGCCAAGAGAGAAAATAACTCCCTAAAAACCACCCTTAGGCTTGTCTTTATGTTTCTCAACAACTGCTACATTATAGGAACATGTGTTCAGGAAAGAAAGATAAGTCTTCACCTCATCTTGTTGGGTCACACTTTTCTTATTCGTCCAAAACTATTTTCCCTACTTTTCAATCCTCTAAAGTGCTCCAAATATGTGTTTGAGTGATGAAAAATTCCTACCTTGACCTTGTCTACCATCAAGGCACCTTAAATAGATCCTAGATACTCTCTAACTGACCATAAATGCATGAGAAGAAGTTATGATTGTTCATTTAATTCCCAATTGTTGGAACTTCTTCAAACTTTCTAATAGGACATGTGAGCAAAGGTTTAAAAAGGATTAAATACCCTAATAGGGCATGGGAGACCTTTAAGGCTTGTATCTTGACACATATTTTATGCCTTAACATTGCCATAAAATCATGCCACTATCACATGAATATTGCCCTCTATAGCGAAATCACCAAGACTGTCATGTTCCATATCATAGTAATTTTTTGGTTACCACTAAAAAAAAACCTCACAAAACTATTCATAATTACAAGGATCTCTTGTTTGACTATCATATACTCCTTCAATCACCTTTTTTTATGCTCTTTTATCAACTGATACCTCAGGCCTACCTTTAAAAGACCCTTGATTGTCAACCTTTCATAATTTCCACATGAGGTTGTGTCATTCAATGAAAGAATGATTGAGTTATTCATACATCTGATCCTCTTTATTCATAGCAAGTCATCATGGTACTACCACTATAATTTAAATTATTTATTCTCCTTAGACTTCATTTTCTTGCTCAAACTCTTACTATCATTATTGATTGCCACTTACAAATATCACTTTCATCTAGAAGTTCAGTACTACTACAACTAAACTTGTAGTGTTTATTTGTCCATGCTCTAATAAATTTGCTAGATTTTGATATTCCTCCATTTTAGTCTTCATGGATGCATTACTCTTCAAATTGCTGCCCCAATCTATGTCATAAACACAAGGCTTGGGATTTGTTCAAGTACTGCCACTAATAGCTCCATTGCAACTACCACAATTAGTGTTTACTACTCTTCTATCAAATGTAACTTTGTGGTACTATCTTCGACCCTCTACAATAGCTCTAGTGTAGTAGAAAAAGGATCCCTAACCTCCACCACTAGCTTCTTTTAACTACATTGTACAATGGTTTGCCTTATCTTCAGATGAATGACAATACTAGCCATCATACATTTCATCAACAATATCTATTGTATCCCTCATATCACAATTCTTTACACATAGTGGCATATAAACAATGATCTTATAACCTTTGACTCTCAGTAACACTAACATCTAGACCATTTTGTATTCTAGTTAACATTGTCAAATATATTTACCTCTGCCCAGTACCATCTATTATTCATGGTTGGTGCTCCTTTACTTGACATATGATTTGAAATACAACTTCTAATGTAATAGATTGATCTACCCTGCTTGCCTTTGGCATTAAGGTCAAATTGTCAAGCTAAACCTTCATGGCAATGAAGCACCTCTCAAAAGCCAATTTGTTTTCAAATACTCTGATTGAATGGCCTTATTCTAAGGCTAAGTTTTTTGTCTTAAGAAGTAGAAATTTTAGACTCACTCCAATCCACAACATAGGCAAAAATTCTCCTACTAAGTTCTTGACCTTAAACTCACTCCATGTTTGTTATTTATAATGATTTATCACTGCCATTGAGGACTTGACATATAATGTATTGTATCCCTTCTTCAAATGGAAATGATGTATTACATTAAGCAATGAGGGAGAGATAGCTTCCAAGACTCCAACTTTGGCAACAACTTGTAGAATATTTGCTCCAGCCTCTTCAAAGTGAGATTTGGTACCATCCCTCAGTGATACCTTTGTTGGAAACATCCATTGAACTCTTTTGCTTCATTGCCTCACCAAAAAACATCACTTCTTTTATGAACAATATCAATAAAATATGAAGGAATACCAACACCAATTGTAATATCCCAATTACCAAGACAAATGGCAGCTCCAGGGATAAATAATCCAATGCTAGTTGACCAATGATCTACAGTACTTTTAGAGCCTCAAAATAACTTTGTGACCTTTGTCAAAAAATCCACATGATTTATGTATACTTCAACATTTTGCATACATTTCCACTAGGGAATTTATAACTACAACCTCTAATGAAATTCTATCCTTGATATTGTCCCTCTTGTAGTTGTATATTATTGAAGTTTCCTTTCTTTAGGCCTTAATAAAGCTTATAATCTTAGAGATACAAATGTTAGCAAAAATGAAACCACCTCTAGAATATAACCCTGGGTCTCACATTTAGGATTTCAAGCACCTATGCAAAAACATACAAACAATCATTTAAGTAACAAACTATGATAATTCACAATACCTCTCACTTATTTATGTTGGTTCAGACGTTGTACTGTAGGTAAAAAAATGATGTCGACTAATCATTCCCTTTTGCTTGTTCAACATAACTTGCAAGTTTTCCTAATTTGTATTGGATATATCCAAGGCTAGATCATCAAGGCTATTTATAATTCTTGTGAAACCCTACACCATCTAGTTGATTATACTCAAACTTTCACTTAAAAACTCCTGTAGAAAATTCAACATCTTGTCATTCTTCTTCCCCATTGCCATGACCAATACTTTCCTTTAATATGAAATTGTGTGCCTGATTCTACATATCTCATCTCATAGCATTTAGCTCAACAACCAACTTCACATGGTGTAGGGAACTTCTCAAAAATCTTCAAGAACTATTTTTGCCTCTAGCATTTGAAGAATTAGCACATCACCAACCTCTAAGTTTCTCATCTAGTTCTTATCATTCATAGGTAGCGCATCATCGAGATATCTATGGATTGGAAGATTCACTTTGAAAGGAAAAAAATCCAAACTAATTCTAGATCAAGAACAATTCTAGTTGTATGCATGGTGCGATAGAACCTAAGTTGAGCTTTAATTAACAAAATTATGTCATAATCTTTAGCATCTAGTATATATTCCAATATGGAAAGATTGCAGACATTTATATGTGCAGTATCTCAAGTTTCAACTTTGAGGATGGAAACCACATTATCCCACACTACATTCGCTAAACACTAAAGATGCCAACCATCCATATATAGTCCCTGTACCAGTAGTTCATTCATATATCAGAGTTGTACTGAGTAGCTTCTCCACATTATAGCCTCTTCATTACAATCATGCATAGGCAACCTGAACTAATATGCTTCTTTTTTTCATGCCTATTGGACAATAGGAACTTTGTGATTTGGAAGCCTTGGCAACAAGGGTAAGGGTGGCAGGAAACCCAATAACAAGGGCTCAACTTCTTTCATGACTGTCACAAAGCACCTATAATATCTTCTTGACATATAATTCTCACACATCCTACTATGAATGTATTTTTCATGCAAATACTCAATAAACCATTACCAAAAGTATACAACTATTGAAAACCATGAGTATGTTATTTATGCTAGTGATAGGGATTCATAGAATGAGCAAACCTATTAACCCTTTTGTCTTCCATGTGCAAGAAACTTCTCTTCCCCTGGATCTTCAAAATGTTGAAAGTGTTAATATACATGAAACTAGGTTGTAATTGCACGTTGAAAGCCTATCTTTATGCATGTAATTGCCATGAATGCTCTACATCATGAACTATTTCTTCTCCTTCATCCTCAACGTGGTCTTCAAGAAGAAAAAACCTAACAGTTTTTTTCCCTCAAATCCTTGACCTTGTCAAAATAATTCCTTCCTTGATGCATTCGTGAGTTTCTTGGCTACTTTTTGGAATATTTAAGGTTTCGAAAACCATTAATAAAATGAGCTTTAAATATGTTCTAAAAGGTAAACCATGACTTAAGAATATCAATTTAGGGAATTTTTTTTAATCAAATCTTTTACCTTTACAAGTCTAATAAACTATTTGGTGTAACCTATTTAGATCATTTAGAGAATAGGTTAACATCTTTGGCAACTTTTGAGGTGATTTTCTTGCTAAAACTCATAGACTAGTAGCCTTGCATATTCGTTGGGCATAGGAGTCATGAAGAGCTGCAACTAACTCAAAATCAAACCTGACAACTAGCTACTAACACCTCGAGAATAGCTAATGAAACACCTAACTAACTGTGCTTCAACACTTGGAGAAATGAAAAACTATCTATGTGCAACACTTATTGACTTGAAGGGAAACCTATTCCAATCTACCCTAACCAACAATAAGACTTGCTTAAACAAAACCATTAACTGGTTCCTTGAAATAGCTTCCTTTTTTTATGAGTTTGCAGTCCTTCACATGCATATGAGTAGCAAAGAGAAGGTGAAGATTGAACAAATGTTTAACCAATGGCTGCAATAACTCTTGGAGAATGAAATCACATACACTTACCTCTTCATGTTGACAATACATGTTGTTTTGAAATGGATAAGTAGGTTGAATGCATGCAACTCCATGCTTGGGTGCAAGCATCGCTTGTGGTACTTTGGTGGCCTCCATCCAAGCTAGATGTCTGATAGGACATCCTCTTGAAATGATAAAATATGAGCTCTCATTGTTGGCTTCATGATTATGTACTGCTTATTCATCATTTTGTTGGCTTATGAAAATGACTTATTGTGACCTTTTTGGTAAAAACATAGAGATTTTTTCTTTATGTTCTTGTTGCACATGATTTTCCTCTTCGAGAGATGATGGCTTGACATCTAAGTTTGCACAAAGTGTCTCTAACTCGTCCCAAAATAAGTCTTCTTCAACCTCTTCCTTGCTTTTTTGTATAAGAGAACCGATTTTGACTTCATGGCATCTTTGACCAGTAACCTTGAGTGTATCACCTTCTTCTATATTTTGTAAACCAAGGCTGTCATTATTGTCCTCATATTTCTCAACTAAAGAAGGAAGCCAATAAAACCATAATGGAGAACCTTCCCCTTCACCATCCCCTTCTTGCTTACTATTTTTTTGTCCCAATTTATTTGTTGACATAGGCATGTTCTCTTCATCTTCAATAAAAGACAAGAGTTCATCAAACCAATCAGTCAACACTTCATGTTCAACACTTCTTGTTTATCTTTCATACTGTTGTACTAACCGATCATGCTCATCAACCTCTTGTTGCAAGGCTATTTTTTCCTCTTCCACCTCATGTGCAAGTGTACCAACAACAAAATAATCCTCTTGTTCTTCCCCAAAAACCTCCTCTTTTTTTTCTTGAGGGATACCAAGCTCTTCCAAAGGATGTAGGTCCCTAAAGCTTGGAATTCAAGCTAAAAAGAATAACTTGAAGACTCAAGAGGCTTACCTTGCTTAAATATTAGAAATTTGTACTTGGGAGGCTCTTCTTTTGCATTCTAATCCAAAATGCAAGAGACAAATTGGTCTTCTATCGTTTGTGCTTGGATAAGAAAAAACTTCATCTATTCTTGTTTAGCAATGATCTCGTTTGCAAGAGACTCTTCATATTGTTTCTTTTAATGTATCTCCATCTCTTCTTGATAAGACAACTCTTCTTGTTGGAAGTCATACTCTTGGTTTCCTTCAATTTCACTCATTTTCCTTTAAAAATCCAACATTATGTCCTTGATTCTTATGTTATCAACATTTGAAGGTTGACTATGAGGGTAGCTATGTTGGGTTGAATTGAAATGGTCTTCCTGAGAGTGAATTTGAGAATATACAGGTTACCATGAGGCTTGAGCAGGGGTGGGTGGGGGGTAAACATGGTAAGTATGTTGATAACCTACTATTAATGAGTTATTTGGGACAAAACCAATAGTATATTTTGTTTGGTATGGCTAATAGGAAGGTTAATGAATATCATTTTCATTGAATGGAAGATAATAAAACTTATCTTCACTAAAAGAAGACATTATGCAACATTCAAAAAAGTTGGAAACTCATTGAAAAAATACTTAAAACCAGAATAATGAAACTTATTTTTGTAAAAATAAGCACATACTAACACTTAGTCTTCTTCAAACTAGTAGAATAAAATTGGAGTCACTAGGTGTGTGAATATTTTTCCTCCAAATTGGCAGAAATTGCTGACATACACACCAAATACCAACAATGATAAGGATAAGTTTTGAATTTTGATAGTTTAAATAGTCCCATCGAGCGTGACAAAATCTATGATCATGGAACTTTGCACCTTTTGTTGAGCTGATAAAATCACTTGGCCACCTCATGAAACATGGGATGATATCCTTGAGTGTGGGCTCATATGGTGGAGACAAACCTCTAGAAAGGGTTAATTCCATTAGTTTTATCACCTAAACTAATCCATCCTATTCTTGCATGTTGAGAAAAGGGTGAAATTTTTTACTTGATTTTACTTCCAACTCAATCAGGTAGAGCTGTGATTTCTTTTTAAAACTAAAGATGAAAGGTACACATTTATTTTTGCTATGTTTCATTTATATGCAAAGAATTATCAAATAGATTGCATTCCATTATGCAATTGTATACAACAGAGAAGAGAGTAAAAAGTGTTTGCATAAAAACTGTATTTTATTGATAATTTCAAGTATACAATATCCCACACAAGCTGTGGGATTAACTCCTTCAATGCAATACAAAGAGTAGACTATATATTTGAAGAAAATAAGAGCATGTGACAGGAAAAGACATCCATCATTACTTGGGTGTTGAGGTTGGATGTTGATCTGTTGCCTCTTCAGACAACTCCTGAATCCTTCGGAAGGTTGCTCCATTGCTCTTGAATTCCTTCAAGAGTTGAGAGGATTTGGTGTTAGAGCTCAGGATACATCTTCTCATCATATACTTTTCAATCTCAACAAACATATAGTGTACTATCATATGACATTGCAGGAGTTTTGTAGCATCTCAAATATCAAAAGAATCAGAAGAGTATCGTCAGATCATAAAGCATCATATATTGAGTTTCATTGTTTTTGTCTAACATGTTTGCTCATTGTGCAGGCAGGTTGAATATCATTGCAAGATTTTTTTGCTAAACATTGCAGCATGTGTGGTAAAATGTGGCTCCCACAAGGGTTGAGCCTGACATGTATCCTTTGTTTCTTAGAAGGGTATGAGTATAAGTCCATATATTAAAGATACATACAACCACTTGTTTTCATTGAATAAGTATTCATCACTCATGATAATGAGTTGATTTAAGTCTCTTTCATAAATGACAAACACTTGTTCAAAGAAATTACAATATGAGATATTTTCAGTCACATACATTATATAAGACAGTCTATGTGTGAAGGTCACTGCTATAGGTATCTCAAGGTAGTGGCATCATGTGTATAGTCACAAGTATTGACTCTTGAAACTACAAATTTTTATACAAACTCAATGATGCCTTGATTTACAGATAATGAACATGTTTCAAGATGCAGTCATCAACAAAGACTAGTGTGCCTCTATGACATTACTCATAAAATGAACACAAAGGTTTTAGTCACTTGCTATCCAATACAAAGTCATGAAGTATCAAGAATGTGCAAGTAAAGATGATGAGGATCATAAAGATATTCCATTTCATTCGAGCAAGCTTGAGGAACTTAGAAATACTATAGGTTATGTGACTATTAACAAAAGAAAAGGACATTGTTCTTAGAGTTCACAATCGAAAGATTAATCATTCAACAGATGTCATAGGCTATGACTATGGTAGTCATAGAGGGTTTGTCAGACAAAAGGCTGGAGGGGTTTTTAAGTGAAAAGGGTGGTGTTCACAAAGGAATGGAAAAGATGCATAGAGTCTTTGAATTATAGCCGTACTGTGCAATGGCATTAAATCATTTTGAAAATCATTTTTTATTTATAGGGCAACATTTTCTTGTGAAATGGTCAATTGAGATAACTCTTGTTTGAGCCGTCCACCCTCTCATGAAATCTCATTCATATTATGATCTTGCTTGATCTTATCATGGTGAAGGTGATTATGACAATGATGACCACTATTACATGATATCAAAAGCAAAATGAAGATACCCAAATGTTTAGAATCAATTAAAAGATGAAAAAAGGTTATAGCCTTCAGAGAGGTCAAACCCTCGGCCATGAAATGAAATAGAGGACCCTGAAGTGTATGCAATAGAAAAAAATGTGAAGTCATGCCTGGAGATAGGGTTTTCCTCCATTCTCTCTGAGAAATGTAAAAGAGACAAACACTTGCAGATTTTGAGGGCTGGGCCATAAAAAACAAAAGAAAAAAAACCCTCAATAGGAAAACAAGCTTTATTTTGTAGAGTGAGGAAGCTTTTGCAGGCATATCTTCACATTTCGAAAGGGAAATCCAACATGAGTGCCTTACCAAGAAGTTCTAGCTTGTTCCATGCATCAAAAATCCATGGAGGCTCGGCTTCAAAACATGGTAGTGCTCTCTTAGCAGAGCAAAATTTCCAGAAAATGCAAAGTAAAATGAAAGTGGATAATGCATTTGGGTCATGGTTTTGGTTTAGGGTTTCATAACCCTAGCTTATGCTGACAAGCTAAGGCATTTTTTTTGCTTTTTATTTTAATTTTTGCAAATGACTAATACCCCCATGTAATATTCATCCCTAGTAAACTCAATATGTCCCCCTTTATATGCCAAGTGTGTAAGTCTTTCAAAGACTTATGTTTTGCATTTGTTTTCCCATATAGGACGAGCCTTGTATTTATTTTTGTTTTGATTTTTTTTTAATGTAAAACATTTTAATTAAGTTATAATTTATAAATCACTTAATTATAAATGTTATTTTAAATGCAAAATAAAGGTGTTATGATATGTACATGCTTCAAAGGGGGTTTAGTTGAAGATTTATGTCTTCCAAACATAATGGAGTTGGTTGAATCAGTTGGTCGACCAAGGGAGAGGATATAGGGAGTGATTCATCAATTTTTTGGAGAGAATGAGAGCTTTTAGGCATCACTTTCTTATGCCTTTATGGTAGACTTGGTCAAAGTTGACTTCTTCAACACATTGGATCTCTTTTGGAGAAGACCCAGTTGCTATATTTTTGGCTTTTTGGAGGTATCCGACCCAAGTCTATTTCTAGATCCTTTTTTGATGGATTTTTTGAGGGAGTTGAAGGATATAGTCACTTAGTTGATTCATTTGTACTCATTTTTTATTATGCACTTTCTGGTACTTAGTGACTTTTCAGTCCTTAGTTTTTGACATGCTTTTGTAGCTCATTATTGGATATGAAATATTATGAAGACCTTGGATATCATTGATTTGAAGTTTTGCCTACTTGTTCTTTGCATTATTGTGTGCACTCAATTGATTGATCAAGTTATTTGTGAGGTATTGTGCATTTCCTTATAACTTTGTCTTAGGTTTTAACGCCTTTATGCAAAAGTATGTTAATGTAGGTTGCAAACTATGTCAAAAAATGGAAATGGCTTTTAGCTATGGAGTTATCTTCCTCCTAGGAGTGTGAGCATTAGGACCTCTTTGTGAAACACTTATGCAAAGGCATGCAGTAGTGAGTTGTACAAGTTTAATTTCTATCATTGTAGTCAAGTGTTTGTAGTCTGAGTTCTATGTCCTAGTTTAATTTGGTGTATCACCATAGGGTTAGTTCCATTTTCATGCTTCCTTCTTACCCTTTCCTCAGAAAAGCATTAGTTTAACAGTAGTTTAGGTGACACCATTTAGGAAGCCGACCTTCTCTGGAGGTTCATTCTCACTATAGGTGACCCACAACCTGAGAATGTTCCCATGTGTCAATAGATTGTTGAACCTTAAGTTCAGCAGGGTGCAAATCTAGTTGATAAAAGAAACATGAAATGAAACCTATGACTTAAAAAGGTGATGCACCAAAATGACTTTCAATCCTATAATATTGTTTGGACTCATGATATGATCGAAATGAACAAGCTATTTCATGCACAACTCAAAATTTTACATACTTATAAATCAGTATTTCACATAAAATATGAAGTTTGTACCAATCCTAAAAGGAAAAATAGGTATTTTTACGATTATAAATTGTTCAAACTAATGTCATAACCTATGACCTGCACAAGGTATGCGAATCTTTGCATAAATATGATAAAGGAATGAGACATACATTGAGGATTTACATAAAATCACAAAAAAATACATCAATCATTTACATTTTCACATAAGAATATAGATTAGAGAAGGTAAAATACTTGTCTTTTATTGATAAAAAGTAGTATTAAACAAAACTATATATAAGTCTAAAAAATGAGTTACATTTGTTGCTCCAGCTAGAAAGAAATTGAAAAAAGTTACAATACATGCCAAGAGAGAAAAGAAATCCCTAAAAAATACCCTTAGGCTTGCATTTATGCTACTTAACAACTACTACATAATAGGAACATGCATTGAGGAAAGAAAGATAAGCCTTCACTTCATCTTGTTGGGTCAAACTTTTCTTGGGTGTTTAAAACTATTTTCCCTACTTTCCAACCCTCTAAAGTGCTCCAAAAAGGTGTTTGAGTGATGAAAAAATCTTTCCTTGACCTTGTCTACCATCAAGGAACCTTAAATAGCTCCTAGATGCTCTCCAATTGACCATAAATTCATGAGAAGAAGTTATGACTATTCATTTAACTACCAATTGTTGGAACTTCTTCAAACTTTCTAATAGGACATGTGAGAACAGGTTTAAAAATGATTAAGTACCCTAATAGGATGTGGGAGACCTTTAAGGCTTGTATCTTGGCACATATTATATGCCTTAAAACACTACCATAAAAAACATGCCACTATCACAAGAACACTACCCTCTATAGAAAAATCACCAAGAATCTCATGTTCTATATCACAATACTTTGTGGTTGCCACTAAAAATATCCTTCAAAAAATAGTTCATTATTGCGGGGATATCTTGTTTGACTATATATACTCCTTCAATCACCTTTTTTTTATGCTCTCTTATCAAATGATACATCAGGCCTTCCTTTGGAAGACCCTTGACTATCCACCTTTCATAATTTCCATGAGATTGTGTCTTTCAATGAAAGCATGACTAAGTTATTCATACATCTAATCCCATCTATTCATAGCAAGTCATCATGGTTCTACCACCATACTTTAAATTATTTATGCTCCTTAGACTTCATTTTCTTGCTCAAACTCTTACTGTCATCATTGATTTCCACTTACAAATATCACTTTCATCTGGAAGTTCAGTACTACTGCAGCCAAACCTTTAGTTTTTATTTGTGCATGCTCTAATACCTTTACTAGATTGTGATATTCCTCCATTTTAGTCTTCATTGATGCATTACTCTTCAAATTTTTCCCCAGTCTAGGTCATGAACACAAGGCTCATTATTTGTTGAAGTATTACCACTAATAGCTCCATTGAAGCTACCACAATTAGTGTTTACTACTCTTCTATCAAATATAACTTTGTGGTACTATCTTCAACCCTCTACAATAGCTAGTGCAATATAAAAAGGACCCCTAACCTCCACCACTATCCTCTTTTAACTACCTTGTACAATGGTCTTCCTTGTCTTCACATGAATGAAAATACTAGCCATCATACATAAATTATCAATATCTATTGTATCCCTCATATCATATTTCCTTATACAAAGTGGAATATAAATATTTATCTTATAACCTTTGACTATCACTATCACTAACATCCAGACAACTTTGTATTCTAGTTAACGTTGTCAAATATATTTAACTATGCCCACTGCCATCTATTATTCATGGTTGGTGCTCCTTTACTTGACATATGATTTGAAATACAAATTCTGATGTAATAGATCGATCTACCCCGCTTGCCTTTAGCATTAAGTTCAAATTGTCAAGCTAAACATTTGTGGCAATGAAGCACCTCTCAAAAGCCAATTTGTTTTCAAATACTTCAATTGAATGGCATTATTGCTAAGGCTAGGTGTTTTGTCTTAAGAAGCAGAAATTTTAGACTCACTCCAATCCACAACATAGGCAAACAATCTCCTCCTAAGTTCTTGACCTTAAACTCACTCCATGTTTGGTATTTATAGTGATTTATCACTGTCATTGATGACTTGACATATAATTTCTTGTATCCATTTTTCAACTAGAAACAATGTATTACATTAAGCAATAAGGGAGAGACAACTTCAAGGACTCCATCTTTTGGAAACAACTTGTAGAATATTTGTACCAGCCTCTTTGAAGAGATATTTGGTACCTTCCCTCAGTGATTTACCTCTGTTAGAAACATCCATTGAACTCTTATGCTTCATTGCATCACCAAAAATCATCATCACTTCTTCTATGAAAAATGTCAATAAAATATGAAGGAAGACCAACACCCATTGTAATACCCCAATTACCAAGAGAACCGGTAGCTCTAGGGACAAATAATCCAATTCTAGTTGACCAATGATCTAAAGTACTTGTAGAGCCTCAAAATAAATTTAAGACCTTTGTCAAACAATCCACATGATTTATGTATACTTCAACATTTTGAATACATGTCCACTAGGCCATCTATAACTACAACCTCTAATGAAATTTTATTCTTGATATTGTCCCTCTTGTAGTTGTATGTTATTAACTGCCTTTCTTTCGGCCTTAATAAAACTTATAATCTTAGAGATACAAAAGTTAGCAAAAATGAAACTACCTCTAGAATATAACATTGGGTCTCGCAATTAGGATTTCAAGCACCTATACAAAAACATACAAACTATCATTTGAGTAAAAAACGATGATAACTCACTTATTTCTGTTTGTTCAAACTTTGTACTATAGGTAAAAAATGATGCCGACCAATCATTCCCTCTTGGTTGTTCAACATAACTTGAAATTTTTCTTGATTTGCATGGGATATATCCAAGGCTAGATCATCAAGGTTGTTTATAATTCTTGTGAAACCCTTCACCATCTAGTCAGTTATACTCAAAATTTCACTTAAACACTCTTGTAGTAAATTCAACATCCTATCATTCTTCTTCCCCATTGCCATGACCAATACTTTCCTTTAATATGAAATTTTGTGCCTAATTCTACATAGCTCATCTCATCTAGCATTCAACTCAACAACCAACTTCAGTGGTGTAGGGAACTTCTCAAAAATCTTTTGGAACTACTTTTTTCCTTTGACATCTGAAGAATTAGCACATCACCAACCTCTAGGTTTCTCATCTAGTTCTTATCATTCATAGGTAGCACATCATCGAGATATCTATGTATTGGAAGATTCACTTTGAAAGGAAAAAAATCCAAAATAATGCTAGAGCAAGAACAATTTTGGTTGCATGCATGTCACGATAGAACCTAAGCTAAGCTTTAATTAATAAAATGTGACAATCTTTAGCATCTAGTATATATTCCAATATGGAAAGATTGCAGACATTTATTATGTGTAGTATCTCAAGTTTCAATTTTGAGGAGGGAAACCACATTATCCCACTATTTTTTTCCTTCCACACTACATTCGCTAAACACTAAAGATGCCAACCATCCATATACATTACAACATAATAGGCAATTAGTGCCTAAAATATAACCGAATTTTAGTGCATTTGAGTTCATGAATTAGACACTTCTATCGATGCAAAACTCGACGTAAAATGGCATGTTCACTTCGATGCTGGATTTTGCGTCGACTCTAGTGTCGAAAAAGTGGTGCAAGCAATAACACCTTATTTAGTGCCTAGAATAGTGCTAAGAAATAGCATCCGAAATAGTGCCTAAATTAGCGCCCAATTTGGCTTCCAGTTTTTCTTCCATGCATGCTCCCATTTTTGCTTCTAGTTTTGCTCCTAGGTTTGCTTCCAGTTTTGCTTCCAGGTTTGCTTCCAGGTTTGCTTCCTGGTTTACTTCCAGGTTTGCTTCCAGTTTTGCTTCTAGTTTTGCTTCCAGGTTTGCTTCCAGTTTTGCTTCCAGTTTTGATTCCAGGTTTGCTTCTAGTTTTGCTTCCAAGTTTGCTTCTAGTTTTGCTTCCAGGTTTTCTTCCAAGTTTGCTTCCAGGTTTGCTTCTAGGTTTGCTTTTGGTTTTGCTTCCAAGTTTGCTTCCAATTTTGCTTCCAATTTTGCTTCCAGTTTTGCTTCCAGTTTTGCTTCTAGATTTGCTTCTAGTTTTTCTTCTAGGTTTGCTTCCAAGTTTTCTTCCATTTTTTCTTCCAGGTTTGCTTCCAGGTTTGCTTCCAGTTTTGCTCCCAATTTTGCTTCCAATTTTGCTTCCAGTTTTGCTTCTAGTTTTGCTTCCAAATTTTCTTCCAAGATTGCTTCTGATTTGCTTCTAGTTTGGCTTCCATTGTTGCTTCTGGGTGATCTCACAATATTGGTTTATAATTTTTGGCCAAACTGGACATTGAACTGATTTTTTCTAACTAAATTTTCACTTTTAGGAACCTATAGCAACTGAACCATGAGGAATTTGAAGATGATGCAAACTAGTGATTTGTGACATTTTTTCTTTAGATTCTAAATATATATTTTTAAAAAAATTTGGAATTAGATTGCACTTCTTTTTCCATCTCCTTCAAAAACTATTTTTTTTCAATAAACACCATTTTAAAGTAGTGACACTCACTGTATAACACAACTTTTTTCCATGAAGGATAAAATTCTAATTTTTTCGAATTTAGATTTGTGACTACGATATCTAGTGCTTCCAATCGATTTCATAGTGTTTTATTGAATATTTTTTCCTTAATCAAGTTTTGAAGTCAAACCAATTACAATTCAGACACAGGCGGACCGTCTAGCACAACTTTTTTTGTATGTATCAAAATTCAATTTTTTTTCTTTGTTGGATCAAGGACTTCAATATCTAGTGCACTCATATTTTTAATTTTTTTTTTGATAATCTGCTATATTTCCACATGTGCATAATAGAGAGCTTGATTTTCGATGAAAAACCTACATTCACAAGAAATTTAAAAAAAATATATAAATATAAAATTAAGTTTATTTAAAATTATACTTTTTGGGAAGCTTATAGTAAGGACTACATACAAAAAATAAATTTTAAATGAATTCATTTGATCCCCCAAAAGGTAAATCAAAAGTGGTTGTTTATGAACATTTTGATAGGTGTAAAGGAGACTCCGTTATAGGTATAGTTTAATACTAGCGAGGTTCTATCCAAGGGGGTTTGATTTAAGGTGGTTCGATCAAACCCTCTTCAATTGGAATCCTTAAAATGGAACTTTTCAAGGCTTAAATCATTATATTTTCTAAAAATATGCGATTTCAACAAAAATCAGAATCTCCCATAAATTATAAACCAACATTGTGGGATCACCCTTCCTTTTTCGCTTCTAAAAATGCTTCTTGTTTTGCTTCCATTTATTAATTTAATATGTTTTATTTAAATTTAATTAGTTAAATATATTATGCCTCTTAAATAACTCATATGATTATAGAGTAAGTAAATTAAATAATATGTTTTATTTCAATTTAATTAGTTAAATATATCATGCATTTTAAATAACACATATGCTTATAGAGTAAGTAATTTAATTATTTAACTCATAATTAAATAACAAGATAATTATTATAACATGATCATCATCTATAATTAAAATAAGTGAGTCAAATATCTATAATTTAATTGAATTTGACAACATCCATCCTGAACAGTAAATTAAAATCATCAAACATAATAAATATCCATCCAAAAACCATCGACCACTTTTAATATATATAAATTGACAAGTCAATACTAATAAGATCATCATCATACATAACTAAAACAAGTGAAAGTCAAATATGTCAGTAGATCAATAACATGTCAAAATGATACATGTCCAACAATCGACATAAGTAAAAATGATACATGTACAAATGATATAAGTAAAAATGATAAATTATGTAACTCAAGTTGATACAAGTCAAGATGATACATGTCCAAATGATATAAGTGAAGATGATACATTTCAATATAATACAACTCAATAATATGGTACTGTAGGTCGTGAAAATGATACATTTGATAGTAACCATGAAAAGAGGCATCATAACGATATATCAACAATGATCCATGATGCAATCTATATGATCATGAATGTCACTGGTTACTACCAGCAACTATCTCATAAGCATCATCACCATCGTGATCATCATCATCATGATCATCATCATCGTCGTCATCATCATTGTCATCGGCCTCGATGACTTCCGTATCTGCATCATCATCATCCTCTGCCATGTGATCTGTACCGGCATAACCAATATTTTTTGGATCTATATCATGATGAGGATCATCTTGATCTTTTGGAAGACCCGTGTTTTGCAAAAAAACATTTAATATGAAAAGTTATTATTTATTTCATGCAATAATTTATTTTTCTGTTATATATAATATTACAACATATGAGAGAAAATCATAATTATATTACATCATATCAAAGTGCACATACCATAATAAAAGTTCAAAAAAATTACAGCTAATATGTCATTCCAATGATGTAAAACATGCAACAATTCTAATAAACATTAGTAAAGATCATAAAAAAATTTGTTATACAATTTAACTATCAACTGTAAATTCTATTACATAACCTTAAGTGCCAACCCTCTGCATTTTGTGCTATATATGATTATGTTTTCCTTGAAGATCTTTTGAGAGTTAACTGGTCTATATATCTTCTTCTCGTATATTTCATAAATGGATATTTTTCTAGGATATTTTGGCACTGTAATATGCTTCAAAGGTTCTTTGACAATTAACTAGTCTATATGTCCCTGGATTTGAGAGTTAGCATTTATGGTTTAGTTTTATGTTTGTAAGCAAGCTATAACATGCAACAATACTTGAGCATATAGAGAATAGTTCTTCAAGAAATTTTGTACTTTGATTATACTATTTTTAAGTGACCTTTTCATGTATATAATCATATCATGCTCATGTATGTTAATATAAGGTAGCTATGGAGGTAGTTCAAAGAGATGGCCCTGAACTTTTGCCTCATCTTAAAAAGTCTATAGGAACAGGAATATGGATCGAATTTTGAGAGTCCCGTTTAAGTTTGAATTCAAGAAATGAAAAAATTGTGAAAGTTGGAATGGCTTTTAATGTATCACTTGGGTTTCAGAATTTGCAGTTGTAGACTGGTAACCCCAAAACACATAATTATTCATTGCTCCTTGCTAACACTATGGTTATTAAGGATAAAGGGCCAAAAAATGCAACTGGGGTTAGCTCCAAAGTAGACACTGATGTTGCATACTCATTTAATGATGATGATGACGATGAAGATGAGGAAGTGAAACAAAAACCCAAGGCTGAGGTAAATGGAGGAGAATCAAGCATCTCCAAGGCAACCTTACGATCTGATAATCAGGAGATGACTAAAGAAGAGTAGTACCGACAATACCAAGAAGAAATTACAAGGAAAAAGAATGAAAAGACTATAATAATATTGGCTACAGGGGGCATTGGTACAAGAGATAGACATGGCTCTTCCAAGCCATCCACTGAGATGGTTTCCTACAAAAATGTGGATGATATCCTCATTTCTAGAGAGCTCAAGATTCAGGTTGATATAAAAAATGATGTTGTTCTGGTACCCATATATGGCATCATGGTTCCATTTAATGTAGCCACCATCAAGAGTGTTACAAGCCAACAAGATGGAGGGAATTCTTATATAAGGATAATTTTCAATGTTCCAAGTATCGGATTTAATGCCAACTACATACCAACATTGAAATTCCCTAGCAATATTTATGTTAAGGAAATTTCCTTTAGATCCAAGGATTCAAAGCACATCAACCATTTGGTGCAAATGATTAAATCCCAAAGATGATCTATAGCAATGAAAGAGTTTGAAAAGGAAGAGAGAGCTACACTAGGGACTCAGGAGAAACTTCAGCTTTCAAAAACAAAGCCAATTAGGCTGGAAAACTTGTGGATCGGGCCAACATTTGGTGGAAGAGGAAGAAAGATGACTGAAACTCTAGGGGCTCACCATAATGGATTTCAATATTCAAACATGAGAGCAGAAGAGAGAGTTGATATCATGTATCAAAACATTAAGCGTGCATTCTTCCAGCTAGCTGAGAAGGAGATGATTACTTTTCTTCATTTTCATTTGCATAACCATATCATGGTGGGAACCAGGAAGACCAAGAATTTCCAATTTTATGTGGAGGTAATGGATGTGGTCCAAACTTTAGGAGGGGCAAGGAGGTCAATGTATGGTCCTAATGAAATTGAGGAAGAATAGCAAAAGAGGGAGAGGAAAAATAAAATCAATGCAAAGTTTCAAGGATTTGTCAAGTGAGTAAGAGAGCTATGTGAGCAGCCTCATCTAAAATATTTTGAACTAGAGTTTGATATACCATTTAGAGAGCTTGGTTTTAATGGAGTTCCTTTCAAAGCCTTTGCTTTTATTGTTCCTACGGTAAACTGTTTGGTAGAGTTGGTGGAATTACCTTTCTTAGTAATCACTATTAGTGAGATTGAGATTGTTAACCTTGAGAGAGTAGGACTTGGGCAAAAGGAATTTTATATGGCTATTGTTTTCAAAGACTCCAAGCGAGATGTACTCCACATTGATGCCATTCCTCAATATTCACTTGATGACATCAAGGAATGGCTGAACTCCATGGATACAAAGTATTATGAAAGTAGAATGAACTTGAACTGGCGACCAATTTTGAAGACTATTACTGATGATTTAGATAAATTTATTGAAGATGGTGATTGGGAAATTTTGAATATGGAAGCTAGTGATTCTGATTTGATAATGCAAAAGAGTTAGATCAAGGATATGAACCCTTTGATGTAGAAGAGGAATCAAAATCATCTACATCCTTCTACTATTTATTCATGCACATAAATGGTTCAACTATTTATGCAAATGATGCATATATGTTAACTTGATCATGTTGTCACTTTGATAGTTTGACTTCTATGACAACTAGCCATTAGGCCATTGTGCGTGGGAGCACGTTTGTGTTTTTAGTTAGCTTTTTTGGATAGATCTACTGGGTGTTAAGGAAATTCCATTTATCTTTTGAATTTAAGAAGTCTAGTATTACATGCTTCTCTATGTTGATTATATTAGGTTGCGGGTTTTTCAATGCCGATTTCTTTATTTATGGAGGTTTTTAACTTGGAAGATAGGAATGTACTGCCTTTTTTAAAAATAGATGGACAAATTGAGTGGCTGGTTAGCTATGCTAAGTGATGTAGACTACAAGGATGTGTTATATCTATAGGATGCCTACCAAGATGCATCAAAACATTCTTACATGTTAAAAGAATGACAACATTGTGAGGAAAGATGGAAAAGATGCATGTGGATCACTTAGTAGAATGGAAACAAGAATTCAAGGAAGCACTCCTTGAGATAGCATGTTTGAGAGAAAAGAAGATAAATCAAATAAACATGGGACTAAGTTACTCAGATGATACAACTCATAACTTAAATGAGGACACTTAAGAGATATCAAAAGACCATGGTTATTAATTAAAAGATGCGATGAAAATAAGGCATGAATGCCACCTACTGCCCTTTAAGGCAAACAATATTTTTTTCCTCAACATGAAATAATGGGACAATTGAGTGGGATCTAGGGCCAACAAAGAAGCACTTTAGAACTCATAATACACATCAATAAACAACTCAACACAATAAATTAAAATTGACATATTAACACAACAATATCCAACTAAGTTATTGGAACTCAACTATTGATATATCTTGTTCTCCATCCAGATTACCAAATCGGCCCACTTTTTGCTTTGTAACTTTTCCTTTTCAAATTTCTCTGGATGCCGGCCATATTTCTCCTCCTGTCAAAACATGGCACATGGACTAGTTAAACTAATTAATATGCAATCATTTACTTTTTCCTAGGAAATAAAAAATATCATTTAACATATTAAATATACTTACAAATGTACAAATCAAGGCCTGTAAACCTTTCTGGCCACTGTGATGCGTGGCACGAAGTTTTTCAAGCCTAGCCTTGGAGGCCTCGTCCCGAAACATATACTAATTCAATTTAAGTATGCACAAATAAAATTTAAAAATCGTTTAATAAATTTGATATAATCTTATGAGCAAATCCAAATACCCGTGTACTCTCCTCAACGGACTTCCTATGTGCATCAGACTTCTCATATGCTTTTACAAGCTATTTCCATACTTTCACACTTACATCAATTGGCCTTTTTTTGAGACTTAGCTTGAGAGGGACTTTTTTTATCTTCTTTGTTTGGTTGCACCGAAATCTCTTGCAATTTTGAGACACTCATAGGTTTATCTTCTTTACAGACCAACTTGTGCCAAATTCATTCTCCATGTCATGGATAACTGCTTTTTGCAAGTGCATGGGTATCTTTGAGAATGGTAAATGTAGAAGGTATTTGAACCGTTGAAGGCATGATTCATTCAACCTATTCACAAACATTTTTCCGGCATCTGTCATTCGGGCTTCCCCTGAAACCACATCATATTCTATCTTGGTATCATAACTACCAATGCAAGATGCAAAACATGGCATGGTGGAAGAAGTCTGTGTCCTAGGAGTGGTTGGGATATTGGAAATATTTGGTCCCCGTTCCATATTTCTAGAGTTTATTGTTAGTGATTTCCTCCTGGATATTTTGCTTGATCTAGGACTACTTGGAGAATCAATTGATTCCCTTTGACACGGTTGATTTGGTTGCAATGTTTGAGGGGCTTCATTAGATCATTTTTCTATGTATCTGGCAAGCATTATCAAGTCCACAACATCCAATTTATTCACTACATCTACCCCCAATATGGAAGCCAATGCCTCTTTATCTTTGTCAGTCTCATGTCCCTATATATATATAAAATAAATTTCTTATTTTAAATTTAAAAATAAAAAACTAAAAACTAAAAATGAAAGAAATAATGAAAACATTTACAAATCTATAAATTGATAATGAATTACCTCATTCTGGCTATTGCTCCCTTTGATCTCTTCCCTCTATTGCTTGACATTTTGAGGCGACCTAGGGAAAATTATTTTCGTCCAGTCTGTGGAGGCAAATGAAGTACACACTGTCAGGTATGATCAAACCCTATTAAAAAGAAATTGTAGGGAAAAAATATTTGAAAGGATATAAATATATGAAAAATGAAACAAATGAATTGTAAAAAAATCAACGCTTGCACACCTGTATAGAATGGTAATCTTTGGGGGATAAAAAGGGTGCGGAGTGTGGTTTTATTGAGAGTTAACATAGATAGGTCCCATGCTCGAGTCGCATCCGCTGATTAGAAAGAAAATGAATATGTGTGCGTAATCAATTCAAAACCACGAGCTCATTGTTCTATAAAAGAATAAGTGAAAATTAGTAATAACTAATTTAAACCTGAAGGTCACAAATTTGAGGAAATGATCTATCATTCAACTGTCATCTCAAAATCCCTATCTCCTCGTATTGTCTTGACCAACCTCTATTCCCACGGGACTTGGTTGCAGTGGGGCGGATGCATTTTATTGACTTGTCTTGAAAGCACTTGACTAATTTTTTAGGAAGGAAGCAAGAAAGTTTTCTTTAGAGAATGGTATGCAAGGAAGGTCCAAGAAATCAAACTGAAATCCGAAAGATTTGGATGGGAATGATAAGTGAACTGAAGCATCGGGGTTTCAAAAATGCATTCATTGCTCTCAGATGCAAATAAAATAACACAATGTCTACAATTTTACCCTCCTCCTTTGCAACCACATGAGACTTGAATGATTCGCCTGTAAACAAAACAATATTCACAACCCTTTCTTCACAATCCTCTCCATTTAATCCAAACAAAAATATTTGTGGGAACGGAAAAACAAATTGTAACCTTACCTATGGTGTCACAAACTAAATCGAATTTCTCATCTACTTGCTTGTAGCCCTCCTTTGCGCCATTTTTCCCATTTTTCTCCTCTCTTCCTTCACACGGTGTTTTTCTCCTATCATCTCTTCCTTAATGCGGGAAGTTTTTTTTTTTTTTTTTTTGATTCATTAGTCAATGCTATAGTTGACATAGTTAACCCTCACTTTAGCGTCGACTTTTAGCCCTAAATGTGGTTTGTTTGGGGTGCCAAAGGCAGCGCAAAGTGCACCTAATTTAGCGCCTAGCAGTGCAAAATGATGTATTTTTCTTGGAAGTTGATAAATAAATTGATCCTAAATTGACTTCATCTTCATATGTTCCAAGGGAGCAATCATGGTTCCCTATTTTATCTATTCCTTATCCCATGTCAATTTTGTGGGTGCAAAACTAATAGAGGTTAGATTTGTGAACTCGGAAATGGCCCCTAAACTTTTAAATTTAAATATAAATGGGCCCATGTTCACCCTATACAACTAGATGAGTCATCTAAAGTGTGAAATATTTCAAATTGCATGTTACAGATTTGTATAAAAGGACAAACCCTAATTCATTACTATCATCTTAAATATAGGGCTTATTGGGGAACTATGAAAAATCATCTATGAGAACTAAATAATTATCATGTGACATTGACATTGCATCAACATCCTAGAGAGATTTGAGCTCTAGTTGTCAAGATTCCACGTGTAAAATTTTTGTGAAGAGAAAAATGTTGCAATGTCCTATTTTGTTTTTCATAGTGTGTCTTAATGAAAAGTGAGCATATTAACAAGATAATTTCAACAATATTCTCTTGGTGCATAGTTGTTATGTGACTATTGTCATTTTTGTGTATTACAGGATCCAAAGGAGGTCACAAAGATAGGATGTGGACGACGTAGAACTACTAAATCACATAGAGGAAAGTGGGTGGAAATAGATATGACAACGGAATCTACATATACAATAGAGGTAAGAAGAGAAAGCAACCTCAACCAAAGGAGGAAGGTGGTTATGAATTCACAAATGCTACAACATAGAGGAGATAAAGTCATTTTTTAGTCCATGAGGCCTCTGAGGTCAAACTTATTGGTTGAAAATGCACATAAATGGTGATTAAATGTGATTTTGTGATCAAGGGAAAAGTTTGAAAATTAGGATGGCCAAAACATGATATCAATATGTCAAATATATGACTAAAGTGAGGGTTTGTGTTGGATAGAATATTCGTTGAAATGATATAATTGGTGTACTAAACATTATTTACTATGCTGTGTATTATAGGGTCGAGATGAGGCCATGGCAACAAATAGTGTCATATCAAATGAGGACACAATAGATGAAGCAGGACATCAGGTACTCAAATTTTGACTTAACTTAGAAAAAAATAATCTGATGGCATTTTGTGATACATCCATCTTTTTTCACAGTATTATTGAAATTTATAATGTATTATCCAATCTTGACATAAATTAATGCATGTTGTTGATTATTTTAGATGGAGGTTGGAGCAAATGTAGAGCCTAAGCATTCAACTAGCAAAAGAAGAAGATATGTACATGGACGTGGACCTAAAACTGTTAAATCACATAAAGGATAGTGGGTGGAAGAGGATATGAAAATGGATCCTGCAGACACAAAAAATGATTCCACTGAACAAGAGTTTGGTCAGGACTATAGTACATGGGATGAATACTTTGATAAAATTATTGTTTGTAGATGTTCTGTATGTCGTGGAAAGAAACAATTCAAATGAGAAACTGTACAAAGACATTACATATATGATGAGCTTCCAGTCGGTAGTATGCCTCCTACAATCGATTCAAATCCAATAGGAATTGTGGTAAGGAATTTTCTAATTTGATATATAAATAACATGTATACTTCATTTAAACATTGTTTTATATTATTTAAATAACTCATTTTTTCTTAATGGATACTTGCAGGATAAAGTTCTTGGTTTAAATTTTCCTGGATCATGGACTTCCAACCTAGAGGGCAATGATCATTTATCAAATGACACATCTAACAAAAATATGTGCCAATATACCAGCTCAGAAGATGAGGAATTGATGAAAAAAAGTAACAGAACAAGAACCGGTTTAAAGATGCATAAATTGCTTAAAGACGGGGGGAAGGTGGACTACATACCCTATGAGAATGAATGTGATGGAGATGATGACTTGCCCCTAAATTTGAGATCAATTTACAAAGAGACATTTGATCGTCGACTATATTGCGCTTGGCCTAGTGATCAACAACTACCTAGAGTGTATGAGGTGTTTCAATTTTGGGGATACAACTACATGATACGACCCTCCAATATTCATGGAGCAAATCTAGGCCTCTTTATTGTCCAAAATGTACATGTGGGATCTAAACATAGAAATAATTCAGAACAAACCACTAGGAGATTAATGTCATATTATGGTCCATCATATTACAGTGGTGAATGGAGAAGGCTAGTAGAATATAAGCCTAGCATGTCAGCATATGGTCTAAATTCAAATATGTATATGTGCATCGTCTCCAATTGGAAAGTGGAAAAGAAATGAATACAAGTCATCTTATGTATATAGATGGACGATCATACACACACAAAAATATTGCAGGATTTATAAATAGTAGTAAGGGAAGGGACCCTACCGTAAGACCGAATTGTCAATTTGTTGAGGTTATAAATGATAAAGATGGAGATATGGAAAGAGAGGTTGATAGATTGATAATGATTGAGGCTATTATGGATCCTTACCATTGGGGATGAGTTATTGATTGATTACCCCTTCTTAAAACACACTCTTGTGTGGAATAAAAGGGAAGAACAAGGTCTCCCTAAGGATGTTCGTAAGGGCAGAAAACCGAAGAATAATAAATGAGTGTGGACTAATGTTTTATAAACTATGTTGTAAAAATTGTGTTTTATTTAAATTATTGTATAAAAAAGGTAGTCTATAAAATAATGCTCCATTATTCAATTGATGTATATATGTTCATACAATTTATATTTATATTTTTAAAGCCATATTTGATTATATTTCTTTGAAATTGATACATTTATGATTTATCCAATTATTGGAAAATATTAAATAATTCTTGCATTTGTTGATAGGTAGAAGATGTTGATGAAACACATAATAATACCCATGATCCAACTGGGTTATTAAGATTTGGATGGGATGATCCAAACCATCCTTTAAACAGTACCAAGGTGAAAAGAGAAATATTGAAGAGAATACTACCAGCTGAGAAATTTGAAGAGCTGATGAGATCTGCATACACTGATGACATGCCACCTAGCCTTAATGATGATGATCATGATAGTGAAAATGCAGTGCATGAAGAAGGATCGAATGAAATTCTTACAATTTTCTTTGGGGATGGAAACAATGATGACAATAATTATCATATGGTTGACAACAATGATGATAGCAAGGGTAATTACCACCAACGTAATGTTGATGATAACAACCTAAAAGACTCCATCAAGCAAGTAGTGAAGACACTCATGTTCAAATCGGGTGCAAGTAGAACCTCAAAATTGGCATGCACATTAATATTATTAGAAATCAAGTCACTATTTGGTTGGTCAAACAATGGATTCACTACCCTACTGAAGTGAGTTGAAATCTATTTCTTACTTTGCATTGTCACTTGGTGTACATAATTCGTAAACATTCATCAACTTCATTTATATTTCTTTAAGTGGATTTTAAAACCATATATTGTATATAAACAATCCTAGTATAGATTAACCTATCAAACATATTCATTATGAGTCAAAAATTCAATTGATTTAATCTCTAGCAATCTTACAGGGCACTAAAAACTAAAATATTCCCTGAAGAGAATGTGTTGCCATCAACTTGCAGAGAGGCACGTCTATTGTTGGTTGAGTTGGGGATTGAATATAAGAAAATTCATTCATGTACAAATGATTTCATTTTATACAAAGATGAATATCAAAACAAGGTAGAATGCCTTGTATGCAAAGAGAAGAGATATTGTACAGATGTACAAGGTCCTATAGTTCCAAAGAAGGTTTTACGTCACATGCCAATTATACCTAGACTTCAATGAATGTTTCGTTGCAAGTCACTTGCACAATTGATGGACTAGTGCATGAAAAGAATATGAGTAAAGATGGATTCATGTGAATTTTGGCTGACTCCAAAGCAATGAAACACATAGAGGAAAAATGGCCAAGAAAATTCAAAGATGAACCCCGTAGTATCAGGTTTGGTCTTACAATTGATGGAGTGTGCCCATTCTCTTTCTTGAGCTCAAATTATAGTGTTTGGGTAGTCAGATTGATAGTATACAATATTCCCCCATGGATGAGTGTTAGAAAGGAGCACCTTATGTTGATTCTCATTATTCTAGGAAAACATCGAGTTGAAAACATGGATGTTTGTCTTGCACCTTTTATTGATGAGATGCAACTGCTATGGAAAGGCATAAGAATGTATGACATATCACGTCCTCCATCAAATAGGTCCTTCATGTTGTATGGTGTGCTATGTTGGACTATTCATGATTTCCCAGGACTTGGTATTTGTTCTGGTAAGATAAAATATTTATGTATTTACACTCATAATTTATTTTCATCACAACTTTCATACTTAGTTTTATACTATTTTTTTGATGTTATTAACATTACTTATTGAATTGTAGGGCTTCAAACAAAGGGGATATTTACATGTCCAAGATGTGCATAAATTTTTTAAGGGTGGCATTCTAAAGATATACATAAATTTATTTACACAAACAATAGGGTTTTTCTACCACTAGATCATAAGTTTAGAAATCGCCTGAAGAATAAATTTGATGGAAAAGTTGAAAATAGAGGCCCTCCCATGACTATGGGTCTAGGTGATTGGATTAAGAAGTATTAAGATGCTAAATTGAAAGCTTGGGAGATTTTTTTTGATCGGGGTGATTCAATTGAAGAACCATAACAAGTTGTAATTAATATGCCAAAAGGAATGAAAAGGAAATCCATATTTTATGAGCTCCCTTACTAGAAGGATCTATTAATATCTCACCTATTAGATCCTATGCACATCTTCAAAAATGTCCCAGATTCTATATTTTGACATATATCAGGCAAAGAGGACACCTTGTCTTCGAGGAGAGATATTGCTCTTTTGTATACCAAAATTGATAGAAAACATTTGTGGCCAAACAGAGAAAATGAAACATATGCAATATCCTTAAATTGTTAAATCTTTGGTATGAATTATTGGCAGAAAAAAATAGGATTACTTGGATGCTTCTTCCATTCATTTTGTATGAACATATGTTCATGAAGACACAAAAGTTAATAAAATATTAATGCACGCAATTCACAATTATTTAAATAAGCAACTTTGTTAACTTTATTATTTTAATATTATTTCCATTTTTACATTGAACATGTAACAAGGAAAAATAAGCTCAAATTTTTAAATTTTTTAGCAGCTCTACAAACATCCATAGTAAATGCTTTACTGTATCATCCTATTCATTCACATAAGCACAATATTGAGGCTCAATAACTGTTATTCATTCAAATATAAGAAGAAATAAGTATGGAAAACATAAGAAAAATACAGAATGATAACACAGTCATGGAGAATCTCTGATAATACGATGTTGTCTGTTATATTGCTTCAATTGATATAAATTAATAACAAACGTCTTCAAATGATGATGATGATTTAAAACTAGGCCTTGGTTTCCAGTTTATATAGGAAGCAATGTGGTAGATTTTCTATCCAGATTACCAACTCAATTATAAGAAGATGTTGTTGATGATTCTTTTCTAGATGAGCATTTGTCTTTTGTATCTCTAAACACCTTGGTTTGTTGATATTTCCAACTACCTAGTAGTAGGATAAATACCACCTCATTTCTCACCTAGAGAAAAGAGACAATCGGTACACAAAAGTTTTCCAGACTCTTAGATAGCTAGTTATTTATTCTACACATGCCCAGATAACATTATGAGAAGATGCATCAAAGAAGATGAGGTCTATTATATACTCAAAGCATTCCATGATGAACCCTATGGGGGACACCTTGTAGCAAAGAGTACTACACTCAAGATTCTCATCACTGGCTATTACTAGCCTACTCTCCATAAGGATGTAGTGAAATATACTAGGGGGTAAGATAGGTGACAAAGAATGGGTAGGCCAACTAAGATAGATGAAATTCCTTTCCAACCACGATTAGCACTAGCACCATTTGATAAATGGGGGCTAGACTTTATTGGACCAATATCACTAGCATCAAATAACAAGGAGTATATATTAGTCTGCATAGATTATCTAACAAAGTGGGTAGAAGTTAAAGAATTATGGTTTGCAAAAGATGGAAATGTGGAAAAATTTCTATATGAAGATATATTTCATCTTGCTTAACATTTGATCCAATCATGTGATCTTATCTCTATCATTTATTCTCCTCTCAGTGTGCTCCTCTTTCCACCAAAGTATTGCATGACCTTTCAATCTTGTTCGAGCAACATTCACTCTTTTAGGGTCCTCTACTTTATCATATTCAAAGTATTCCTTCGTATTTGTTATCTAGTCAATTAATTTGTTTGGTTCTAAACTTCTTGAGAAGCTTGGAAATTCCACCCTTATTCATTTCCTAATATTAAAAATATCTCTTATAAGCCTTCTTTCTCTTGCATCCATATCTCCATCAACATCTTCACCTTCTTGTCTAGCCATACCCACTCCTTATTCATCATATTTATTGTAAGTATATTCATGTTCTTTACCACTTCTCATCCCACCTTCTACCATTGAGAGGTGAATATTGAATCATCTTAGGCTATAATCGAATCAAATTGAATTGCTTCTCCTGACCAAATGATTAGAAAAAGCAACTACCCGAATCTATGATTGCGTTAATCCCCTCACCCTAGGAGAGCATCCTGAGCATTTGTTTGGGTTCCTCTTGCATGTCGAGTGGCGTAAATGATCAAAGGTTTGGGGCTTCTTCCTTAAGTACATCTTTGTCTCTTAGGTTGAGTATTCCCCTTAGAGTATCTAATACCTCATCTATTATTCATGTTGCTTCTATAGCTACAACATATCTCATTCTTATCCTTAGCAACATCTTACTGCTCTAACTTTCCTTCCTTTCTTTTTCCTTCTTATTACATAGTCTTCCTGGCTACAATATTCCTTGTTGTAGGGACACACCCATAATTTCAACTCATAAGGCTTCTTCCAACCCCAATCTCAAGTCACTATCTTCCTTCCTAGAGTTGTAGATATTATGTGATACCATGTTGATGATGATCACCTCCTTGTAGGCACCAAAAAAATCGCTCAAACATGACCTAACAGGTGGATAAGGGAAGTTTGTGTTGTTTGAAGTAACTCACACAACCTTATGTGAAGAATACATGATTGTTATAGGTCAAATAAAAGGTCTAATAGGCATCAGATCAACTACAGGATAAATAACCATGTTGATGTCTAAAATAGAAAGTTGTTGTCTAAAACAAAAGTTTTTGTGGGTTGCAGAAATGATGGTTGTAGGTGACTATCCATAATTTTAGAATCACAAAATACTCTTCAAACATGCAAACAAAGGCCCACACTTTTAGAATAGAAAACTCATTACAAATACTACTCACAAACACACATATAAAAGACAACAACTATGAAGAGAATTATATTATATTTAAAATGAGTTTTTTTACTCTTTTATATGCATTTACATAAGTATTTGCAGAACTGAGCTCGCTTTGTTATCCCTCTTTCTTACTCTAGTTCTACTACGTGTCCCTCTAATTTCCTTCCACACATTCTCTTTGTTGTCCTCTATTACTCTTTCCTACTCAATTTTAATCCCTTTGTTCCTTCTTTTTTGTTCTCTTCTTCTTTTCTTACTACTATTCTAATCTTCTCTTTTGTCCATCTTTATTGTTCCTCTTTTCCAACACTCCCAATCTGCTCAAAATTCCCCAAAAATCTTATCTAAACTATTACAACATCCAAAATCTATCATAAATTCCCTTTCCACTCCTTTCTTGGTTTAAAATTCTTGCTCACATTTTCCCTATGCCATTCTTCTTGTTGGTACTCATTAAATGAGCTTATGGGAATATATTTTTTATCTTCATAAATAACCAAAAATTAAATTATAATCTCCAATAGCTCCTTCACATGGCAATGGTTGAGGAAAAGTTAAAAATATATATTTTTTAAAAGTGATGCCCCTGCATTAGATTGACCTATTCACACCTAGCTTAATTTTAATTAGGTTTTATTTTTCTTGTGTCTCACTTCATAGCAATAACACATGTGTCCTCATCACTTGAGACACCTATTTCATGTACACTTGTCACTTGATCGCCCACTTCTCAAGTGAGCTCACAAATGTCCCTACTTTGGAGGGGTAGTTAGAGTTTCACTCCTACCTTCTCACCTCTTCATCCTTGCCTATATATATGCAAGGTTTAATCATTATATTATACATTGTTCATTTATATTTTGATAGAAATACTACTGTGCATATTTTATTCACTTGTGGAAGCTTGTTGAACGAGCCCTTTGATCTTGGCATTCTCCAACATAGACATGACCTCAAGTTTTTAGTTATATTTTTCTTCATGTCCAAGATTAGATATATTTTATTGTATTAATCATTAAACTATTAAATTATTATTATTTAATGGATAGTTTGGTGTTTCCTGGTTATTTCACATTTTTTTAGTTTTTTCTACTTGTATATGGATAGATCTATTAGAGGAAGGTCCATAAGAAAATTTGGAAGAATGAACCGATGAGATTATAGCAAAGAGGTATTTGTGTTATTTCTTTATTGATTACTTTACCTCTTTTCTTTCTATTGAAAAAATAAGTTTGAAGAGTTTTGATCTAAGAAAAATACACGTTCTTTTTCTAGGTGGCTATGATTCTGTTTATTTTAATTAATCTTGAATTCTCAATTTCTTGCATGATCATTATTCAAAATTATATATTTTTAATCTTTACAAAATATTTTAAATTAGTTATGTCTAGCATGGCCCATAGGCATGCTAATTATTTGCGATATATCATTGATAACAACCATGAACATATTTGAAACTATTCTATATTAGGCACAAATATATTCAAAATTATACATTTTTATTTGAACTACATGAAAATGATTTAATAAAAATTAGAGGGTAAATTATAAAATATATTTATCTACTTTTAAAACATATAATTGGGGTTCTATCCTAAACAACAATTGAAATACAACTTAATAGCATCCATATAATATAATAGTATCAATAACTTAAGAATATTATAAAATTTTATGTTAAATTATCAACTTTCTAACCTCAAATACATTACCTAAGAACTACAATAAACCATATATTGAAACTAAAATGTAGATATCTTGAACAAGGTGAAACATAACACTACCATAAAACACATAATGTTCATATGCCATAGTTTATACAAACAACAGTAATAGGAAATAGCTTATCTTACACATGACAAGAAGAACTTATTCACTACAACTACCTAGAGGTGTCAACTTCTATTGGTCAATAATACCAAATATTTTTTTGTACTACACTTGAAAGAGTAATTGATAATCATAAAGAGTCTACAAATAAATATATTACATTTTGATGGGGTCAATAAGGATTTTTCTGACATGAGCCTTCATATCTTTACTAGAAATGCTAAAGCCATCTCTCTCTTTGTAGAAAACTTGGAAACACCTTGACATGTCATAGCAAAAATCCTTGATGCAAGTTGGAACCTTATCATGCTTCAAATACTCCAAGTTTAATTCTTTTAGATGTTCATCTAACGTAAAATGGAGATACTTGAATGCATCTTCCTCACTAGATTCTGGATGATCTTTCATATAAAATTTTATGGATGAAGTGACTTCTGCACGATTTGATTCAGCCTTCAAAAAAATGAATTTATATTTTAATACAATTATAAGATTAAATATTTATAAAAAAAAGATTATGTGATTTTTCTATACCTAAAATATTGTATTTTGATTGATATATTATTTCATACCTTGAATGTTCTAATGTCACCTCTTAATCTAAGGGTCAATCCCAAAAGATCATTGAACCTTGATGGATAATCAATTTTTTGAAGGTCATTTTCTGAAAGTGCATCTAATGTTAATAGTGCTTGCAATGTAGCTGTACGATGGCCTGCACTCTCTTTTCCATTTTCTAAATATGTCTTTAAATTTGGTATGTGTCCACTCACTAGCCACTTAGCTTCTTGTATCATAGAATTTAAATAATCATCCCACTGCACGAATACCAAAAATTCATTCAAATACAACTATAAGAATTTATTCTATTCATTTTAGTTTATATACATGTCTAAAAACTAACACTATTTTAAAAAATAATATTAAGATCATGAGTGTATAGTCTCATAAATGATCTTTTAAAAATTATATAGATACATCGATCACTCTACTATAAAGAAACTAAATATCTTAGGTAATTTTTACAGTAAAAGTTAAATTTTATAGTGAAAAAAATATGCACCTACTAGTTTATAATTCATGTCCTATAAATTTCAATATAAATATATAACATGTGATACTTCTAATTCATTATTTAAATTTCTTACCAATGTATACATTATAATGAGTATCAAAATATAAATAATATATTCTAACAAATTTGGGTGATTAGGGTTCAAAATATTAAAAATAATAGTATAGATAAATAATATTATATGTAAAATATTATAATCCATATATGTATCTCAAATAACTGAACTTTTAATGATTAAAATCATAAAAAATATTAAATATAGATAAACTAAACACATGTAAAGTACTTAAAATAATAAAATATATTTAAAAATCATAAAAAATAACTAAATAATATTATATAAGTACAAAAAAATTGATTAATAATTTTGAAAAGAAAAAATTACTTTCAAACATTAGTAATATAAAAAATGTTTGAAACATATCTTTGTGTATATATAAATAAATTTCTTTTTGAAATTCTTATAATATAAATTTCATTAATTAAAATTAAGATAAGGAGTAAGCTCATTTTTACATTTAATTTGAGAGAAACATGGATTGGAATAAACATAATATAAATATAAAGAATAGTTAAAAAAGAAATGGAGAATGTAAATATATATTAGGAATAAAAATATGATAATTGTTTTAAAAATAATTTATAATAGATCAATTTTAATAATAATTGGTATTTATCAAATATAAAAAATATATAATACATTCAATAGATTTATTTTAACTTTATCACCTAAAGAAAAAAGAAAATATAAACATTTCAAACTAATATAATTATATATAAAGATTTTTTTAAAAAAAATTATGAGGGGCATCTAACAATACATTATATTATGTATTGTTAGTTATTAAAATATTAAACTATATAGCTTATATACTTATTTGATTTAAAAAATACTTATTCATACAGTTTTTCAAGCATGGTGTAGAGTGTTTCGTCCTTGAATCTTCTCTACCTCTTGCACACTTTCATTAATTGCATCATAAAGTGCATAATATACAATTTTCATATATTAGGGAAGGTAATCTACAAGAGGAGAATCCCACCTAAACCACATATCAATATTATGTATTAATAATACATTACAAAAAATAATATTTATAAAATTTAAGAGTTCATAAAGGAATACTTACCTCTTGACAACCTCTGTGAAAAGTTTAAGTTCATCAAGAGTTCCATAGGTATCATAGATATCATCCATACATGTTCCAAGAGTACAAAATTTTGTAAAGGCAATTCTAAAAGCTGAATGTTTAGGTTCTGTAGTAATTGCACATCCTGAAAAGTGATATTCGATATGTCTGTGATGACAAAAGTCCAATTTTCATAACCTTGAATCCTTCCACCATCTAAACATGATAAACATAATTAAATTTCTAAAATAGAAGATAAAAATAATATTACACTAATTCAATATTATAAATATAAATTATCAAAAAAGAAAATTTAAGTATAAAATAGAAAAAATAAATATTAATATTTCATAAAATTAGAAACAATATTTGATCTAGAAATTAAAACTCATCTAAATTCAAATGCTCAACCAAGATGAAAGATTAAAAGAACCTTTCACTAAGAAAATGCTTTAAAATTCAATTTAAAAAAACATAAAATATCTTTTAATCAACTCACCTAGAGATCATTTGAATCTCAGGTTGATACAATTATTGCATAATATTAAAATCCAAATTAGCTAGATATAAGATCTTTTTTTTATCCATGTTCCTGAAGATCAATCATTAGAGAAAAAATTATAAGAATTTTTTATTTAAAAATTTAGTACAAAGATAAACATCACTATAAGTTAAAAGTATAGCATTTACTTGAGCCATGAACCATTTTCTCCATAAATATCAATATAATTCCTTGCTTCCAATCTAGGAAAATTTGTGCGCTAACCATACTCTAAATTAAATCTTATCTGTCCATGCCAATTTTTTGTTAGGATTTAAATAAACTAATATATTTGATATGCATTACCTTTGCTATATTTTCTATCATCTAACATAATAACAAGAAATATAGCCTATGTATTTACATACACATATTATTACTACCTCTTGTAGAAGATTGGCACCAAAAATGTTATCCTTTTGCAAGATTTGATGTAAATATGTAGTAGTTGAGGATTTAGCTTCATCCATTATTTTCTCATTTGGAAAGGAAATCAGTGAAGCTCAAAACAAATTCATAATACTTTTTATCTCCTCCTCTGATTGAGTGATACAACACAAGAATTGTCCATCTTTTTCTTTGAATTTTTCTAACACATCTATCATCATATCATCCAACATAATTCATCTAGTTAGAATAAAAAAAATTAAGTCCAATATAAATACCAAAATTATTTTCCATAATTAAATCTTCAATTCCTATTTTCTTCTAGTTAGATATAAGATGCACTGTTATTATACTTATGCATGTATTATGCGATAAAAAGAACATTAAAACATATCTCTTGAAAATAGGAGGTTTTAATTCTAAGAGGTCTCACATTCTTACTATAAATTAGATATAAAAATAAAAATAAATCTAATAAGAAGAAAAATGAAAGATATTTTTGAGGACAAAAGGTCAAGAAGGGGAAAATACGTAATGACACGGGTATGGACACTATGATAAAAGTGGTGGATTTAAATTGCAATGGCTCTACTAGAGAGGACAAGGTGCGGCATATAAAAATCGATAAAATCATAAAGAATAGATGTATTTGGTTATAAATAATAGATGTATTTGGTTAAAAAGAGAGGGAGAAGGGTAGATAAGAAAGGAGCAATTCTAAAGAGAAGGAAGAATGAAGAACGAAGCAAGCAAAGAATATTGTGGCTCTTTTTGGGGATAGTTTTCTTTTGTGTCTAAAGGGAATGAAAATAGCACAAGCTAGGACAAATCCAAACCAAGGAATCATAATAGAGTCAACTTCTTATTAAACATCTTCAACATTGTTCCTAAAGATGAAGGGAGATTTTAGTAACTACATTAGGAATATCTTCAACATCATCTAAGAACTAGTTGTATTCCTCCTCCATATTTCTTTACTAAAATAGTGTTTAATTATGAATTATTCACTCCCATAATTGAAAAGTGATTAATCTAGGTTAGTAATAGGACATGTAGGTGATAATTTAACTATTAGACTTTGCAAATGTGGAAGCCTAGATAAGGCATTTAATGTTTTATTATAAAATGCCTCATAGAAATGCGATCTGCTAGAATTCCATGTTGAAAGAATACTAGCAATACTATGAAAAAATTATTAGAAAATTTTACTTAAATTCCAAACAACATCTTGCTTACCTATGAATAGATATTGATCTTGAGAAGATGGTAATAGATTCCCAAAAAAGGATGCCTAAAAAGTTTTTTTTTCGTCAAATGTTGCAAATAATAATAACCATGTCCTATCACCATATCCTTCACAAAAATATGCATAAAACTCAATAAAGAAGATTTTATGCACAAACTCTCTCTTTTTATTGAGTTCAAATTATGAATAACTCTTTGTTAGCTTCTATAGATTGAAAGTTTGAATTATTCACTATTATTGCTAAAAATTGATAATCAGAGGTTAGTTTATGCTTAGGTATCAAATATTGCATATTCAATTATATGAAAGGTACATTTTCTTGTTCTAAATTGTGATGAAATTTTGTTACCAAGTGCAAAAATGTTGTGAGTTTTTGTAATTTTATTCATATAATATGTTGGCCACAATATAAAATGATATCAAATCAATAAGAAATCATGGTTTGTAAGCATTTTGGAATCAAAGTCTAGAGGTAACTAATATCTAATAATACCATCAAGAATTTAAAACTTAGAACATTTGGTATGTGAAATAAGTTGGGATTATTAGAAATTTAGAAACCAAATAGTTCTTATAATCAAGGGTTAGTTACTCAAAAGTCTAATTGTTCGAACTTTTGATTAGACAAAGGTGAAAAATAATGCATAATGTTACCTTAAATTCATTATAGAAATAAAGAGATAAAATTATTTTAAGCCAAATCTCTAACTATAAGATTACCTTATAATATAGAAAAGAAATAACAATTTAGTGAAAATAAATTAGATTCCAGTTGTATAATAATATTATAAGTGATTGGTGTCTTCACCTAATAACACTAAAACCATAATTTATTTAACATTTTTTATAATGTTGTCATATTATTAAACTCAAAACAAATGCATATGATTAGGGGAGAGGGGCCAGTAGTCATGCATGTTAACTTTGCAAGCATGTAGCAGTTGCATGGAATACCATAGGACCTTCATTTTTTTTTAGAAATATGAATTGACCTCTTACCTATCTACAACTAAGGTTTGAAGGAGTGACCCTTCACACAACTTGTCACATTAGCACGTCTAGTGAGAAGTTTCCAAAAATTGAAAATTTTAAAGGTTTAGCCGAAACTTAATCATGGTATCCCTATTAGTTGAACAAAAAAAATTCATGTGTTGTTAGTAGAATATCATGTTTTCATTTAAAATATAGTTTATATGCAACCTAAATGAACCAAATACCTATTGATAACCATAAATCTTTATTATCTCTAACTCTTAAATTCAACACAAATGGATCAATAGTTGAACAGAAAAAACTATTTGTTGTTATAAAAATAACACATTATTACTTAAAATACATCTTATATCCAACAGAAATGGACCAATAGTTGAACACTAAAATTTTTTGGTAATCCTTCACATGGGAAAATACAAGGTATTTATTGTGCTCACCTTTCATATTTGTGATAGGACAAACTCCAATACATATATTGCTATCCCAAATATTGTACACATAAGAATAATATTTTTTTACTATGACAAGGATACTTGTTTAAATGAGCTTCTTATTCTATAAATAACACACTTATAATAAACAGTTATGATATTTTATTTGAAATAAAAAATATATTTATTTCACTTGTCAATAAATGCATTTATGTTTTTTTTATATAACTTTTATAGGTTTCCTTTAATAAAACTCAAAATAAATAATGATAAACCATAGTATAGCATATGCATCAGACCTGCAGAAACGGGATATCTGTGAAGTCGAAGGATTCGGAGTCCCAAAGCTGTGGTATTGAGATCTTTACTGGTGTCGTTCCAAAACCTGCTACTCAATTACTCTCAGTGACAAATAATACATATAACATAGCCAATCTTAATCTTCATTATAGCTTTGTTTATATATACCTGTAAACATAATCAAGTGCATCTGCTATTTCCATTTGAAAGTACCGCCCAATTCCGAGGCGTTCAACATTATCCACCATCTCAAGGCGTTTAAGAACATTATCTGCAGAAGAATTGGAAGTGCCCAATGAATTAAATATGTCTTTGATCTCCCCAACAAGTGTCTCAGCACGCTCACGATACTCAGGAGCCTGCTTCATTTCATGGAAAAAAAGCATTGTAATTCATATTATCACGTAGATAAAAAATGGAATAACAAGAGCATCATGGTTTGAAAGAAGCTTACATCATAAGGCAGCTTTGGGAGAGACTGTATAAAATCATCGTCCCGCAAGTTGGGATGATGGTTGCCTGTGCGCCGAGACACACCTTCAGCACTAGTGGAGGCCAAGGCCATAGTAATGATCGGATTACACAGACCTTTTGTACCCAGCGTGGGGAATGATTTAGAGGAAGGATTAATGATATGGGTAGGCTTAGCTTTGAAGCAGAAGAGCCATTGCTAACGGTGACTGTGAAGAGTGTATTTCCTGGCCTTTTATAACCAAAAATTCCACTCTCTTAAGAAGACACCAAGTCAAAGTTCACTTACCATGACAAAAGTCATGTACTCCACATCTACGTACATCTACCATTGACAACACAAGCCATATAAGGACAACTAAATAGTATCAATTCAAATAAATTTTACATTTTTTTCTTCAAAATTAACAAATTGGATTTGTGAGTAAGTTTCAAATAATACAATGGATAATAAGAGCAATGAAGAATAATGCTATATATTCACTTGCCCTAAATGTCTATTGTAGATTAGGGTGTGGATGGATTTGTGAGTAAGTTTCAAATAATACAATGGATAATAAGAGCAATGAAGAATAATGCTATATATTCACTTGCCTTAAATGTCTATTGTAGATTAGGGTGTGGATGGAAATGGCTCATTGACATTACAACCTTTTTTTATGAGACATTTTATAGATAGATATCTAATAGCAACACATTCATCTCATTATTATCGAGTTTAGAAAGCAAACTTGTCAAATTTTATAAGTAATGAAGAAAAGTATAAGTATATATATTTTTATTTTAAAATATTTTTTATATGATTTTAATATTTATTTGGTATTTTTGTCATACATTAAATTTAAATATATAGTTTTTCAGTTTTCAATATATATGATTTCTTTTGCAAATTTTTCTTTTTGAATGATTATATAATTTTTTTTTAAAAATATGATTTGTAAACATGATTTAATTTTTAAATTTAAATTAATAAGTTTTCTAAAGTTAACAATTTTAATATATAATTTTTATTCATAAATGTGGGACAATAGAAAATTTAAATTATATTTAAGGTTATGTATTTAAAACATCATCATAGAACACTTTCCATTATCAATTATAAAGAGAATCAACTATGACTCATAATATAAAGTCAATTGATACCTTGATAGTAGACAAATCATTTGATAATCGGCATCCACTGCTTTCAATAATCAATAATTGTCAATTCATTGTCTTCATTAGTGGAAGCTAATTATAAACCTACTTATTAGTTACAAACTATATCAAGCTCAAACTTGATAAGGATTCATATAGGAGTACATACAGTAAATAGTACATAGGAAATTTTTATTTTCTATATTTTAATTTTCTCATACAATTAAATAAATTGGAATATTACATATTCCATCTCACATACCACCACATTTGTAGTATTTAGTTTGAGACTTCCACCTATCCACCTCAATTAGAATAATTGAAGTATTCTAATCTAAGATACTCTAAAATAAATTGATTCACCTCAACACTTGTCATGGGTTAGTGCAACTTGTTAGTATGTCCTTAGTTTAGATTAGTCTATTAATTATCTCATCTTCATAAAATTACGTAACCTATTTAAGTAGCCAATTTTGAAAATTTATTTTGTGCTATTCATGTCATGCACAAACTTACTTTTGGACATACATACACAAAATCTATAAAACATCCTATTTTTTCATAAAATATAACACTTTGAACTATAATGAGCAATATATAGACATAAGAATAACTATATAATTTTATAAGATGTGATCACTCAAAAAAATCCTTTCACAAGACAAGAGTTATATCAACTCCATTTGCAAAGAATCATGCATTCAATATCTTGAAAATCATCTACTATAACAAAAGACCTAATATAGGGACATGAAAACAACTAATTTATTTATCTAGTTCATTAATTAGGCTAAAATTTTGGATTAGAGGGTGAGTGCAAGATCATGGGGATCCAAAAAGTGGCAATATGATAAAAAAATGGTTAACACATATTTCTTTATCCAAATTTGATGAAATGAAAAGGGTTTATTAAGTAAATTGTTAGCTTTCCACCAATATAAAATATGTCTTATTTTTAATTTAATAGATAATTATTATAGATCTTCTACATGAATTATGACTAGAGTCCTGACTGATAGGCTGATTAGAAAACATTGATAATTCTCAAACAATTTCATATTTTTTGAATCCAAAAGATGCAACATGTTCTATGCTTCTCATACTATACGATAAAAAAATAAAAGTGAATTTAATTAATTTTTGACCAAGTTATGGTGGTCAGATAAACAATTTTTAATATTTTTAAAAATTTCTAACAAAAAATTCACAACTAATTATTTACTTGCAAAAAAAATACAAAAAAAATGTGGCGCGTCTGAGCATGTGTCCTATACTTATATTGAAAGTTTCATTATTTTTTCTTCTTGTATTTAGATTGGTCAGACATAGACCTACTTTTTATATTTTCCTAAAAATTTAGTACTGCTACATTGAACTTTCAAATTTTCACCAAATAGATTTACATTCAATTTGTTACAAATTTTGTTCTTAAATATTTTCAAATTATGTTAATAACCTATTCAAATTTTATGTCAAGTTTCCTAGCTATTGTTTTTGAATTTTCATTGCCACTTAAGGGCCTAGTTTGGATCCCCATGATCCTGCACTGACCCTAGAGTTCAATTTGAATAAGTATAATCATATTTTATTCTTTAACATTAGCATAAAAATCTTTAAAAAACACATATTTACTACAATTATTTATCCATTACTCTATTACATACCTAAATCATATACCTCTAAGAATTTTTTTCAAGAAGTAATATGCATATAATTTTCTTACAATGTGCACTCTACCAATGCATGTACTATTATAAATTTTGAATCAAAGAAAGATCTAATATAAAAGATTTTGAATCATTACAACCACACGAGAATAATGTACTAACATGATTAAAAATCAACATCCTAGTAAATTTTTGTGCACTTAAAATGGGTGTGACTTGAGTAGTGGGCAAGAATCTCTTAATTTGTAGGGTCCACTTGGTCTTGACTCTATTATTATTTTCTTGGATGTTATGCCAATTGGTGGTACTCCTAGTAAATTTCTCTTATGTGGGTCCTTCTCTACTCCAAAGTCTTATCTGAATTGTTATTTGGCCCTATGACCTATATTTCACCTTGGAAAGATCTCTTCAAAAGTTGTCTAGATGATGTTAAAGGCAACTGGTGTGTGTTGTCTAATGTTAGTGCATCTATTAATATTTTGGACTAAGCCCTCGATAGATCCTTAGAAAAATAGATAATTCTTTGGTTGGTAGGATCTTTGGAAGGCACCCTAACCTTGAAATGGTTTTAAAATGGGTGGCCTTAAAATGGGCCATAAAAGGTAATGTCTATATCTTGATGCTTCCCAAAGGTGTTATATTTTTCCTTTTCTCTTCTTGATGATTTCCTTTTTGTTATTACACATGGCCCGTGGTTCTTTGGTAAATAAAGTTTCATTCTATATAAATGGTGGCATGGCTTTAATCCCTCTAATGGTCTTTCTACTATAGTCCCCACTTAGGTAAGACTCTCGTGACTCCCCCTTGATTTTTTGGGATGAGCATATTATAGCTTCTATTGCCAATTCCTTTGACCAGTTTCTAATGCTTGAGAATGTTACCAAGTCCATAGCCTAATTTATTTGTGCACATTTATGTGATAATATTGAGCCTTATCAAAATTTTGACTTCCATTGAGTTGGATTCTCATTTAGGTAAGTGGACTCAAGATCTATAAAGTATGAGAACTTGATTCCTTATTGCTAGAAATTCTCTTCGACAGGTCATTTGAGAAATTCTTGTCTTAAATGTGGGCAACCAGGGAAGGATATTTTTCAATTACTTCTTAACAATAAATACCCTCTAGTCACTTAGTTGATGGCGATCCTTTATAGTTCTAGCTCCCATGTTAGTGGTGATCCTTGATGGTTTTGGCTCTCATGTTGGTGGTGATCCCTTAGTTGTTGATGCTACTCTCAACCCAAGGATTCATGGTAATATGAATGACTTGACATTAATCCTGAGGTGAGATGTCCCTATGCATCCTCTATGGGTTGGTCTATTCCCATCTCTAAGTCTTCAAAGAAAGGGGTTAATAGAGGGGCCAATGTGATGGATGTTTTGGTTATTAGGCCTAGGCCCAAATTCAATTTGGTCTTTTCCTCCCCTCCCAATTGTCACAAATATCCTCTAGAGGAATTGGATAATGCTCCTTTCTCTTCCAAGAAAGACTCTACTTATGTGTTGTCCAAGACTAAATTCTCTCAATCGGTTGCCCCTATGATTGAGTTTTCCTATGGGACCCACAAGGTTGTCTCCCCAAAAGGTGCTAAATCTATTCCCTCTAGTGTGGGTTCTTGGACTAACATTTTGAACTCTCCCAAAACTCCTTTTTTCATATCTAAATCTATTTTCTCTTCCCAAAATTAGAAATATATATGAAAGATGAATGATGTGGGGAATGATTATAAAAAAATGAGAAAATCATATAAATAAACATAATAGAGAACTACTACTAGAGATGTGTTGAATGTGAAACATAACACACTAGAGAAATGTTCAAGCTACATGCCTTTTACAAAAAGAGATGACCTTTCATAACTACTTGTTTTACTAACAACTATTTAATTAGCATAATTAAGGAAATAACAAGAATTAAGATATTTTGACATTTGGTTCCATTATTCAACGTAGAAGACCAGTGATCATTGATATGGAAAAGTCTTCCTCTCCATGATGAACATCCAAATTCTCTCGCCTCAATGTCATATTCTTCTGAAATCAATAACTATTTAATTAGCATAATTAAGGAAATGACAAGACTTAAGACATTTTGACATATGGTTCCATTATTCAACGTAGAAGACCCGTGATCATTGATCTAGAAAAGTCTTCCTCTCCATGATGAATGTCCAAATTCTCTCACCTCAGTGTCTTATTCTTTTGAAACCAAATACTTTTCCTCCCACTAATACACCGTAAAATCTGACGGCCACTTATATTCCTAGATCTTTGGCATGTTTGCAAGATGAGTTTCCCATTGACTATCTAGTAATGCCTTTGTATCATTGACAAAATTTAGGTATCCCACATCAAGAACAATCAACACATCCATGATCTAAGTTATCCTGTTGTGTCACCAAAAATTGTATACCTTTGAAAAAAAGGACAATTTTGTGCCCGTTTTGGTCCTACTTTAAGTCCTATTTCACCAATTTTCACCCTAAAACAAAATTTATAGGCCCCTAAGGTTGTTAATTTTGACTTGGAGGCCTGTTATACCCAAGGGATCATTCAAGTTCTGAAAAATCATACCAAAACCATTCAAAAAGTACCGTTCTCACTTAAAAATCCCGTAGTGGGACTAGGTCACCCAAGTTGGTGACCTAGTCCTTTTTGAGGATTTTTCAAGTTTCAGGCAGGAAAATCAATAATTAACCAAAAATTCCCAATGGGTGTCGGCTTCTTAGGTCAAAATTCTCGACAATTAGGTCATGTTGCTTATATATACTTGTTTTTAGGTCATTTTTCTACTCTCTCTTGCTCATTTTTTCACACTCAACTCCAAAATCAAGTGCAAAAACATCTTCCTCAAGAAGATTCATCTCTCACACAACAAAATTTGAAGCTTTTAGACAACAAACTAGGGATTTTTGCAGGTCTTGAAGCTCACTTCACATCCAAGATCACACATTGACAAGGTTGAAGATAGATGCCTATGGAGATTCATGTAGAAATCTAGGTTGAGGAGGTGCAACTAGCCACCAAATCATTCCTAAAGACTGATTTCAAAGTGCCTCCATCTTCTACCTGCAATCCACTTGCAGATTTGAGGTTTGCATCCCATTTGCATTCCTTGTTGTTTTCATTTGCAATGTTGTAGGATTTCTAGGGTTTAAAGTCTTACATCACTTCAAATCTCTTACATACATCTTATTCTAGCACAATAGAATAGAGTTTTTCTTTGTTTCAGGTTTTCCTAGTTCTAGACACACTTAGAACTAGGGTTTATGTAGGTTTCCATTCCATTTCAAGTTTAAATACAAACTAGGGGTTTGACCAAGGCAAACCCCACATTAGAAATACAAATACATTTTGTTTTGCAAGTTTTGGACAGGATTCCCGTGGAGAAGCAAAACACAGACTTAAGGCACCTGAGTCCACTTTTAGTTTCTCAAAAAAGCAGAAAGGGACCAGGTCGCCCATAATGGAGACCTACTCCCATTGAGGCTTTCTGACATTGAAAGTTAGAGATTTGGGGACCCAATTGGTAGAAATGACTCCCAGAGCAGATTTCCCGAAAAGGGACTAGGTCGCCCCACTGGGCGTAAGTGTCCTAGACAACTCAAAAACTTGATTTTCCAGTTTTCCAATGACTTCCACAATCCCAGTTCCAGCCCTCTTCAGTTTCCAAGTGTACTTCTCTATTTTGTTAGGTTAATTTACTCTTATTGCTTTCATTTCTATTGTATTACGTCATGTGTTTTTGAGTAGCATAAGTTAGATTAGTTTTGGTTAAGTAGTTACATTTATATAGCATATTTCAATATATTTGCACACATCTCACTCCCTTTAGGGTTTCAATCCGTAAACCTTCTAACTAAATCACAAGATTAGGTGCCCCTGGAGGTGAACGAAAACCCTCTTCCTTCTAGGTGAAACCCTAGGAAGATGTAGAGGATCCACTCTTTTACCCCCACACAAAGCACCTTCATATTTTGTAGTTCATTTTGGTGAACCTGCATTTCAACACATTACATACTTCTGATTTTCATTGCATTGGCATACTAGGAGCTCTTTATTTAGCATTGATTTGAATGTTGCATTGTGTAAACAAGCAACCTAGGGTTTTTCATTTTGCATTAGTAAAAAAGAACCAAAGTTTCCATCCATCTCCTTGCATGATACAAAACTTTGACATATATACTATACCTCTGCATGTTAACTTCTAGAAACTTGCATTTTCCATCAGAAAAACTCAAAAAAAATCATACCAGGACTAAGTTGCCAACTTGGGTGACCTAGTCCTAGTAGGCATTTTGCATCAGCATTCTCTGAATTTTTTTCCAGTTTCTACACTCTTTGTTTCTTTCTATTAAGGATAGGTTTCAGTTTTGATTTTCTTTGTTCTATGCTTATTCTTAGCTTAAAATGACATTTTTAAGTAGTATTAAAGCATTACATGTTTCCCTTTCTGCTTTAGTTCCTAGTTCTTTCAAAGTAGGTTCCATGACACATACACCTGAAACCATAGATGACTCACATAATACAATGCACACACTTATTCACTATAGGAACACTATATCATCAAAATCTTTTAGTTGTGATGATTTTGATCAGTTAGATGAAGCTCTTCAAAGCTTCCTCTCACTCACTTCATCCACTAAGATTGGTGATGATGTAGTTACAACTTTCCCTCCCTTATTTTCCAAATCTTTTAGTTGTGATGATATGGGTATGTTAGATGATGTCCTCCAAGACTTCATCTCCCCTACTTCATCCACTATGGTTTGTTGTGATGACCACACTAACATAAAAGATGTCAATGTCATCCAACCCCAATTCATTCTCTACCCACCTTGTCCTAAACCTCCAACCCTAGCCCAACTTGAGTTTACCCTTTACCCTCGTAAGAACGATACCATGGCTCACACTCATTATACCCATAATAAACCACATCCCCAACAACTACCTCCCTCCACTTCCCTACCGTTACCCAACCCCATCTTACCCACAACTCCTCATTTCAACTCACAACTCAAGGAGTATGATTTTGTTGAACAACTTAAAAACACTCCCACCAAAATATCCCTTTGGGATCTTCTTCAAAATTCCCCTAACTATCACTCCATGCTTCAAACAACCTTACAACAGATAGTGGTTCCTCCTAGTATGAATACTACTGATGTGGCAACTCTCTTACATGACATGAACATGACTAATGTGGATATTAATTTCTATCAATATGAGCTACGACCATTAGAATTACGCCAAAAAAATGAGGCCTTTATGATCATAGCCTAGTATGATCGGATAGGTATCAAAAAGACCCCGGTTGACAATGGCTCTACCCTAAATGTGTACAGTGTGAAGCTTCTTGATAGGTTACATGTGGACCAATCACAAATCCAATCCGATTCCTTATCCATTAGAGGATTTGATAATTTTACTAAAAAACCTCTTGGTGTCATCACCTTACCCATTACCGTCAGAATGGTTATGCTGTAGACTCCTATCCACACCATGCCCTATGATATTTCTTATAATCTCCTCTTGGGATGACCATGGATTCATGAGATACATGTGATACCCTCGACCCTTCATCGCAAAATGAAAAATGTCTATAACAATAAATTTTATCAAGTTGACATCGATCCCGAACCTGAGAGTTGCTTACAACTCAAAAAGGGCACATCAAGTCCTCTCCATACCCTAATTCATACCTCTAACATTGCCCCTTTCAAGAAGGATCAACCCAAGGACCAAACCATGTTTAATTTACTTGGTGATGATTGAGGATCTTTAGAGTTTACTCCTTCCTTTATGGGTGAGTGCAGTGTCACACACAAAGAGGACACTCAAAATGATCAATCTATCATTCTCTCCACCCAACAAGAGGAACACCCTTCCCCCATCTCTACCTCATCTCTTTTGGAAGAAAATGCCACAAATACAACAAATTTTGATGAGATACATTATCAATAACCCCCTAACCCACAAGAAATGGAAAGACTTTATGGACGTGGTTATGACCTTGTGAAACAATTGGGCTACAAGGGAAAAGGATGCAACAAGCATGAACAAGGCATTTGTGTCCCCATTGAACCTAATACGCAAGGAACTAAAATCAGTCTAGGTTTTTCCTTTTTTAAAGCTACAAAAGCCAATCAACAACCCTCTCTCAACATCAATACTATATCATGCACATCAAGAACCACCCTTACACTTAAACACCCTGAATTTCTTGATGTGGATGCTCCCCTCTTCACCTATGTTCACGATGAGGATGATTTAAAACATCTCTTAGGTGCTTCAGATACTACTCACTCCAAGAGGCATGCCTCTTGTGCTATGTTGAGTTCTGAGTCTACCATTGGTGCTATTAACGAACCTCATCCTAGCTTGGCACCATATGATCTTGACGCTCCCAAATCTAATGCACTCCCTTTAGGAGATACCCTTGACGTCCCCATGGATATCGATGACAAGGACACAACCATTAAAATCAGGAAGTGCCTAGATGACGAAGGACAAGAGGATCTTGCAGCTTTGCTTCATACCTTTCTTGAGCTATTTGATTGGAAATATTCTGACATGCCAAGAATAGATCCCCAAATAGTGACCCATAACATTGTCCTCACTGAGAATGCTAAACTTGTTTGCCAGAAGATTTGAAAAATGAATCCCAAGGTTGCCTTACATGTTAAAGGACAACTTGAAAAACTCCTTGACACAGGTTTTATTTGCTCAATTGATTATTCTCCTTGGATTTCAAACATTGTTGTAGTGGCCAAAACCGATAATCGTGTTAGGATATGTACTGATTTTAGAGACCTGAATAAGGCCTCTTTAAAAGACCACTTTCCTCTTCCTAACATTGATAAGATTGTGGATTCCACTATTGGACATGCTTTGTTATCCTTCATGGATGGATTTTCAAGGTATAACCAAATCTTTATTAACCCACAAGATCAATACAAGATGGCCTTCACATCCACTTGGGGCACATTTTGTTGGGTTATGATGCCTTTTGGTTTAAAGAATGGTGGTGCTACTTATCAATGAGCAATGACCTTAATCTTCCATGATTATATTCAAAAAATCTTAGAAGACTATGTTGATGACATTCTTTCCAAATCCTTAACCCGCCAAGATAATGTGAGTATCCCCTATCAAATATTTGAGTGTATGCGCAAGTACAACATGCACCTAAATCCTAAAAAGTGTGTCTTCAGAGTAGATAGTGGTAAAATTTTAGGGTTTATTATATCTCACAAAGGCATCGAGGTTGATACAAATAAAATTGATGCTATCATCAATATGCCACCTCCTCGTAACATTTCCCAATTATGTACGTTACAAGGACGAATACAAGCCATTCATCATTTTGTCGCTTGCTTTGCTGATTGTACATTACCCTTTACTCATCTCCTTAAAAAGGATATTAATTTCAATTGGAATGAGGACTGTAAACAAGCCTTTGAGAATCTGAAAGAGTACCTTATAAGTCCCCCCATTTTACAGCCCGCTATACCCAATCAACCTTTCATCCTTTATATCGCCGCTTCTACCCATGCTCTCATGGCATTGTTGGCTCAAAAGGATTCCAATAGTAAAGGGCATCCTATTTATTATATTAGTTGAATGCTCCCCAATTATGAGACTAGTTACTCTACAATTGAAATATAATGTCTCACTCTTGTATTCGCTACTAGTAAGTTGTGACATTAATTACTAAATGTTGAAGTACACGTGATGACAAAGTTTGACCCCTTACAATACCTTTTCACTAAAATAGATTTGTCAGGACGTCTTGCTAAATGGGTCATGTTGTTAATTGAGTTTGACCTTAAGTTCATTGCTCAAAAAGTGATCAAGGTTCAAGCCTTGATCGACCATTTAGCTGATGCTCCTTCACCATTAGCGTTACCCACCAATGATTCCTTCCCTGATGATAGTGTGTTTACTATAGACATTCCTACATAGGAGTTGTACTTTGATGGATCCAAGTGTTGAACAGGCTCCGGTATTGGAGTTATTTCAATTACACCTATTGGTAAGCCTATTCCCTTATCCTATCATCTCAATTTCCTATGTACGAATAATATAGTTGAGTATGAAGCTCTACTCGTTAGGTTACACGTTGCTCTTGTCTTAAGGGTAAAAAATATTAAGATCTATGGTGATTTGCAATTAATCATTAAAAAAATTAACGGTATCTATCAAACTAAACATGATAAAATCTCACAATATAAGGAGCTTGTTCTTAATCTATTAGACCAATTTGACTTCTTTACCATTGATAACATCCCTCAAAAAGATAAGCACCACGTGGATGCAATGACTAGTGCAGCCTCTCTTGTCTCTCCTATTGACCCTTTTGAGCAGATAGTCTTCACCATTCATCCTATCATGAAATCCTCTATCAATGATCAATCTCCTGATATTTGTCCTAGTTTTTCCGATAATCCATGTGAATGGTATGATGCCATCTACAATTATTTAAAAGATGGCACCATTCCCGAACCCACCACTAAAAATACCTGTCAGCGCCTAAAAAAGTTAGCCACTAGGTATATCATCCTTATAGACACATTGTACTGAAGATCCTTCGATGGAATCCTTCTACGATGCCTCAAGGATGTTGAAACCCATTTTTCCCTCGAACAAGCCCATTCTGATACTTGTGGAGGAAATTTTGGAGGAAAGACTTTAGTGCAAAAGCTCCTATGTATGGGATATTATTGGAAAAACATGGAAAAATATTGTTATGCGTATGTTAAGCGATGTCATTAGTGCCAGGAACATAGTCATTTGATCCACACTCCCACTTCGGAGCTTCATTCCCAAATACCTATATGGTCGTTCTCTATGTGGGGTTTGGATCTAATTGGAAAAATCTCCCCACCCTCTTCTGCTAGACATACGCTCATTATCACTGCTACCGATTATTTTACCAAATGGGTTGAAGCTATTGCTCTTTGCTCCACAATCGTTGAGGTGATATGTCATTTCCTATTGGAACACATCGTCACTCACTTTGGTCTCCCTTCTACATTAGTCTCCAATAATGGTACTCCCTTTAAGAACAATGAGGTGAAGAAGTTCCTTGAGACCTTCCATATCCAACATTGATTCTCCACACCTTACTACCCTCAGTCTAATGGTCAAGCCAAAAGTACTAATAAGATCTTGGAGCAAATCCTTAGGAAGAATGTCAATCAAAACCAAAAAGATTGTCATACACAATTGCAATATGCACTATGGGTGTATCGCACAAGTGTTCATTCTTCTACGGGAAATACTCATTTTAACCTTGTTTACGGTACTAAAGTTATTCTCCCTTTGGAGCTAGAAATCCCCACGTTGCGAATTTCTCTCCAAATTCTTGTTGATAATGACACTTATGCGAAACAACGTCTGCACCAACTTTAAATGCTTGATGACCAACGCATCAATGCTCTCGAGCACCTTCAAGCTTATGCTAAACAGTTGCAACACAAACATGATGTTGGCATCATCCCTCAAACCTTTAACAAGGGAGATTTGGTTTTATATAAAAACCAATGCAATACCACCACCAATTATGCCGAAAAAGGTAAACTTAGTCCTAATTGGCTTGGTCCCTACATGAGCAACTCCAATTATGGATCTAGTGCCTATACCTTAATCGAGCGTGATGGTACTCCCCTTCGTGATCCCATTAATGCCACACATTTGTATTGGTATTATGTCTAATCCCCTCTCGAATGGTATGATTTATAAAGAAGTGTTGTTGACACTATTGGTTTCTATCCTAGGGCTCTTTCATTGCTTCATTCTTGACACTTCATCATGTTTGTGTCCCGAACACTAAAGTGATTGTTTAATCCCTTTGTACAATAACTTTAGATTTCATACTATTCAGCCTCTTTCCCCTTTTGTGTGTTATGTTTTTTATAATCATAAGTGCATAACATATTAATCTTAATATTTACATCTAACCACACATTCTAAATGTGTTGTAATTGCATCACATACATTCTGTTAAATCATGTTTCCATTAATTAAATACTAAACTATTTAATTAATCACATTGTCATTTAACATCCACACAATTAAATTACATCATCAAAAATACAAATGCATATATAAATATCAAAAGTCTTTTATACATATCATCATAATACACAGTGTCACTGTGGATTGTGATTACCAGATCCCTAAGGATTTGGTACTCATGTTGCATTAGTAGTAGGGTGTCGAGAGACAGTCGTGCATGATCGTGACCATGATCTACTGACTCTAAGTGCATACTCTAATCCTCCCATCCAGGTGAGTGCCAATCGGTGCTCGCCTGCTAACTGGTCCCTCTTTTCTCATACCTATGACAACTCTCTCTCTAATATTTGCACCTCTACTAGATGCCATGATGGTTGTGCCTGTGGTGCAACTCTCACTCAACGAACCTACCTCCTCAGGCCCTCATAGGCTACCCACAATCTCGTGAAGGGTCTCAAGGTCTCTGGCTCTTGCTCCATGATAGGTGGGGGCACATAGTCAGTATCCATGTCCTCTTCATCGAAGGTCACTGGAACTATCTTTGTGTTTTCTTGCTATAGGAACTCTTGCCAACCCTCCGTAGGCCCTGAAAAATCAAATAAGAGTCTCATCAGTAACACATCATCATATAAATATATATGCATTAAATCACAAATAAAATGCATATGCTAACATTAAATGTTATCACCTATATCTCTAGTAGAGGATGGAAATTCCACCTCATCCTATGTAGGGGGCATGGATGATGTACTCGTCTCCCCTCAATCGTGAGTGTTGGCACCTGCTGCTACTCCTATCCGATATCTAGTCCTATGAACAGGTGAGATCTCTCCCTGCTTGTCTCGATCCTCGACTGCGGCATCATTGTCCTCACTCAGAGGTGGCTCCTCCACTCTCTTCTCCTCTTGCTCCTCCTCCTCATCCTCTCTCTCCCAATCGTCATAGTCTGGGTTTGCATCCTCATCATAATCCTCATCGATAATATTTGTAAAAATGTCTACAACCCTGTATCGTGTGCTAGGCATGCTGTCACTCTCTCCTTGTCACTCTCCAATGCTGCAAAAGGTAAATGAGAAAAGTAAGTGAATGCTACTCTTTTTCATTTTCTTTTTAACTAACTCACTTTTACACACATGTGCACATTTGTACCTTTTCACTTTGTTAATCTTTTTAGTGTTCTTTTTCATTAAAATCAACATTATGGGTGCTAGTGAACTCCATTTTTCATGTTGTTTATTGTGTCAGAATCGTGTTTCCACGCCCTACATCATCAATCACCTATCACTATGAGGCATGGTACTTGGAAATTCCCTTTGATATACGTGCCCTTATTCGATGTGGTTAGACGGCTACCTTGATTCCACCTCTGTAAAGCAAGCGAAATCAAGGGGAGGCATACATCTACCCTTGAATTTGATTGTTAGGGATTAGATAAGAGGATTTATAGGACTTATAAAAAATTTGTGTTGTAGGATGCGGTTCCTAACATGGTGGTTTTGCAGATAACTACATTGGGGGATTCATTCTCCTGCCTTTTAAATTAGTATCCTTTTATGAAAATGAAGGTGCATTGTTTTTTTTAGATTCCTTTAGCTTACATATGAACGTAGATTCATATGGACACTAAAGTGGGGGCTAAATGTGTAACCAAAAATTGTATACCTTTGAAGAAAAGGACAATTTTGTGCCCGTTTTGGTCCTACTTTAAGTCCTATTTCACCAAATTTCACCCTAAAATAGTATTTATAGGCCCCTGAGGTTGTTAATTTTGACTTGGAGGCCTATTATACCCAAGGGGTCATTTAAGTTCTAACAAATCATACCAAAACCATTCAAAAAGTATCGTTCCCATTTAAAAATCCCTTAGTCCAGGACTAGGTCACCCAAGTTGGCGACCTAGTACTTTTTGAGGATTTTTCAAGTTTCAGGCAGGAAAATCAATAATTAACCAAAAATCCCCGATGGGTTTAGGCTTCTTAGGTCAAAATTCTCGACAATTAGGTCATGTTGCTTATATATACTTGTTTTTAGGTCATTTTTCCACTCTCTCTTGCTCATTTTTTCACACTCAACTCCAAAATCAAGTGTGAAAACATCTTCCTCAAGAAGATTCATCTCTCACACAACAAAAGTTGAAGCTTTTAGACAACACACTAGGGATTTTTGTAGGTCTTGAAGCTCACTTCACATCCAAGATCACACATTGACAAGGTTGAAGATAGATGCCTATGGAGATTCATGGAGAAATCTAGGTTGAGGAGGTGCAACTAGCCATCAAATCATTCCTAGAGACTGATTTCAAAGTGCCTCCATCTTCTACCTTCAACCCACTTGCAGATTTGAGGTTTGCATCCCATTTGCATTCCTTGTTGTTTTCATTTGCAATGTTGTAGGATTTCTAGGGTTTAGATTCTTGCATCACTTCAAATCTCTTACATTCATCTTATTCTAGCACAATAGAATAGGGTTTTGCTTTGTTTCAGGTTTTCCTAATTCTCGACACACTTAGAGCTAGGGTTTATGTAGATTTCCATTCCATCTCAAGTTTAAATACAAACTAGGGGTTTGACCAAGGAAAACCCCACATTAGAAACAAAAATACATTTTGTTTTGCAGGTTTTGGACAAGATTCTCGTGGAGAAGTAGAACACAAACTTAAGGCACCTGATTCCACTTTCGGTTTCTTAGAAAAGTAGAAGGGACTAGGTTGCCCATAATGGTGACCTAGTGCCATTGAGGCTTCCGACATTGAAAGCTAGAGATTTGGGGACCCAGTTGGCAGAAATGACTCTCAGAGCAGATTTCTCGAAAAGGGACTAGGTCGCTCCACTGGGTGTAGGTGTCCCAGACAGCTCAAAACCTTAATTTTCTAGTTTTCTAGTGACTTCTACAATCCGAGTTCCAGCCCTCTTCAGTTTCCAGGTGCACTTCTCTATTCTGTTAGGTTAATTTACTCTTATTGCTTTCATTTCTATTGTATTACATCATGTGTTTTCGAGTAGCATAAGTTAGATTAGTTTTGGTTAAGTAGTTAGAAATTTCTATAGCATATTTCAATAGATTTGCACACATCTCACTCATTTTAGGGTTTCAATCCCTAAACCTTCTAATCGAATCGCAAGATTAGGTGCCCCTGAAGGTGAAAGAAAACCCTCTTCCTTCTAGGTGAAACCCTAGGAAGATGTAGAGGATCCACTCTTTTACCCCCACACAAAGCACCTTCATATTTTGCAGTTCACCTGTGAAGACTAGTATCATCATCCTCCTATATATGAGTTACACACTTATGAATTTAGCCCGACTGAATTCTTTCTTCCACTTATCCAAGTCCTTCAACTGTTCACCATCTCTAATGATTTCAAGTATATACCACTGTTTCAAGGTATGGAATAAATCCATTCATGTTACAATATTTTTATCTTCCCCTTGTATATATTGAAATTCATCAATAATTATCTTCACAATTTGTTCAGTTGGCTTTAATTTTGCAGGAGAATCAAGACTTCTTTGTAGAACTTTGCATAACTTAGCCAAAGTGTGGTGAATAGGCTACCACCTTTTGAACAAAGGATCTAATACAAGCATATGTGTCTTTATTTGATCCATTTCATGCTGAAGGGTTTTATAAATATCATTCATATTCTCCAGTTTATCCATAACTGATTTTATCCTGTGCTCAAGAATCTTTTCCATAATTTCAAAAATTCACCTTTTCACTTCATCCTAGGTTTGATTGCCGGCCTTCTTTACATCATCCACTTCCTTCTCTGGAGTTTTTACTTGTTCTTGCATAAATGTTCTTCACAATATCCATTGGAGAAATAAGAGGCATGTATAACACCATCTCCTTGCTTTGTGAGGGTCTTGCTTCTCTTAATTATTCTTTCAATTTGACATTCTCCATGAATAGTTTATTAACTTCATCATTTAGGAACCTTTGTTCCTTTTCATACTCCTTCAATCTATCTTCTAATCCCTTAACATTTGCTCGAGTTAACATGGTCAAATGCATGGTCATTGTGGTTGCCTCCAAAGGGGTGGTATCTTGTATTGTCCTTACCATCGCTGTCCCTTTCATCCCTTGAATTACATCCAATAATTTTGGCTTCTGTGTATTTTTCTATTTGATCCATATGGCTAGGGTTTCAATCTTTGGGTTATACCCAGTTTCACTCACTCCTTCATCGGAGTCAAATCTTGCAACTAGCATTCGATCTTCCTAAGCCCGCACTTAATCAAGCATAAATTTGTTCTTTTATTCCAAGCCAGGGAAAATGAGCATATTGCTCTTCAAGACCATTTCTCTAGCCTTCTGGGGGCTAATTTCAATGTTGTCAAATCTTAATTCCTGGAAAGTTTGTGCTACCATTTGATTTTTCTCTGATTCTTCAGTTCCTACTTCAGCTAATTCCATCCTCACTTCAAATTCTTTTATCTTCATCTTTATCCAGAAATTCCTAAACTCGGGAGTCTTAATGAATTCATCATCTTCTATGAATCTCTTGGCTACAATTTTTGTTTCATCTTCATGTACCTTTGTACTTTTTTTTTCTACATCACCCATCCTTTCCTCATGCTTATGGGCGTTGGTCTCAAGGATGGGTTGATCAACCTCAATATCACCTTTCAATGACTACAGTAATGTAGCCACTTCCTCAGTATCACCCACCTCTTCACTCTCCTCATAAGGTACTAACTATTCAATGCTTTCTATCTTCTATCTTTTGGAAGGTAACTACTCCATGGGAGGTTCAGAGGTTTCACCTAGGGTATGCTCTGCTTTTGCACCACTATCATGTTCTTGGAGATATGCTTCCTTCTTATTGTACAAGTCTTGAAATTTACCCTTATCAAATCTATCCTCTTGATGGGGTCCTTTTCCTCAACAAAGCATCCTAGGAAATCCTTGGACCTCCGCTTCGTCCTTTCTTCAAGCTTCTTCATATATTCCCATTTTTTCCTTCTACTAAATACATAATTATAAGTAATGCAATTCCTTATGACATCGTCTTCATAGTCCACTTGGTGTGCCACTACCATTTTGGTAAGAAGATTGTGCCTTATGTTGTTCATGTGATTTTCAAGGTTAAAGGCTCTTCCTTTTGTAGAATTCAATGCATATCTTGTCTTCAAATAATACTATGTGCATTACATCTTTCTCCATCCACATCATTTGCCACATAAATTCAAGAAATGTTGATTTGAGGGGCACGAATTTTGGTAGTATGTGTGGAGCAACAGGGCATTCATAAACTCTTACTTCCGAGAGGAAGAACCAATCTCCAAAATTGTGTGTATGACCTTTCTCTGGTCTTAAAGCCAAATGTGTCAATAGTTGCAACATTTTGGTTGACAATCTTGGTATTGCATACCCAAGAACTCCAAGTATTTTGTGTACAAAGTCTTTGTAGAATACAAAAAAGCTTGAATTCTTGCACCGACTGTCCCAAATATATTACCATTTCTGGACAGGTGTGGGATTCCCTTGCTCATCTACTCTATCCAAGTCCATTATTTTAGTCCAATGGTCCTTATTCTGGTACAATATCAAATGACACAATAGGGAATAGTTTCTAAATGTAATCGGTGCTTTATCCTCTATAACTTGGGAGAATTCATCATCTAATGCCTTCTCAAGGTATGAAGCAAATTCATATTCAATATTAGTTTCATGGTTTTGAATTCTCATGGAGATCATCATTAGTCCTATTGGCATTTTATCTTAAGCATCGATCCCCAACACTTGGCAAAGAGCTAAATATGTATTCACAAAGTAATACTAAAAATCTATCACAGTAAATGGTTCAATAGTGGTAGTAGAGATGGGGACGGTTGTGTTACTAATGCCTCCTTTCATATATAGGGGTACCTCATCACTTCTATAAGTCCTACTTAACCTAGCATAATCCTCCTAACTTTTTCGTAGGTTTATCTTGGTCAGAGCTTGCTTGTTTAAGTCAAAACACTCAATGATGGCTATTCTAGTTACTTCTACCAATATTGTGCCATTTGGAAGCCTTGCTATTTTGGTAGCTGAGTGATAGTGTTTGGCTAGCAGTTTGATAAATTCTACATCAATAAACACATTTGGGACAATCAACCTTGCTAAATCCAGCATCCAAGGGTTTGACACTAGAATATTCTCATTTCTTTTATTGTAAAAATACCAAAATAGGTCCCATCCAAATTTGGGAATGAGGGCATCCCTACAACTTTGTATGGTGTCCACGAGAAACTTCTTATTACCCTCTTTAGTAGACCGTGGAAGTATATCTAATATGGACTGATGGAGTGGTCTCTTCTTTACTTTAGGTTCTTCATCTTTAATTTTAGGTTGACTTTCTTTTACTTCTGATTGTTTTCTTTTAGGAGGTATGTTTCAATTTTCTCTACTATGGCTTTAGATGACAAAACCATGAATAATTTTTTATATTAACAAAGCTCTTTCAAAGAGTTTTTGTGCACTTACCCGAGTATTTGATGCTTGCAGGACTTCTTCTTCTCATATCCTTAGCTCCTTCCACGCTAGTGCACTGCAATTGAGTACGATATTGGTAAAACTCACTTGTCTTTGGATGGAATGACATTCAATCATATCAGTTAATGCAAATCTTCATAAAATAATTGTATTTAATTTTGGCAATTGACATGATTTTCTATATTTATTGTTATAAATTGTAATGATGTGATAACTACCATACTATTGTCGTCCCTTATTATATTCGTTGCGGTATGGTGGTGTTTTTCCCTTCCCTTCTGTTGTTTACTACACTACTTCCTTGCTTAAGACCTCTTACTGCGGGGTTGTGGGGTATACCACTCTACTGCAACCATATTATCCACCTCATGTGGTACTGCGGTGTCCACTTTTCTTCCAATGCTTATCGCTCTACCGCCTTGCTCAAGACTTCTTGTTGCAGGGTTGCGGTGTATACCGCTCTACCACATATGTTGCTCACCCTCTTGACGATATAGTGTTGTATGATTTATCTTCTTGTTTTTATCGCCTTACCACACTCCTATGAATCGCCTTATGTAGGATGGCAGTGGGTACCACATTACTCCATTGCCTTATAATTCTCCCTGCAGGGTGGTGGTGAGTACCGATTTACCATGCAAGCTATATAATCTCTTAGTGGTATGACGGTAAAGGCTTATTTCTTAACTTAGAAGCTTCCATCCCGCGTTGCCTTTATTTTGATGTTGCGGTACTGCGGTAAAGGAAAAATTTACTTTTCTTATGATTATGTGGAGGAATAAATGGGTATATACAAAGGGAATGTTGGTGATAGTATGGATATCGTCACACAAATTGTTGCATTTCATGTTATATACAATGAAAATATTAGGTTGAAGGATTAGGGTATAGGTTTGAGGATATATGGTTGAAGGATTAGGTTGAGGTCCCAATGTATAGGGTAGAGGGTATAGGGGTTGAGCGTTTAGGGTTTAAGGGTTGAGGGTTGAGGGATTAAGGGTTGAGGGTTGAGAATTGAGGGTTGAGGGTTTAATGTATAGGGACGTAGAGGGTTTAAGGGTTGAGGGTTAAAGGTTGAGGGTAGAGGATTGATGGTATAGGGTTGAGGGTCCAATGTATAGGGTAGAGGGTATAAGGCTTGACGGATTAGGGTTAATTAAGGGTTGAGGGTAGACTAGGGTTGAGGGTTTAAGGGTTGAGGGATTAAGGGTTGAGTGTTGAGGGAATAGGGTAGAGATTTTACTTGGGTTTAAGGGTTAATGAGGGTTGAGGGTAGAGGATATTGGGTTGAGGGTAGAAGGTAGAGGTCAGTTTAAGGGTTTACTAGGGTTTAAGGGCTGAGGGTTTAGGGTTGAGTGTTGAAGGGTTGATGGTTTATGGTTGAGACTAGGGTAGAGAGGGAGGGATGGATGGAGTGAGAGATATATGGAGGGAGAAGTGAGATAGAGAGGAGAGGAGAGGAGGGAGGGACAAATATATATGAGGGTTGAGGATCCAGTGTATAGGGTAGAGGGTTGAGAATTGAGGGTATAGAATTGAGGACCTATAGGGTTGATGGTTTAGGATATTGGGTTGAGGCCTATCTACTAGGTCGATTGAGGGTATATAGAATGTTTAAGGGTTTAGGGTTGATGGTTAAGGTTGATGGTAGAGCATTTAGGGTATAGGTTTGAGGGTATGTGGTTGAAGGTTTAGGGTTGAGGGTCCAATGTATAGGGTAGAGGGTATAGGGGTTGAGGGTTTAGGGTTTAAGGTTGATGGTTGAGGGATTACGGTTGAGGGAACTGAGGGATCTTTTGATGCAAGTGAAATGTAGGCAAGCAATTGAAGGCCAGTGAATATTGGGGAAGGATTTTTTGTTCTAACACCCCTAATACCTTAACCCTTAATCTCTGCTAGATCAGGACAATTAGGCACTCAATTAGGTGCTAAAGTAGGCTCTAAAGTAGGCATTTAAATATGTACTAATGCAGGTGCTAAATTGGGTGCTAATTCAAGTGCTAATTTAGGCACTAATTTGTAACTAAATTAGTGATGACTTCTTTTGATCGATGCAAAAAATGCCAAAAATAGTGCCATCTTGATAAATAGCACCAAATTTTTCAAAAAATTAGAGAAAAATACATTAAAAGAGTGGGTGGAAGAAAAAAATAGAGCAAAAAAAGGAGCTAATCACAGGGATTTGTTGTAGTGATATAGTCCCTATACCAGTAATTCCTTCATATATCGGAGGTCTACTGAGTAGCTTCTCCACATTATAGCCTCTTCATTACCATCATACATAGGCAACCTATACCAGTATGTTTCTTTTTGTCATGCCTATTGGACGATAGGAATTTTGTGATTTGGAAGCCTTAGCAACAAGGGTAAGGGTGGCAGAAAACCATATAACAAGGGCCCAACTTCTTTCATGACTATCAAAAAGAACCTATAATATCTTCTTGACATAGAATTCTCACACATCCTACTATGAATGTATTTTTCATGCAAATACACAACAAACCATTACCAAAAGTATACAACTATTGAAAACCATGAGTATGTTCTTTATGCTAGTGATAGGGATTTATAGAATGAGCAAACCTGTTAACCCTTTTGTCTTCCACGTGCATGAAACTACTCTTCCCCTGGATCTTTAAAATATTGAAAGTGTCAATATACATGAAACTAGGTTGTAATTGCATGTTGAAAGCCTATCTTTATGCATGTGTATCAACATGAATTTGTACCCCTAATGTAAATCCCCTTTTACCCCTTTACACTTTAGAAAACCACGTCCGAAGGAAAAATTCTACATAAGCCCATTGCCTTCGTCACACTTAATGCCTATTTTGAGTGTTGGTAGAGGCGTTTCTGTCTAGGATGCCCATGTGGTGCATAGACATTTGCATAACACACTTACATCCCGGACAGATTCCCACGTCTGGAGCCTGCAGAGGCATTACCATTCCCATTGGGAGTTGACTTGTAACTCCCTCTTCAATCAACTGACCTGAATAGGGCCATTTCTTCATCTTCCTTCTTTATATTCACTATTCCATGACCCATTTGGTATCTCTTGGATCTTTGGATCCTTCACAAACTCTGAGCGGTCTCCTTAACATCCTCGACAATCTCTTCACAAGCTCCAAGTAGCTTCTTCACAACACTTTACAGTTCATAGTAGCAACATCAACACTCCATCACTTCAGTAGAGCAAGTGTGGAATGAGACATTGTCACACCATGGCAGCAGAGGCTTGAGTTCCTCTCATTTTCTCCCCAAATAGCCTTGAGCACTTTTGGCGGAGGTGGTAAGCTTTCACTCCTCTTCTCTATTACTTGGTTGAGTAGCATAACACTTTTTTGTAGTGCTTTTGTGTACTTTACTTCATTCCTACATTTCTCTCTATCTATTTGGTTGTTTGTGGAGTTGGGAACACCAAAATGGGGGTTTGATTGAGGCAAACCCCTATACAGCCCCAACTCTCTCTCTCTCTCTCTCTCTTGTATGCAGGTATTGAATAAATTCACGAGCTGTAAGCTCATCATTCACACGTTCATAAGTGTTTCCTTTCCATTTTCTCTCATTGTCTTTATCTTTTCTATTTTAGTCTATTTCCTTTATCACATTCTGTTGCTTTCTAGAATTTCTTAGCAATCAACTTACAAGTAGCCACTTAGTTGTTTTCTGTGATAAACCTACTTTCTGGTCCATACGAGACGCCAATGTTCCGCACTGTCGTTTGTATTCTATGCTGACATCCTTTGGCCGAGAACTTGTCAGTTTGTCCAGAGAATCTTTGTGATATGCTCTTTCTGGTTCTAGAACTCTAGTCATTATCCTTTGAGGTAGTTTAGGGTAGTTCACCCCGTGAGGCTCTCTAATTGAAGAGAACTCATGAGTAGTGAATCCCCCTTCTCTTACAACATGTAATCACCATGAATGCTCTACAACATGAACTATTTCTTCTCCTTCATCCTCAACGTGGTCTTCAAGGAGAAAAACCCTAACAAAATTTTTCCCTCAAAGCCTTGACCTTGTCAAAAGACTTCCTTCCTTGATGCATTTGTGCTCGTTTCTTGGCTACTTTTTGGAAAATTTAAGGTTTTGAAAACCATTAATACAATGCTTAAAATATATTCTAAAAGGTAAACCATGACTTAAGAATATCAATTGAGGGCAATTTTTTTTATCAAATCTTTTACTTTTACAAGTCTAATAAACTCTATGGTGTAACCTATTTATACCACTTAGAGAAAATAGGTTAACACTTTTGACGACCTTTGAGGGGATTTTGCTTGCTAAAACTCATAGACTAGTAGCCTTGCATATTCGTTGGGCATAGTTTGGAGAGGCATGCAATAAGATATTAAAAATAGATGGTATGACATCCCAGTTTGAAAGAGTTAGAAAATTTTAGTGTGAAAAGGTAATTTGTCAGTTACATTACATCATGATGATGTCACCAAGTGTGGCTCATTGGGAGAAATCCAAAGAATTGATGATGTTAGAATCATACAAATTTGACATCACATTACATCAACAAAGGTAGATGGAAGGGTGATGTCAACATTGGGGAATCAAAGTCTAATAGAAGACATGCACTCATGCAAAGTGAAGTCTAAAACTCTAATAGCCTTGGAGAATTTTTTAAATAGGAAAATAACAAAAAGGTGGGGTATGGAGGGAAGTGGTATTCAAGGATAAGAAAGTATAAAAGCCCTACAAAAAATAAAGGGAATATATTTGAAGAAAAGGGTCCAAGAATCAGGGGTTGGACATGCTGAGAAAATAACACATGCAAAGAGACAAGTCTGACACCATGGCAATACATTATTTTCTAAGAAAAAACTAAGCACTTTGGATATGGGAAGGATAGAAAGAAATTTTCAACAACCTGAAATATTTACAAAAATAATACTTACACTTTTTTTTATAAAAGTGTGAGTGAACCATCAAGATCAATAGAGACGACATAAAAGCATGGACACCATTGACAATGTGAAACTTCAATAGAATATAAAATATAAAGAAAATACTCCTTCGAATTCACTTAGAAAAAATTAGGCTTTTTGGAGACATTGAAACACAACAAACACACAAGTAACTTACTTATACTTTATCAAATCAATTATCACCAATGGATCAAATAAGGCCACAACACATTAAAAAGTGAAAATGATTCAAGAAAAACTGACATGGCTAGATTAAGTCCCAACAATATGCATAGGAGGTGAAAAGAAAAGTCTCTTAGGTTACTCTTCCTTTAGAACAACTTTCCAAAAATGTTATTTTAAACTCTATCTCATATTTCCCCTTTCTAGACATATTCATGCCTTAATTAGTTTTATATTCACCTTGGTGGATGTGTATTTAACCTAGAAAATCACATTTCACCCCACATTTACACCCTTGTACAAACATGTGTTCATGTAAACATAAATGAGCAAAAAATAAAGCAACTCGTCTATTTTTTATAATTTTACACACTTTTTGCAAGATTTCCATCTATAGGTTAGCTAGATTTTCAATCCTACAACACTATTATTTGATCAATTATACCCTCTTCCAAGCCCATTTGTAAATAAAACATGAATCATTTTAATAAGCAAATCGATCTAAATTATATTTTTATGTATTCTAATGTATAAATCTAGAATCAAACAAGAAATTTCATTCAATTATATATGCTAACAACATAATTATCATCAAGTAAAAGCTATAATATCATACTTTTCAAATTTCATCAAAAAGTGCACTCTGTTTACTCAAATAAGATTTATTGTTTGCATATTCAATTTTGTCAAAAACTCAATATATAAACAAGATTAAAAAAATTGTTTGCGACAAATGGACACATAAATGGATACATTTCAATACCATTTACATTCTTTAAAATAACATTAATTTAAACTTAATTTAAATCGATGACAATGTATAAATAAAAAACAAAACACCATTAATTTAATTGATGACAATGTATAAATAAAAAACAAAACACTTGAAAACTTCTCCAAGATTTTCCAACTTAATCTCCATAGTTTTAGACCCACAAAATAATAAAAATTTATACCACCCAACCATGTGGTGAGGTCCATCCACTAGACTAGAAGAAGAAAAAATAGGTATCCAAACACATTTAAATAAATCAAATAGAATTAGCAATACACAAACACAACCAACATGGTTTCTCAAACACAATTTTGATACAATAAGATACAAATCATACGAGAAAGATAAATTAGGCCAAAGGTAAATATAAATTCTATCACTTTGTCATCCAAGATACAAAGTGGGTTTGGGGGTACAAAATAATCCCAAGCAAACATCTATCCAAGTTATAGATTTCCTCGTGAACATTAACACCAAATCATGTAAATTTTGGCAATAAATTTTCCTTCACAATATTACATCAACATTGAAGAGAGAGAAGGAAACTAATGTTATGGTTATCTTATTTAGATTTATATAATGAACCATGATTATTTTTAAATATAGTTAATCCCACTCTTACCACAATCATTAATGTTAATTTCAATTAAGGTTAAGAAGATGTAGGCCACTATATTCCTTCACTAATTATCATGTTCTACATACACTAAGAAACCCAAAACATGTATCATGACTCTTAGGAAGGAACAATAAGATTTCAAAAAATACACATATCCCACACCTAAGCCATTTCACTACCATATCATTTTGTAAAACACCCACAAAATATATTACCAAAACTCATTCACAAATTCCAAAATTTAACTTCTATTGTTTTTAATAAAGTTCATAAAATCTACATAAACTCTATTAATGAGGTCCCTTAGACATTTCACAAATACTTAAGACATCAATCTTTTATTTTCTCTATCACACACAAGAAACATATAATATTTTTTAACCTACAACATAAAGAAAATAATCTATTTTAAAAAAATATTTAGCAAAAATCTCCAACGCAACTCTTAAGGATTTGAATATATCCATTTCTTTACTTTCCCACTCACAATTCCTTTCGATTTTTATTTTTTAATACTTAAAAATTATCTTTATAATATTTAAATCATATTTTAGAAACATATTAAAAAAGTATTCATATAAAACTTATTGTATTTTTTTAATATATAAAAATAACTTTCTAGCATAAATAATTTTATTATTTAAAATTATAATTATAATTATAATCACAATTTATCAGATCAAATTTGTTTAATCACAAAATATATAAATTTTGAATCAATTCAATATTTATCAATAACTCAAATAAAAATATCAATATAAAAATAATACAAATAAAATGAATAATGTTCATAAATATAATTATAAATGAGATACAATAAAATGATTTAAATGACAAAATATAACTAAACTTATACATATATAACATAAAAAAGAGAAAAAAATAAAATATAATTAAACTTATACATATGTAACATAAAGAAGAGATTTTTTTTTTTTACCAAACTAGGCAATATACATAATCTAAATACTAGGCTTCAATGATAATTACCAAGAGACTTGAAAGAATGGGAGGAATAGTCATATTAAATAAAGATGGTTGAATGAATCCCTTTTTTATTAGTTCATAGTATTGTTTGATGGTCTTTCAACTTTGAAATTTTTTGGACTTAATAATTAAAAATTGTTTGGTTTTAAGAATATAAATCAATTTCTTAAATTATTTACAATAAGTATTATTATTTGGTTTGATAGATTGTATGAAAGTTTAAGATAATCTTTTATTTATATAAGAAAGTATATTATAGATTGTATAAAAGTTTAAGATAATCTTCTATTTATATAACAACATTAAAGTAGTTGTCACCCATTCAATTACATAATATTTAAATAATATATTGGTAATTAAAAAATCTTACAATATAATCACAATATGATATAAATCTAGAGATATAAATTCAAACAATTTTTCAAAATTAATAATCATAAATTATGATGAAATATATTTTGTTATAAATTACGTTCAATAATCCAACTCAATACTCTACAATTAAGTATAAAATTGTAACACAGACTAACTACTAAATGACTTACTCTCAACTCTACTTCGCTCATAAAACTCAAGAACTATCTCTGCACAAATATAATCTTCCACGCCATAGAAACCTCCAATTACATATTCAACTCTTACACTTCTATACAAAATATTAGATTTAAGTTGCAATAAGATCACTTTGAATCTAGTCTTTCTTAATGTAGGTTATTAAGATTAAAAACTAGCTAATTTAATAATTAAAGAGCTACCTAATTGTAATCTAAAAACAATTTTTAACAACCATTGTATCCCATTAATTGAATGGTTATGACACAACCTTTTATAACCCATTTGACAAGGCCATGTGACAAATGTTTATAATGACCACCCAACTAAACACTTAATTGTTTAAAAGAAAAAAAGAAATTAAACACTTAAAGTGAAATTTTCTTTATCTAGACAATTAGTTGATCTGAAATGAAAAGTATGAATGTGTTCCATTAGAGACAAACACCTTCCCTGTGGAAAGGAATTTATCAATCCATAGAGGAAAAACAAAATAAAATACAACAAAACCTAAGAGAACGAATCCCCATAGCCAGTTAAAAAGTTAAAACAGGAAATAAATACCATGAACGCAATGTCAACTACTAAATCACATTCCAATCAAACATTAGAGGTTTTTTATCAGTTTCTTTTTCCTAGGATTTAAGGCTTCTATAGTCTAAAATTACACTTACAGATTTTTATCAATATTATAGTTCACATTCCATGTGGTCTATTGGGAGAAACTTTGTCAGTATTTAATTTACGTTTCTGATTAAATATACCATGATCTTCTTAATAATTGATCATGGGAAAATTAAAAGGAAGTTAGGTGTGGAGAAGTAGCTTCCTAAACCAATCTAAGTTGAAGAGGATTGCAAAAGTTTCTTAAACACCTTTAGAATTATAGATTTAGATGCACATTAATAACATAATACAAAAATAATGAAACCATAACAAATAATTTTACGTGGGGAAAAACCACACTCTCAAAGAACACGATAATTTGTTTTATCAATAACCAAAATAAAGTACAATACAATATCAACACTATGCTCATCAACAAGAGCTTTCACACTTTTTTCAGGATTTTGGAATAATAACAGTATTTGAACAAGAAACAATTACTAATTCCAAAATACAACTACTCATTATACAAGAGCTTACAATGCATTAATTTAAAAGTTCCAAAATCCAATGCCCTAGATTGAAGGTGCAAAAACTAGACGCCAAAAACACTACACATGCATAATTAGCCGATAGGCTTCTATTGTGGACTTGCCAGTCCACATTTGCTCTGAAAACCTATCTCACGCATGCCGTTAAACTAAAAGTGGTTAATGGTTTTCAGTCACCAAATTTGTTTCAGTAAGAAATGAAATCTTCCAACGAATCTTGTAGCTATAAAATCCTATCAAATTTATTTCTGTATGTAGTGCCATAAATGCCTCCATAACTATAGTGTCAGTGATATTTCAATCTCATAGTTGTGAACAGATTGAAACAATCACTGTATGGAGGTTGGTTTTGGTCCGTCTCATCATTTATAAATTTTTGCTTCTGGTTTTGGTTCATCTCATTGTCGTATTTTTCTTCCAAACTCTGCCCAATTTTTCCCTTCCTTTGGAGACAGTTTGTTCCTATTCATTAGTCTTGTAGCTGAAAGCCTGAAAGTTGCCAAATGTTATTACCCTACTGTAAATTCAGTTGGTTTGTGGCCACAGAGTGAAGCATTCATTTACAAGGCAGGGCTGCAAATTTCATAAGTATAGTTTTATTTTGTTCGATGGATATACGTTTTTGTTTGAGGATTTTGCACTGTATATGAATGTCGGTCTGGGGCAAACTGTGATTTGAGTGTACTTGTTGATTTGAGTTGCAATTGCAAAATTTAGAAGAGATTTTTTATGGATTATGATTGTAATTGGGGTTGGTGTATTAATAGATAAGCGAGGATGGTGATGTGGGTATTTGGGTATGCATCTTTGTAGTGGAAGCCAAGCTTTGACTACAATGACAAAATTGTTGGCTTCATCAAGGGATACTGAAGAGTCTTTGATCGAGGTGAATATAGCTTCATAGAATGACGCCATGATATCTAGATATTATATGCTAAAGAATTAATGCTTTGCATTAATATCATCTATTAATATGTTTTATGTATTTAATGTTTTTTGTTTCTGGTCTTTGCAGCTTGCATTGATCACCATGGGATTCCTGATTTCCCAGCTTGTACTTGCACACTGGAAGCCTAGGAAGGAGCAATTTGTGTAAGTATTGCATTTTCATTGTGCCTGAGAGGTGTATGTTATTGAAGTTTTTATTTGTTTTTATTGCAAATGAATACTAATCTAGATTAGACAATAGATGTGTTGAATACAAAAATAAATCGATTTTGAATTAAGGGAAATCTACATATAAGGATAAATTTTATTTTCCAGGTCACAAACCATGAATGTCCTTAACTATTTACATTATAAAGAACAAACATTTGGCACTGTTTCGGTCGTCAGTTAGGGTAACAGTCTCTAGATTTTGTTTTAAGGTGGAACGAACAATACTGCCCCAATTTTCAATGATTTTGTCAGTGGGGAACATCCTACTGGAGGTCCTAAGGAGGAAAAAGTTGCTTTAGAGGTAACAATTTTCCTGTTTGTCATAGTACATTAGAAATAAGTAAGTGAATTTTTAATGTCATTTAGTATTTGGAAAGAAGGGAGTGTGAATATGACGTTTAGGCCTATGTGGATATCTATTAAGTGGGACTCTGTTTTGTCTTATAAAAAAATCTTAGCCTGACATTGCAAGATAAGACTTGGAGGAGTTCAAGAGTTGCAAGGAGCAGAAAAATGATGCAGTGAAATGCAAGATAAAGAAACATGCAAAGGGGAAAACAATGGCAGTTGCTCCTCCAAATAGAGAGTGGAAGAATGTGTTCTGCACATCCATACCCCTTCACGACCATCGTTGTGGATTTGTCATTGTTGGGTTCTACACGTCCATACCCCTTTAATGCTAGTGATGAGCCTAACTATGTCTACACTGCCATGTAAGTACACACCATCTCTTTCATTCCTTCTTCCAAGCTTGTTCCATCAAGCACAACCCCTTTTAACTATAGGGGGCCTGAAATTTGAAAATAATGTGTAAAACACCTCTTCTTCAAGTATAAATAATGGTCACAAAATAGTTGTACTTTAAGTACTCATTTTATATCATATCATCTTTAACCAGACTTAATCCTCAATTGTAGAACAATATATTAACTTTTGATCACTCCACCACAAACTTTGGAAACATCCATGGAATTTTTTTAAATAGTGCAAAATTTGGAGAGGAATCCATGAAGGAAAAGTGAACATGCTTGATATAACTTCTTCTTTAGTATTTTCATGTCCATCCAACTTTTCCAACATACTTAGGTCAAATTCAAGGCACAACAAAATAGTTGATGGACCCTCACAATCATTTAAATTAACTTAAAAATATTTGAATTGAAGAGTGATGTGCTGGTAAAAAATGGAATTGAGACACCTGAAACTATGACCATTGATCCCAACAAGTATGCTCTCCAATTTGTTTTCTCCTTGTAATTGAGGATGAAGCTAAAATTTTGTCATCGGTCGATCAGAAAAACTACAATCAAGAATTATAAACACATGTTTTAATACAGTACAGTGGACGACAAATTTACGAGAAACAAATATGATAATGAAGATGATACAAACGCCATAGTCGACCATGAATGCTCAATTTGTGTTGAGAATAATTATTTTCGTTTTGGTGTACAAAATTTAGATCACAAAGATAACAAGATGATGAGACCTCTCAAACTCTATTATTGAATCGTATTGCAGTCCAGATGACCACCAAGGAGACCACCATATAAAGTGAGTTGATGACCTGTTTCATGCTATAAATGGCATTGCAAGATAGAGTTGGGACATTCCTTATTAAATGGCTTGTAAATGTGTGGAATACACCAAATCTATATCATAAATTATAGAAGAAAAACAAAATAGACATGTTCTAAAATTTTAAAATAATAACTAGTCCTTTTAAATTAATCCTTTAAAAGACAATAGCTAGTGTCTTCACTTTTTGCTTTTAAGTGAGGATGACTATAAAATGTCAATTACATATTTATTAAAAAAGGACACCAACACATCATACTTATGTAAAATAATTTCCTAAGAACAAATGATCTTTAATCAGATCTTGTAACTCTCTTAATAAAGATCTCTTAATCAGAGGGTGACTATAAAACGACAATTACATCTTTATTAAAAAATGACACCAACACATCATACTTATGTAAATAATTTCCTAAGAATAAATGAGTTTTAATCAGATTTTGTAACTCTCTTAATAAATAGATATAATTATATAAAAAAACTAATATAATGAAAAACAATTTTAATTCACATCTGCAACTCTATTGGGTACACACCAAAAACCTTAAATTTGATTATTATATTGGAAGGAGTAGATAATTTTATATGAACTATCAATTGGGTTCTATTTGGGTAAAAGTGTTAGTTTGGTCCAAAATAAAAATTCAAGTGCTATTCATTTAAGGTGAAGACCTACAACTAGCTCTTTTGATTTTTTGTGTGGCTAAGAGATACCTAATATGTTGTTTTTTCTTTGGATTGAAAGTCTTGCAAGTATCTTATTCTAATATGTATGTATATTGTTCTTTGCCATGGTGTATCCATCATTTTTATAGTGAGTTGCTGATATATTTTTATAAAACATGGAAACCATCAAGTTTTGGATGGAAGCCACCACAAATGATAATTTTTCAGGTATGGGTGCTTCATTGCATTTTATTTTTTATGTAATGGTCCAGTTGAGTTGGATTGTCAAAGAAGATTGATTGGGTGAGAATTTTTTTACCTTAGTTCATGTTTGCATAATTTTTGTTAAGATATTTTATTTTGACTAATTCTTCATGTTCAAAAGACTAGGGATCCCTAATGTTTGAAATGTGGCATTAAATGCAATTGTTTAGGCCTTTTTTTTTTATCAAGGGTGTACATTATAAATAAATTTTATGTTTCAATAGGATATGTTTGTTTTGGTTTTATTTTTAGATTTTAAATTTATGAGAAAATTAAACTTTGGTTCATATTTGTATAAGTTTTGTGTAGATGTTTAAGACTACTAATGTTTGAAATGTGGGTATTGAGTGTTTATATTTGATCTCCCCCTTCACAAGATTTTTTCATTAATGGATGCGTTTCTATCCACATCAATGATTTCTCTCCCATTTTTGTTAATCACCACTAAAATTGTAGATAAACACATCAGGCTCCTAATGTGCATTGATCAATCCATCAATGAGATTCAAGGTAAAATACCTATGGAATTAGGACATTTGCATTAAAATCACAAACCATAACTGTTTTCTTTTAACATGTAACTGTACTTTTTAACTTCAATTTCCAAAGTGGATCTTCAATTAAAATTTATTTTTAATTTCCTATCGGCGTATCCCTTGAACCTCTTATAGGTGCAAGTGCTAGTTATAGTATTTTAGATTTGATAAAATAAATGTAAGTTTTGTTAATGGAATAAAAGATAGTTACATGCATTTATATTAATATTAATAATTATTAATCTTATTTTAATTATATTATGTAAAAATCAAGTATCTTATATAAAAACAATTATATATTAAAATTTTATATATTATAAAGATATTATAAATATCAAACAAAATCAAATGATAGTATAATATAATTAGAAGAAAAAATTGATAATTATATAAATATAAAATTTATCTAGTAATTATGTTACATAAAAATATGTTTAATATGAAATAAATTTATTATATTATATTAAATAATATTTATTGGTTAGATAATTTAAATTTAAATAATAATTTTTTAAAATAATTTTATATAAAATAAAATATAATTAAAATGAAATGATTATGTAAAATAATTATAAGAAATAATTGTGGGAGGTAGGGAAGGCGCACTCCAAGGTGGTTGAGGATGTTGGCATGAATGACCATGTTGGAGTTGTACGAGGGAGATAGTGACGGGTGGAAAGCCACAGGAGGTACGAGAGAGTTGGCTTGTCCTATCAATCAACCAAATGCACGAGGAAGACAACTCATCTATCTTCCCAAGGCACAAGAAATATTAAAATCCATTCATTCATTCACTTGCATTTAGATAGCTTGCACGTAGGAGAAGGAGGTTGGCGAGGCTGGCAGTGGTGGGTAGAAGTACTCATTTAAGGCTTGCACAAAATGTTGTGGGCATTTGTTCTAGTTCAGTGCTATGGTTGAAGTTTGGATATGATTTTTTCAAGCGCTTATTGTTGGGAGCCGAATGGCTGGGTCCTCAAAATTTATGATAGAGGTTTCGGTTGCAGGTGTAGCTCAATTTGGGGCAAACACCCCCATTTTTCTCAAGTCTAACGATAGGCTAAGCAAATTTCGTTTCATAATGGATCAACGCCTTAAAATAATTTTGCTCAACTATGAGCCTTTGGTGTTAGTTGCAGTCAAAATGGTCTTCGATCCTCATTTCTGGAGGAAACAGAGTATGGGCGCAATAATTTGCAGATATCTTCTCATTTTTTGGCTTTCCTACTGGATAATTTGGTCCCGAAGATTGAAGCAAGGACTTTAATGAGGAAATTGTTCATAGTCGGATTGTTGGGTGGTATGGATGAGCTCCTTCGGGTGGTGGTGGAAGGGCGAGGATGTCTGCGTGCATTGGAGGTGGCGAAGGTGAAGGATGAAGACACAGTGAAGATTTTTTCATTTCTCTTGGACCTTCAAGGTACTAGGTTGATGAAGCACTGGGCCATAGTAGCGGTTGTGGTCATCTTCTTGAAGAAATGGTTCAAGCTAATGGTGACTGATAGCAATGAATGGAGGGAGAAGTTTGAAATCTTTGCGTTTCTGAATAAGTTTTTGTGAAGGGAAGTGTATGGTATTAGTATTTTAGCGGCTAGTTTTTCTTTATTAATGCAAGCACGAATTGGTTAGATTGGTTTAAATGTAGACTATTTAAAGTATTGGATGTCTGAAGCTATGACCCGTATTTTGGAGGATCCATACGGACAATATATGGTTTTTTGGTTCTTGGTGGAATTGGTGAAATTAGCTTAATCGGTTGTACTTTGGATCTATAAGTATAAATACAATATAATCCTTATGTATCAAAAAAAATATTATAAGAAAGAATTAAATAATTATTATTTAAACATAAAATTTGTATAATACTTAATATGTATATAATTTATGTTAATATATATATTATTAATGCATTACACATATTTTTTTAGAAAGTTAATCAAGGCGGAAAATTATATTTAAACAAATGCTTATATTATTATTTTACTTTCAGCTTCCTTCACCCCTAGTTTTACTTGAAAACCTTGCTCTTCTTTGTATAGCATGTTGCGTGAAAAGAGAGATGCAATGGATTGCTAGCAATAATAGACGGTTAAATGTATCGTAATTTTTTTTACGGGGAAGAAAATTGTTTGGATTTCATTGCAGGAGGATTGAGAAATTTGGAAGGAAGGCATCCTTTTCGATTTCTTATTTTCATTAGCAGTCACTACTCATTTTTTTAGGAGAAATTTGTGGAGCTGGTGTCCCCATGTATATTTGATTTTGCTGCTTATTTTTAAACAGACATTTTAAATTGTATTTTTTAAAATGTATTTTTTTTAAATTGTTTTTTCCTCTATTAAAATAAGAACATAATTCAACTGTATATTCTTATATTTAATTATCAATCCTTGCCATTAATTTTTATGAACTGTATATTTTTATATTTAATTACCATTTGTTGCTCTGTTAATTTTGACAAAGAATTATTGACAGGGAATTCAAATATGTTATTATTGAGTAAGAATTAACAAATGAAGACATCCAGATCTGTTATAACTCTCTCAATCTGTATATACAAGAAAGGATGCTAGCGGAATTTGCATTCAATTTTATACTAATTATCTATGTTGCACAGTTATAAATAAAGATAAAAAATAGTTCAAATAGTTATAAAGTTCAAACAATTATAAATAAAGTTAAAAAAAAAATCCATGTTGCAATTAAATTCTTTAAAAATGGGTAGATTCAGGGCAAGATCTATATTTCAAAGAACTGTAATAAAATGTATACTTTCAATAAGACTGAAAATTTAATTTTCTATATGAAAATATGTATCTTGTTGTTGCACTGTATCACTGTAGGAAAAATTTAGAGGGAAAATTCAGAGGGAGGAATTGGAGGTAAATAAAAAGGAGGGAAGGAAATTTGTAAAGCCACATGGCATTTTTCACAATAAACAATTGCTGCTTATTTTTAGCCCCCCTATTTTTTGACAGCTTATTTTTATTTCCTAAACAGTAGCTGCTCCTTTAAAATAAGAAAAGATTCCAAATTATCCTCTCCCAACAATCAAATTTACACATGGGAACACTCCCGCTGCTTAAATTTAAGCAGAAAATAGAGTTAAGCAGTTGCATGGGGACATGAGGTTAGTACACAAGTCTTGCTTTTTCTTTTGTTTATGGTATTATTTTATTGTTTTCTCAATTTTTTGTAGTCCTTTCTCTTCTCCCTCTCCCTTTATTAAGACTTGTCTCTGCAATCTCATTTCATTTTTCCTCTTCGTGATGATGGATCACTGTGTGTGATCCGAAACGTCGAGAAAAAAACTTACACAGTTGAATCCAAAAGCTATATACTGCAACGTTATGGAGGATGGACTGTGGAAAACTCATACCAATTATAGAATAATTATATTTTAAATTTTAATTTTAATTTGTATAATAAAATAAATCTAAAATCTAAATTAGAAGTTAGAGAGAGAGAGAGATTCAAAACTAAATTTTGATTAGATAGTTACATAGAAAGAGTGAGAGAGATAAAGAGAAATAGGAGACAAAGACAAATATAGAGGTAGAGATATCCAGAGATAAAAGAGGGAGAGGGGGAGATAAATAGGGATTTCAAAAGAGAGTAAGAGAGAGAGAGATGGAGAGAGAGGTAGAGAGGGATATATATGGAGAGAGAGGTAGAGATAGACATATTTATAGAGAGAAAGAGATGATAAGAGAAAGAGAAAGAGAAAGAGAAAGAGAGAGAGATATATTTATATCTCAGTCTTCCTCTCTATCTTTGTGTTTCTCATTATTTCTTAATTTATCTTCCTCTCTCTCCCCTATATCTCTCTATCTTTGTCTATGCTTCTCTCTCTATTTATGCATATCTATCTCTGTATCTATCTCTCTTTCACTCATATACACAAACACTCCCTATTCCCCTTCTCTATCTCTCTCCCTATCTCTCTTTCTCTCACTCTTGACCCCTCTATCCATATCTCTATATTACTCCCTCTCTCCTCTCTATCTATTGAGCTATCTCTTCCTCTCTTCCCATATATGTCTCTCCTTATCCATATCTTTCTCTACCTCTACCTCTACCTCTACCTCTATCTCCCTATCTCGCTTTCTCCTTCCCTATCCCTCTCTATCTCTATATATCACCCTCCATCTATATTTATATCTCAGTCTTCCTCTCTATCTCTGTGTTTCTCATTATTTCTCAATTTATCTTCCTCTCTCTCCCCTATATCTCTCTATCTTTGTCTACGCTTCTCTCTCTATTTATGCATATCTATCTCTGTCTCTATCACTCATATACACAAACAATCCCTATTCCCCTTCTCTATCTCTCTCCCTATCTCTCTTTCTCTCACTTTTGACCCCTCTATCCATATCTCTATATTACTCCCTCTCTCCTCTCTATCTATTGAGCTATCTCTTCCTCTCTCCCCATATCTCTCTCTCCATATCCATATCTACCTCTATCTCTACCTCTACCTCTACCTCCCTATCTAAATTTCTCCTTCCCTATCCCTCTCTATTGTTAGCGTAAAGGTTTTAACTTAATTATGTTGATTAAGTTAAAAAAAAAAATTACATGAAATTTTTAAAAAAAAAATTGAAAAAAAATATTGGTGGGGGAGGCATGTGGGCCCACCCCCACTGCACACAAGAGGGCGCGGGTACACTGTGCAGGTTTGCGCAAGTACGACCCTACGGAGGTCTGCGCAGGTACGGACTTGCGCAGCGTACCGCCCCTAAAAAAATTGCATATTTTGATTTTGATTTTTTTAAATTTTTGACAGAGCAAAATGCAGAAAAAAATAAATATTTTTTTACCAGGGTGCAAACGAATGGTCGTACGAGTAAAAAAACTTTGCCCCTCAAATCAACTTTGTCCAAAATGGACGAATGAATAGTCGATTTAGGGGTTTTGGACCGCTGCGGACGCAATGGCGGTGTCCGTTTGGACTCAAAATGCTTTGAAATTGCAGGTGATCTTGGAGTCTGAAGTTGGTTTTCTCAACTTCTACATGGTATCAGAGTTTTCCTGCTATGCCTGTTCTTGTTTGAAGAATTTGGAGTTATTTGGAGCTACAAGGTTGGATCAGGCATTCACAGTTTTGGGGTTTGCAGTTTTTGATCCAAGGATTCACCTATAATTTCAAAGCATTTTGAGTGCAAACAAACCTTGCCATTGCGTCCACAGCGGTCCAAAACCCCTAAATCAACTGTTCATTCGTCCATTTTGCACAAAGTTGATTTGAGGGGCAAAATTTTTTTACCCGTACGGCCATCCGTCTGCACCCTGGTAAAAAAATATTTATTTTTTTTGCATTTTGCTCTGTTAGAATTTAAAAAAAATATATATATATATATTTTCAAAGTTTTTTTTTATTTAAAAAAAATAAAATCAAAATATGCCATTTTTTTAGGGGCGGTACCCTGCGTAGGTCCGTACCTGCGCAGACCTCCCCAGGGCCGTACCTGCACAGTGTACCCGCACCCTCTTGGGTGCGGTGGGGGTGGGCCCACGTGCCTCCCCCACCAATACTTTTTTTCAATTTTTTTTTTATATATGATTTTTTTTTTTTTTTAAATTGTAATAAGCCCTATTGCGATTTTGCGGTGACAGTCATTTGGCCGTCAAATTTAAGCCCGCATTTTTGCTGCGACGGCCGTATGACCGTCAAATTTAATGCAACACTGACTTTTTTTCCTTTTGGAGCTATTTTCTTCAAGAGGCCGTAACTTGGGCATATGATATTGTTTTTTGGAAAACGAGATATCGTCGGAAAGCTAGTTCTGTCATCTTTCCAGTGGTGTGGGTTTCATTACTTCATTTTTTTGTTGGTACATTCTTTAGCTAGTTGAAGTCAGAGGCGTTGCTTTCAGTCCGGAGCTCATAATTTTTGATCAGTTTCTCCATTTTTCGCGATCTCAGCGACATTGAAACCATATTTCAGAGCTCTTCAGTTCCATACATGCAATTTTTCTAGATTTCACTCCAGGTATATTTTATTCAATTTTTTGTGTTTTCACACTCTGGTGAATTACCTGGACATATTCATTCTTGGGAACTTTTCGTTTGCATGGGATGCTTCTTTTTTGGTTGTTCTTCATGTATTTCCTATTTTTTGTCCTTTTTTAGGGCATTTTGAGCATCATTTGTAATCAATATATTTTATGTAAACGCACTGAGATAAAATGCCACACTATTGTACATGTATTTTTGGAGATTTTGCACATAAGGTTGTGCCATATTTTGTACTCACACTGTATTATAAAGTGCCATGGGGGGTTGTGTAGTACCTTTGTTTTGCCATCACACCTTTGTCCAATGAGTGTCCCTCCACGATGACAGTGGATCCATATGATTCCAGCCTCATGCATGTGTGTTTTGTTTTGCACACCATTTTTTCAGTTGCAGGTGCTTTCTTGTGCACTTTCAAATGTTGTTTCTTCTCCTTCATGCACTATAGGGTGTTACACAACATTTCAGTGGATCTGTCAAGCTCTCCCAATTTAACATTATGGGGGATATTATACTGTTTGTGCTAATTCTTCCTTGGTTTCGCCTTGGAAGGAATCTTCCATTCTTAGTTGATCAGTGTTTTTCAGACTATTGGTACTTGTGCCATTTGTATCTTCGTTCTAGGTGTTTGCCTTTGTTTTCCATTTGATTCGAGTAGTGTCATTTGGGGCACTCATGCAGATTGTTGTCTTCTTGATCCTGATCATCCTATCTTCAACGGAGGTTCTTCAACACCATAGTAGTCATCTTTCGATAGTTGTTTGCAGCTTCTTTTGATTGTGTGATGTTCTTCATGGCTTTTTGCATCTCTTTTTGGAGTAGAGCTTTTTCCCATGAGGTTTTCTCTATTTCTCCATTTACAGAGATTTGGTTGTATTTGGGTACATGATCTGGCCTAGTTGTCGGGACCCATGTTTTCCTTCCTGCATTGTAGTTACCTTTGCTTCCTTGCATTTGTTTGTAGCTGCACTGTTGCTCATCTTAAGGGGGATGTTAGCGTAAAGGTTTTAACTTAATTATGTTGATTAAGTTACCTTTATTCCCTTCTTAAGATTTCATGTTAGTTTGCATAAAGTGACATTTAATAATTATATTAATTATTAAATGTTTTCCTATTAGGGCTTCTTTTAGGGTTTTTCCTATTAGGGTTTCTTTAGGGTTTGCATGATCTCCTTTTATAAGGATTGATCCCATTGTATATTTTATCAATTCCCTTTTGTTTTGATAAGATAATTTCTCTATTTTTCAGAGCTTCAAATCCTTGTTTGTTTTCTCCATCCATTCTCTTCCTTGTGACAGGTATCCATTTGCATGCAGGTGATCTTGGAGTCTGAATTGGTTTTCTCAACTTCTACATCTATCTCTCTATATCACCCTCTATCTATATTTATCCCTCTCCCTTTCCCTTTCTATATATTGAGCTATCTCTCTCCCTCTTCTTCTTCTCCCTCTCCCTCTCCCTCTCCCTCTCTACCTATCTCTCTCCCTCTCTTCCACCTCTTCTCTATATCCCTCCTCTACCTATCTCTCTCCCTTTCTCTTCCTCCCTCTCTCTATCTCTCCCCATATCTCCCTCACTCACTCCCTCCCTACCCCCTATCTATCTATTTGTCTCCCTCTATCTCTAGACACGTCTCTCTCTCCTTCTCACTCTTCCTAGAACTCTATATTTATATCTCTTTTTCCCTTTATCTCTATCTCTCCATATTTCTTCTTTCATCTCTCTCTCTCTCTCTCTCTCTCTTTCTCTCTCTATCTCTCCATCTCTCTACCATATATATATCTTCCTCACTCTACTTCTCTTTATATATCACTTCCATCTCTATATGTATCTTTCTATATATCGCTCTCTCATTCTTCGACTCTCTCCATCTCCATCTCCATCTCCATCTCCATCTCATTACCCCTCTCTTGATCTCCCCCCTCTTTTTCTCCCTCTTTATATCCTTATCTCTCCCTCTTCCTCTGTTCCTATTGCAAAATTAATATGATTCGAGTAATGGAGCTTGATTATCTTCCTAATTCAGAGGTTTTGTAAGTGGATGCATAGTTGGTTTGAACTTATCATTTCTCCATTGAGACATTTTTTGCACACCATTTTTGAGACATTTCGGCGTACCCATTGCACACCAATGTGCAATTGCTAGTTATTTGTTACTTTTAATTTTTTTGTTTATTTTTAATCTCTTTTCAATTTATTTTAAATTTATGCATTTTTTATATATTCTTATTTTAAATTTTAAATTTTCGTAAAATTTATTTTCTGATTAATTATTTATAATTTATAATTTATATGTAAACATATAATTTATAAATTTTATGTTTACTTATAAATTATAATTTATATACTTATAATCTCTCTATAATTTATTCTCTTTTAAATTTGTTATAATTTAAAAACATATTTCTTATTTGGTTATTTTCTCTTTATATATTATATATTTTAATTTATTTTCTTCTAATTTATTTTGTTTATTGTTAAAATTATATGTTTATTTTCTTGTTATTTATAATAATTTTTGTTTATTTTTAAATTTTATTCCTATTAATTTTTTGTTTGTTTATGCCTAACTTATTGTTATGTTTTTTATAAAATATTTTTCTTTTAAACTTTGGATTTTTAATACTTTATTTTTTGGTTCATTTAATTTTTACTATAGAGGGGGTTTTAAAACAACTTATGCCCATCAATTCGTCTAAGCCAGGCCCCTTTTGATTTAATGTTTTAATTCTTTCACCTCACTTTATTTTTCCCTATTCTAAGTTGGCCCCATGCCCCCATGTTTAAAAATAACTTAAGCCATTGTTTGTCATCGGCCTAGGTGATGTCCCTTTATGCCTTTAATAAATGTTTTATATTGTGCAGGGAATAACTTTTAATGACCATTGATCAACCATCATTTGATCGCACTTGTTCCCTGTCATCCTATGATGACCACACCACAGAGACTCAACCGATTGTGATATCACAGGCGAGCGCCACGTGTCTCATCTGGTAGTGCCAAAGGGATGATGAAAGTGCTTTAATATATCTATCAAGTTTTAATATGTTATATAGTAGGTTACTAAAGTGGTTACAAGATGCACGTGCTTCAAATCAACAATGATGTTATAATTTAGATGGAAAAGGTGCCCAATGGTTAGTGACAAGGTTGCGACTGTGTTGAGTGAACAAGATTGTCAATGGTTTCCCACCATCACGTGATCAGAAGTTGTGAGGTCTTTATTGATCACGATATCACGGGCGAGTGCCACGTGGATTTCTTTGGCGATGCATAATATATGGTGGGACCTTGTTGCCATGATGGAGATCGTGTTAGCTTGTTTTGGTAACCGTTCGATGATCTGAAATAAGTGAAAGATCGAAGGTTGATATAATAGGCTTGGCTTGCTTTATATTGACTACTCCAAATGGCACCATAATTTTAAATTTAATTAACATACTCTAAAACCAAATGAGACAAGGTTGTAGCTCATCAAATTAGAGAAGTGAAAGGTCAATACCAGCGCTAAGGAAGAGTTTGGAGGAGTGAAAACAAGGTCAATACCAGCATCAAGGAAGAGTTTGGAGTTAAAACAAGGTCAATACCAACGTCGACGAAGAGTTTGGAGGAGTGAAAAAAAGGTCAATACCAGCTCCGAGGAAGAGTATGGAGGAGTGAAAACAAGGTCAATAACAACACTGAGGAAGAGTATGGAGGAGTGAAAACAAGGTCAATACCAGTGCCGAGGAAGATTTTGGAGTTAAAACAAGGTCAATACTAGCACCGACGAAGAGTTTGGAGGAGTGAAAACAACGTCAATACCAGTGTCGAGGAAGAGTATGGAGGAGTGAAAACAAGGTCAATACCAACGCCGAGGAAGAGTATGGAGGAGTGAAAACAAGGTCAATACCAGCGTCGAGGATGAGGTTGAGGGCACTCAGGGAAAATTGACAACCAAGGGACAATGAGTACTATAAGTTTGGCACCCCCATTCTCTTTAACCTACAATTTTCATGCCTAGTTTCCAAAGATATTTTCGTACATTGGCACCCCCATTCTCGTAAAATGGTATAAGAGAAGACAAAAAATAAAATAGCTTATTCTTTCACATTTTTATCGACCAGCCTCAGGTCTTGGAAAAACTCCCATAATCTACCCACATCTTGGTTGTTGGTGGGAACATGTTATTCTTTGTTGTATGACCTACCTTAAATCTTATGTCCACAGAGTTGCTAAAAACATAAAACAATAAGAAAAAATTCAAAGGTACAACACCTAATTACAAAATCCTTGTCAATATCATTGCCATCACAATTAAACCTATTGCTTGAGATATAGTAATACAGGTAAACAAATTGGCTTTCTTGATAGTAGATACATTCTAGACAATTCAATCCTTGCATCGGAGATTTTTGAATGGGCTCAACAAACTACTCATGATGCCCTTACAATTAATTTAAAAGTTTGACAAGGCATATGATTGCATCAAATGTCCTTTCATTTTTAAAAGGCTCAAATGGATTTATTTTTAACCCTAAATTATTATCACACATTCAAAATTACAAAATACCAGTTGAATGAAGAACCTTCATTTGAAGGTGATGGCGTCATGACCTTTGAATGAAGAACCTTCATTCAAAAATGATGCCATGTTAAGACTTTCAAATGAAGGTATTTTTTATTTTAAATATTTCATGTCCAAAATGCTTTATAAAAGGAACTTTTGCATGAAGGACCTTCAAATGAAGACCTTAATTCAAAGGTCCTTCATTAGAAGATCCTTCATATGAAGGTTCCTATAATGCCATCCCATTATAGCTCTTAGAGTTGTTAGAGATATTTTTGTTTCGAATTAGAGATTGGACCATCAAATAGTGTCACCATGACTCTACCAAGATATCCATCAAATTGATAAACTCTGACTTAACAACCACAAATTCACAAGAAAATTGCCCCTATCAGCCCTAGGGCATCAATTCAATGTCAAGTTTCTTGCTTTAATAGACCCCTAAATGCAATGAACCTCTATCATACCATGATGCACACCAATCCACCAAGTTATAGTTCCAAGACAGTGGGTGGATTGGTGGATGTCATTTTTATTTAGCCCTCAAACCCTTACATAGGCACAATAGGGCAATCCTTGTATTTGATTGTTTTCTCCCACAAAATAGTGATTGAGCACTTCAAAACAAATGCAAATGAAATGGAACACATATATTTATCTACACCAATGATCTCAGAGCATCTCAAGCTTGTACAGATCCAAACATAAAAGAACTTCAGAAAATTAGTAAAAACATAGAAAATTGCTTCAAGAACATGGTATTTGATATAAAATTTTGGTATCAACTCCTCCAATAATTGCAATGGGATGGGAATACAATATGATAGCAGTGGGATAAGAAATGCATCATTTGAAGCATCAAACCAATATGCAAAGATGAAAGAAAGTGTCAACCCCTTAAACTAAAAAAGTTTCTTTTAACTTTAAGTTTGTTGGGTAGCCAATTCTTTTAAGTCATCAAATCCTACCATCATACATAATCAAAATGTTGTTGTTTCAAATGACTATGAGCACTAACTTTCACTATTTGAAGATGTTGAAACCTTTTCATAGAGAATTAGAACATTGATTCGACCACTCATCCTACCTTAAAACATACCAAAAGTCTCCTAGCAATTAGACATAGGAAGATTTAAGATGACTTAAACAATTTTTATTACCAAAGCATAAACTTATGATGACTTTACCAGGCCTAGTACACACTCCCTCCCCATTAACCACTTAGACATATGGAAATTAAATGTAAATTTTCTGCTATTTTTAGTCATGTAGGTGTCCAATAAACCACTTGGTGGTGTTTCCCTTCAAGTTTATTTACTTGAATGAAGAGAAAAATTCCTTTGATTACAATTAGAGAATACATTTGATGCCTTGGTTGTGTAACTGGTGGACCATAGTCACATTTAACACTTGTTACAAAGTTTGGGAGTTAAAACATTAAGTAGATTTGATTTGTGATGGACACATTTGGATGGTAGTAACAATAACTTGCAATCTATCAAGACTTGATTACCTTATAACCTGTCAAATTCTAGCGATGAAATGATAGATTAATCATAATGTCACCTTGGGATCACATCACCATGAAATAACTTCATCCAACATCCTTATGAGTGCAGGTACCACCAAATAGGTATTTGTCAGATTTGTCTTCCTCGAGCGATGGAAATTCAGGAAGAGAAGAGGAAAGTGAGACATGTAGTAGGTCTAAAAGAGGGAGATCAACTAGAGGTCAAAAGATTAGAAGAAAATTTTGTAAATGCATGGAATTTTTTCTTGCTGAAGGGGGGTCATGTTCTTATGATGATGAGAGCACAGGCGACATTGAGGCACCCTTGAGGTGCAAACATCTATGGAAACAATGGGTACCCAAGGAACTTCCTCCAATAAACACTGATCTTTGTGTCAATGAAAGGATATATCGCATAACACCATCGTCATTACATGGTTTGGGCCTATTTTGCATGGACGACATAAAGGTTTGTTACGAAAAAAGTTGTTGAATTGATGGAGTATGTTGGACCCTGTTATAGTTACAAAGATTGGATGTAGCTGGTTCAATATACACGAAGTATGCGTGGGTATGCACTATCAACAAATTATATACAACTAAAAGATAAGGATCAAAATAAAGCAGTGGCTAGGTACATTGATGGAAGGCCAAAAGCATCAAAGAATATTGTAGGGTTTATAAATAGTACACGACCTAGGTCAACAAATAAGCAACCCAATTGCATATTTGAGGCACATGAGGGAAACCGTGTATTCGTATGTGCGATAAAGTCAATAACTGTAGGGAAAGAGTTGCTAATCGATTACAATTTGAATCGCTTAGATACAAACACAATTACTATGGGGGTGGTATGTACTATATACCATTTTACCCAACTTCTAATTAATGACTCCAATATACCATTTTATTATTATATTTTTTTTCGTAAGTCTATTGGTTTCATTTCGGTAATTTTTATATTTAATTTTTGTCATAGCGGGATATTGATCATACGGGGAAGGCTCCGGCCCAGATCACAGATCGTGATCCATCTTTAGGCACTTCTACCCGACAGGTTTACCTCATTGTAATTGTACAAATTAGATACGAGCAAATTTTTTTATTATTATGTTTTTTTCATGAGTTTATTGGGTTAATTTCGATTAACATTTTTAATATTTTTGTTGTAATCGACTGATCAGGGAAAGGCACCAGCAGTACAGGAGAGCATCCATATGGAGGTGCAGTCACTATTATGCGATGATGAAATCACATTTTTCACAAACCCTATGGATATGATGAGGAAGGCCCAAAAAAAATACAATGAAGAAATCCTTCAGTTGGTATTCATCGTGCCTCAAACAGATGAGATAAGAGAAAGGGTTAAAATATTGTCTGAGAGAGCATAAAACTTGCAAGTAAGCTGTCATGAGATCTTTAATTATAACGTAAGTTCATTCATGGTTTTATATTTTGTACTCTTTTATATCATGAACTAAAATATGTGTTGTTTTTATAGGATTATTTGCGTCCTCATCATGTTGCTGGCCATGATCAGGGTACTACAAGTGTTGCCCGAGAAGTAGGGGTTGGTACAAGTGTTAATCCTAATCTTCCTATGCATACACCACATCATCTGACCCCATCATCCATGCCTATATTGTCGACTGAAATGTTAGCAACACATACCATGCAGGCATTTAGTAGTGCACCCTCTGGCAGCGAACACATGCCACTACATGTGTTAGTACATGTACTTGGGGATGCAGAGGCCACTAGTATTGGTGATGTTTTAGAATCATTTCCTGGATCTTTCTGTATTACTAGTACGAGAACACTTTCGATCACATTTGTGGTGACCAAGGATTTTGTTCCCATAAAGATGGAGAAGGTCTCAAGTACTTTAAAATGTTTTAATTATTATTATATATAATCCAATTGAAATTTACTTATTGATCACTCTTTATAGACTAATGATCCCATGATCATTTTGTAGGAAATGATGTTTTTTATAAACATCTAAGTGATATTACATTGAAGCTCTTTGGGCCCACCATACATACACAGTGGAATGCCCAAAATCAAGATTTACAAGATGAGCTCATTAACCGTTTAGTTGTGTTGTTTAGTGGTAAAACATTCAACCAAACCAAGGTCCTTAAGAAAGCTGGTACCTATCTAAAGTATGTGAGAGACCAATATAGGTCACATTTAGAGAAGAACAAAAGTACGAGCGTCCCATCATGATTTCAGAGAGGGAGTGGAAGGACTTGGTGTCGGATGGAAAGGAGAAGTCTGAAAAGAAAAAAGGAAAGACACTATCGGGCCAAGGAAGGTATGTGATACTATCAACAATGTAATTATATACTGATTACTCTTTATTTTTACATAATCTAACGTATTTCAAAATTTTCATAGGTTGCTCGACACATCGAAGGCAACAAAGGAAAGACTAGAAAAACACGAGCAACACAAACTTGGCTTTGGTGGTTATATGAAATTAGTCGCACGATTTGTAAGTATCAATAAATGAAATATTGCATCCAAAAAATAAATTGCTAATTTTTTTGGTTTTATCACACCATAGAACCAAAATTCATGATCTTATGCAAAAATGTAGGGCTCTGATTTCAACAGAGTGCCCATAGAAGAGGACCTAAAGATTGCCTTCTAGCAAGGCTATGGAGCCCTGGCTGAACACTTAAGAGTCTTGACTGGGCAAACACAATCTTCCATTGCATCCAACATGCAAGTAAATAAATTCAATAAAGTTTATTTAAAATTGAATACTTTTGAAATCTATTCAATATTAATTTCCACCATAATAATGTGCCTATTTGTTTTAAACAGATAAGTAATGATAATACTGCACATGCCATTGGAATGCAGCCTGATGAGGGTGGAGCACAATCTATAGATGAAGGCCATGGTGTGCATCCCGGTATTGGATGTATTCATGTGCTATACAAAACGTAGTATGGATTAATACAATTAAACATCTTTAGTTGAATTTGGTGTATTAATCAATGTAACCTTTCATGTTTCAACTTTAGAGCATGTAGAGTGTGATCAACATGTTGAGCATGATCAGGCTAGACAAGATTAGGAACATGATGTGGCTCCATCAGGTAAAGAGGACCACTCTAATGTTCTTTTAAACATATTTAATTGCAATTGGTGTATTAATTAATGTAACCTTTCATGTTTCAACTCCAGATCAAGATTTAGAGGGTGTTCAACATGTTGAGCATGAGGCTATGAGAAAATATCAGGAACATGATGTGGCCCCATCAGGTAAAGAGCACCACTCTAATGTTCTTTTAATTAATGAAATACTTGTAACAATAATAATAAAACATATCAATTTAACATTTCTTTGCTATTGCAGCAGACCCCCCTTGCAGCGATGTCCATGTTGTGAGTACACGACTAGGCATACATTAAGATCACGAGCAGAGCTCAGAACAATTGGAGGGGGGATAGATGATTTTGAAAATGATACTCCACTTCAGATTTTTTTAGCTGCAAAAAAGAAACAAAAAAAAGTGATTGTACTCATATTATGACAACCATATTTTTGATAATATGTAAAAACTGAAAAAATGAATGTTATATGTTAATGAATGAATGTGAATATGTTAATGAATAAATGTTATATGTTAATGAATGAATGTTATATGTTATTAATGGATGAATGAATGAATTAATGTGAACATGTTAATGAATGAATGTTATATGTTAATGAATAAATGTTATATGTTATTAATGCAGGATGAATGAATGAATTTTATATGTTATTAATGGATGAATGAATGATTAATGTTATATGATCGGGTATGGGGAATTGAGAGTGATGTGACCGGGGGCGGGGGGGAAAGGGCCAAATGAGCTTCCACCTTCACGTGGTTGGCCCTGTTAAGTAGAGAATATTAAACTATTCTCAAAACAAAGAGAAGCTCAATAAGGTAATGCACTTTTCAATATAAGAAATGCATCGTTTGAAGCATCAAACCAATATGAAAAGATGAAATAAAGTGCTAAATTTTCACTATGAAAATTGTGTTGTGTGTGGATTTGGTTTCAAAGCTCTGTTTTTAATTTATTTTAGTGGTCTCTAAAATTTGACTTTTGTGCATAACACGTTAGTGGAAAATTTGACAGCTCTGAAGGGTTTAGAGGCTCGATTGAGATAGATACACGAAAATTAGGATCTTGTTGTTGATGGGAGGCTTCCACTTAACCATGAAATTTTGTACCATCTGCAGGTATGCAAAAATTTCTCTACTTACATTCATTCAACTTACTGTAATATAATATCTGACAAAAATCTCCTTTTCATTATACTTAGATGGATTTTCATGCCATGTTCCAAAGCACATGTTTTAGAATAGGCAAGAAGGATGTTGGCAAGGGTTGAGGAATTTGGCTTTACACCTACCAATTGCATAGTTTACTTCATTCATCCAGCATATTGCCAATGCGTTTCACAATTGTTGGAATCATATCCTATAATTACATTACTAGTAAAATTAAAATATGTAAGTTTCAAATATGGCATTACATATCTTTCTATGAAGTTTTGAAAGAAAATATCAAAATGGAGAAGTATTAACATAATAATCTGCATAATTTCTAAGAGATCAGGGAATTTTTTTGCAGAGTTATCTTGAATATATTTAAGACAAAATTAAATTATAGAGATTGAAGTAGAATATCGGTAGTCTAAAATCACTAGTCAACACATCTTAGTAGTAACTCAATTCAAGAGAACTAGGTCCACTATCCATTATCCAGTAAAACAAATAAAATCAATTCATAAGATTATTCTGTTCTAATAGGGTTGACTAGTTGCTTGTTTCTTTTTGGTTGTCAGGAAGTTGTCAATATACACTTGGTTTTCCCGCCTTCTCTTGCCTCGTGGCTAGAGAGTTTCTGCAGAAGACATCAAAGTAACCTTCAAGATTGGCAATGGCAACGAGTACAAGGTCAGTATAACTTAATGCTAATTGGGTATGATTTTATTTGTTCAAGACCAATTTAGATTCATTTTCTGCTCACACTACTTTTATTTACATTTATGTTTTGCTAATATCCATTTTCCTTTACATTGATATTCTTCTATACATATTGTGTTTACAATAATGTTTTCCTTAGATCAATTCATAAGATTATTCTGTTCTAATAGGGTTGACTGGTTGCTTGTTTATTTTTGATTGTCAAGAAGTCATCAATATACACTTGGTTTTCTCGCCTTCTCTTGCCTCATGGCCAGATAGTTTCTGCAGAAGGCATCAAAGTAACCTTCAAGATTGACAATGGAAATGAGTACAAGGTCAATATAACTTAATGCTAATTGGGTATGATTTTATTTGTTCAAGACCAATTTAGATTCATTTTCTGCTCACACTACTTTTATTTACATTTATGTTTTGCTAATATCCATTTTCCTTTACATTCATATTCATCTATACATATTGTGTTTACAATAATGTTTTCCTTAGATCAATTCATAAGATTATTTTGTTCTAATAGGGTTGACTGGTTGCTTGTTTCTTTTTGATTATCAGGAAGTCATCAATATACTCTTGGTTTTTCCGCCTTCTCTTGCGACGTGGCAAGAGAGTTTTTGCATAAGGCATCAAAGTAACCTTCAAGATTGACAATGGAAATGAGTACAAGGTCATTATAACTTAATGCTAATTGGGTATGATTTTATTTATTCAAGACCAGTTTAGATTCATTTTTGGTTCACACTACTTTTATTTACATTTATGTTTTGTTAATATCCATTTTCCTTTACATTCATATTCTTCTATACATATTGTGTTTACAATAATGTTTTCCTTAGATCAATTCATAAGATTATTCTGTTCTAATAGGGTTGAATAGTTGCTTTTTCTCACCAAATTGCTCATTTTCCACAAAATTAGATTCTAGTGTGTAGTTTAATATTCACTAGTTTTATTTTTTAGCAAAATTAGAATCCAGTTCGTAGGTTGTGCTTGTTGTCCATGACAGTCCCCTTGATCTCATGACTCATCATAGGTTTTATATTTTGCTCCAATTTTTGATCAACATCAAATGTGGCCATCATTATATCATCCATAGCCTCCATATTCTACAATTATTCATTGCTCATTTCTCATACATAGTAACCAAATAATGTAGACCTAGAGCTTGGACTTCAGATGTATGCAAAAAATGATAAATCCCTGCCTCTGTAAGCCCAATTAAACACAACAACTGACATGTTGTTTGATATTTTAAACAGTCATATGATTATCCTTTTTCTACCTTATAAACACTTACTCAATGCATACAATAGTTTATTGAAATGCAAAGTTGAATGGACTCTTAACTCTTGACACTATTGTCATTGCATTTGTCAAATAGGGTTAAACATATTGTGATCTAAATTTTCATAATGAAGTCTTCTAGTTTGTCCTTTATATCTCAGTATTGATGACAATCCATCTTGTCTTTTACTACCCCTTTTAAATGCTCATGGTCTTGGCACATCAACTTTATCTCTTTGATTGACCTGTCCTTATGTCCTGTCATTATCCCTATGGATTCAATTTGGAGCCTCCTACTACTTTTAAATATCACCCAGAGTCACCTCGATAAGTATTTCGATCCATTTGTATCTTCATCGACAAGAGATCATGTATCGCTAGGATATTCTGTAGTTTCCCCGATGTGGTGAGTCTCCCCGATGATTATTCTTTTGATCTCAAGTATATCGCCAAGATTCTTGCCGATGCAATCTTATCGGCATCACATTGTGGGTCGGGTAGACATTCAAAACTTACTCCGATGGTATATGTCTTGCCGATATGCTTCCCTCGTGCTTCATCGATGAGACAAGATGAGTATCTCGCCGATGAAATTTCATCGCTGAGACCATAGGTCAATCCTCCCAATATATCTTCTCAGGCAATTCTGATCGCTGTAACATTCTTGATCTTTCACCGATATGCCTACATTTGAACAAATAGTTTTTTTTTTTTTTAAATTGCATTGTTCCGTCAAATTTTTGACAAACCTCCAAAAGCGTCTGACAAATTTGCAATATATCCAACGAAATTTCATCATAACGACTTGCCTATTTTGTCGCGAGTTCGATGAAATACTGTCATTATTTCAATCTGAAGTATGTCGCCAAGACTCCTGCCGATGTAATCTTATCGGCGTCACATAGCGGGTCGGGTAGACATTCAGAACTTACTCTGATGGTATATGTCTTGTCGATATGCTTCCCTCGTGCTTCATCAATGAGACAAGATGAGTATCTTGCCGATGAAACTTCATCGTTGAGACCACAGGCCAGTCCTCCCGATATATCTTCTCAGGCAATTCTAATCACTGTAACAGTCTTGATATTTCACTGATATGCCTACATTTGAACGAATAGTTTTTTTTTTTTAAAATTGCATAGTTCTGTCAAATTTTTGACGCACCTCCAAAAGCATCAGACGAATTTCCAATACATCTAACGAACTTTCATCGTAATGACTTTCCTATTTCGTCACAAGTTCGATGAACTGCTGTCGTTATATTTTGATTTGAAGTATGTCGCCAAGAATCCTTCCGATGTAATCTTATCGGCGTGACATAGCGGGTCAGATAGACATTCAGAACTTACTCCGATGGTATATATCTTTATTGCTGAGACCATAGGCCAGTCCTCTCGATATATCTTCTTAGATAATTTTGATCACAGTAATAGTCTTGATCTCTCACCGATATTTGCAATATGTTGAAACTTTCATCGGAATGGTGACGAACTTTTGTTGTTAATCTGACGCTTTCACAAAGGTATGCCGCTTGTGTTTTGGCTACTGTTCATCACTAGATCGACGAAATTACCATCGCGGTTCTGACAAACTTTTGTTGTTGATCTGACGCTTTGGCAAAGGTATGTCGCTTGTGTTCCAACTGCTATTCATCGCTAGATCGACGAAGTTACCATTGTTGTTTCGAAAAACATGCGTTGTGAGTTCGACGTTTTAAAGTTCATTTGAATATCAACAAAAATTGAGTGACGATAATGATTTTTGTGATTCGTCGGTATACAGACAATAGATCATCAAAATTCCAACAAACTATCGTTTAAAATTGGAGTCAAATTTAGTAGTGTATCTTGCATGTTTCATCTTGGCCAACATGAGAATTTTTTTGAAGCTTGCAAAGGATATAAATAAAGGATCAATTTTGTTGCAAAAGGTATGAGAGTGTGAGTATGAGATGAGGTATGTGTGATTATATGTGTATGAAAGTAAGTTGAAGATAACTAAGGTTGTTAAGTAGAGGTGTTGAAGATATATGCCAATTTGAAGAGTGGTGATGTTGTGGAGGTGATTGATCAACATATTTTGTCAAGTATGTTGTGCAAAGGTTGTAGCCTCTTTCTATAAGTGTTTTTATTTGTAGGGAGTTGTAGTTTCCTTTGGTTGAGGCTATAAAAGTATGTTTTAGGGAGTTGTAACTTCCTTTGGGTTGTAGCCCATAATATTTGTTGTAAATATTGTTTTTATTTGTGAGTCTTGATTTGGACTATAGTTCCAAGCAGTTTCAATCCAAGACAAAAGATGTCTCTATGTAGAAGGTCTCAAACACAATATTCTCAGTGTAAGTCAGATGTGCAATAAAGGATACAATCTTATATTTCATGATCAAGGGTGTGAAATTAGAAGAGAAAATTTTGGTAGATTGGTGGAAGAAGGATCTAGGATAGATAACAACTTATACAACCTAAAGGATGTTAATGGAAGCAGTTGTCCTCTAGAATAGACTCGTGAATGTTGGTTGTGGCACAAGAGGATGGGGCACATCAAATTTAATAATCCTATGAAGATAAACTCCATACAAACAATAAGAGATATGCCAAATATTATCAAACATGCAAGAATATTGTGTAAAGAGTGTCAGATTGGGAAGAAGACAAGGATAAGATTCAAGACCAAGCAGTATTTTTCCATAACACCATTGGAATTGATTCATACCAATTTTTTCAAACCTACTATGATAAAGAGTCTCCAAGGTGAAAGGTATTTTATGTTTCTCATTGATGATTTCTCTAAGATGACTTGGGTTACATTATTAAAAGAAAAATCATAATCCTTAAGAAAATTTAAGATTTTCAAGTCAATGGTTGAAAATGAAATGAATGCTAGAATCAAGTGTTTAAGGTCTAATAGAGGTGGTCAGTTCACATCAAATGAATTTGAATAATTTTTTGAACATGGAATAAAGAGGCAGATCTATCTACTACTAGAACACCTTTGCAAATTGGAGTGGTGGAAAGGAAGAATATAACTATTTAGGATATGGCAAGAAAAATGTTGATAACCAAGTTGCCTAATGTATATTGGAAAGAAGCAGTCCATACTGTTGTTTATATTCTTAATAAAGGTCAACTAAGAGTGAAAAACACCAAGACTCCTTATGAGCTATGGTATGGAAGACCAACAAATATTAAGTAATTTAGAATTTTGGAAGCAAATATTACATCAAAAGAGATGAAGGAGGTTTGGGAAAATTTGAATCAAGATTTGATGAAGGTGTTGGTGTTTCCAATTGATTATCCGGGTTTTCCTAAAGATTAGCTAGTTATTATGCATATAAACCCTAGGCCAATGGTCAATGAACAAGAGAGACTTTACAATTCTCTCCTCTACACTTTAGGCTCTACAAAACCAAGGTGGGTTCCCCTATAACATCATTCGGTAATATAACTATTATTTGCAATGATGCCTTTGATAATAGATTATTCACACTAAATTTGTAAAGGGTATGTTTGATGGGCTAAATCATCTTCAAAACCCTCTATATGAAATGTAGTATTTTATAGTATGGATTTGAACATAAAACAATGAAAAATATAATAATGTAAAATGTGTTTAGATTTTAGATTTGATTATATCTTAGACTCCAACTTTGTGAATTAGTTTGACCAGTGCCTTATCCACAAAAGAGTCTAGAAATGAAGAAAAATTCTACAACAGACTAACTTATGGCTTCTTATAACCTCACTTCCTAACAATGAGAAACCAACAAAAGAACGATGCTATTATACTACTAAAAAATCCATATTGCAACCACACTATCCTTAATGAATGAGTTGAAATAAAATTCATTCTATTCCTTGAAAAGAAACTAAAAATTAAAGTATCCATAACACAAAACATGATATGAGAACCAAATATAATCCTTGATTATATTGATCCACAAGATAATGTGTATAATAGTGGAGACTATTACAAATCGATATCCAAATTTGAGATAGTATAATGAATAGTTAAGTCATTTGTTATTACAAAGAAATTAAAACATTCCTTCTCTAAGTTTATGAGGAATTACCTATACAACCTAAAAAATATACAAATACTTACAAAGTCTAAGAATCAAAACCCTTTGAATGAGACTCAAAATTATCTTTTATAGATACAAGGGAAGCAACAAGCAAAAAGTCGCATTCAACTACCTATTCACTAGAAGACAAAAATCTAGGTGATGGCAAAATTTACAAAGGATAAAAATTTATTACAAAAGTTGATAGCCACCTAAAAGTGGTTGGATATCATTGCAACATTGAATTTAGCATATGGGAGATGATTTCCTAAAAGTTATCTCTTGTAGATGATATGACACCCCTGACATTCTCTGCCTGACAAGCCTATGCAACAATTATACTTGGTTGTTGGAAGCCGATTGAAATGTAACTCAAGATGTAATACCTTATTCTTCCATGTCTTCTACTTGTCATGTTGACGTGTCAATACTTGGTGGAATTTTTTTTGACTCTCTCCAAATGTGATTTGTAATCTTCAATCAAAATATACGTGCGAGTTCAATGAAACCTAATAAATTGTATTCTAGTTTAGTGAGTGCATCAATACTTGAGTTTAGTTGGTTAACATCTACCTTTCATTCCTTGTTTATTTTATTATAAATGGGCGTTATAAGATTTACAAACTTTGACTTCCACTCCACATATGTTATGACCTCATCCTCTTCACTCAAAATTGAGGGTATTTAGAACTATTCAAAACTATCAAAAGTGTTCAAATCCTTTTTCATTAGATCCCTATACCTTCTATGATGAATCAAAAGGTCATCCAATAAATCTGACTTATTCAAAATGTCAAATACTAAACTGCCATCAAAATTGGGATTTTTGGAAAGAAGTTTTAGCTCCTCAATCTCATGGGGTAAACCAACTTGGAAGAATATCAACCTCTCCATGCTTGATTATGGTTAGAGAATGCATCCCTCAATATGGTGTAATTATCCCATACTTTATTTAGTTGGGAGATGATCCTTGACAACCTATGCTCCAAAAATGTTGTCAACTAGGTAAAAAACCCTCTTCACAACCCCTTCTTTTGTTGCTCTAGCCTCTATTTTTCTTTGTTTCAATTCCTCTCTCAGTTCCTTAATCTCAGTGACCAATTTATTTCTATATTTTTATATGGAGGGAGCAATAGCCCCTACATTATTTTGAGCCTTTGTTGCTAAGGCATTTTCCTTATCAAGATCTCCTTGCAACTTCTTAACAATAGCCTCAGTGAAGAGGGATGCATTGACTGTCAAGGAAATTGCTTGTGTTGCACTTGTGTCCTCCACTCTTTGATGATGAGATTACCTATGAGATCATTTGGGTCACTTATTACTTGTGCCTTGTTGGTCTCTAGGAAAATTGACCAAATAGCCAAAGTTTCAGGTCTTGGGTAGAATCTTGAACCAAAATACAAGGCCTTTGCCTACTCCTTTGAGCTCAAAATTGGATTCTAGCCCTCATGCCTCTTGATAAAATAAAATTAAATGGAAGAAGAGATGTCCCATCCCAAAAAAATAGACACCCTTCCCTCTTTGCTAGTTCTCTGCCTCTTTAAGGAGTCTTAGTGTTCATCTCCTCTTTGACATTCTTCCAAAAAAATTATTTGATGTCTTTCTTCTCATTCTTAGAGAGGCTTCTTCCTGAGATGGTCTATTTCAATTCTCCCCCCCTTATTTTTAAGGAAAATTTCCTTAAACTCCTATGTGGTCATGAATTGTTCATCTTTCAAAAATTCTTCACAAGTCTTAGCCTTTACATCATCCACCACCTTCCCACCAATTTCAAAATTGATGACTAATCTGTCATTGTGGGGCCTTTTAATTAACATTTTATGAGGGGGTAGCATGTCTTGAACCATGAGAGAATCTCCATTAAACTCCTCAGGATCAATAGGATAATCCACCAAAGGTCCAACTATTGTATTTATTAATTGTAGGGGCTTAATTGGCCAAGGACTTGGTGGTACATCTGCTCTAGAAGAAGGAGCACTCAATCTGCTTGGAGTAGTAGTAGGTACATTTTCCAATAGCTTGTTAGAATTGTCTAGCATAGTCATCAATCTAACTATGGGGTCTCTGATATTCAAAAATGACCCTTGGAAAGAACAACCAACCTTCTTTCTCGTATTCTCTGCAATTTGGATCTTGACCCATAGGGCCCTCCTTTATGAAGCTTGTCTCTCTGAAGAGAAATTCTTGATCAAATCTTCTATGTTGCTAGGATCATGGTGGTAGGCAAAAAAATTGTAGTTGGTCCTCTGTCTGTGGATGAATCCCTCAAGATCAAAATTCCTGACCTTATCCACCTTCATCCTATATGGAAACAAACTCTCATTAATCAACTCCATACCTTCTTTTGATAAGGCTGTAAAATAAAAAAATATCATTGTGCCTTGGAGGAGGGCATGCTTCTTGTTGTTCCTGAAGTGAGTCTTATCTAACTCATTCATCTACTATATTATCTCCAAATATACCATCATGTCTAGAAAATATCTAGGTAGCACATGAGGTTGTACTAGGGTCCCATACATCTTGATCATAGTTGAATCAAAGTAAAAGAACCAATCTCCCTAGTTGTGATCAATTCCCTTTTTTGGGTGAGGTCTTTTGGCCTAAAAAATCTTTTTACGTCTTCTAATAGTCCCCAATCTATTGGGAGACCAAGACCTTGTCTCAAGGGCTTCACAAAAAACTCCTCAAAAGCAGAGTAGTTGGACTTGTTGTAGTCCTTATCCGAAATATAGGTCCATTCCTAGACCGACAGTATCCTGTTCTTGTCACCAACTAGCCTAACTTGAAGTTGTGGATGCCACACTTGTACTCCGCTATACAAAAGTAGATGCAAAAGGAGAGAGTAGTGCTTGAAGTGCACAAAACTAAGATCTCTCTTCACAAAACAAAGGGACTTGTGTAACTACTTTGCAACATACCCTACAAAGTCATAGGGTTTATTGGCATCCCTAATCTATATGTCTATTGCAAGAACCATTAAATTGACAATAATTTAAATTTTTTTGTCCATTCCCAATAGCTGGAGTAGGGATAAGTAGGTCTTCTAAAAATAATCTTCAAATATGTCATAAGAAAAGGGTTCAAGGTCACCTCTGCCAAACCTATGTAATTCTCTTCGTGGCCCTCTAGGCCTGAAACATGATAGCCATGTAACCCTATAACCATCCTTGTTCCTCTCATATTCACTGTCAAGGGAACCCAAGTCAATTGGTAGTTGTTCATTGGGGTTCTGGTTGAAGACCTTATAGTTGTGATCCTTGTCCAATGGCATGAGGCTCTTGCCATCCATTGTGAATAAGGACCTTGTATCAGGGTTATATACCTTGGGAATATCTCTAATCAAGTCCATATTGATGAAGACATTGGGCACCACCATTTTTCTTGGTCCCAAATTCTAGATATTGCTCACTAGCATGTCTGTATAGGCCCTTTTGTAAGCACTTTTGAAGAGTGCATAAGCTTTGCATGTGAGAATGGGGTCTCTACAACTTCCATTCCTATCAGTGAGTTTATATGTTATACTCCTCAACCTTGGACCTACTCTTGGTTTTTTGAATGATCTTGGGAGCTATGCAATTCTTTCCTCATTTAGTGTCGTCTTTTATCTCTTTGAAGTTCTAGCTATTTTGAATGTAGGGTTTTATAAAAGAAAACAAGGGTTCTATACGATTGTAACTAGGGTTTGAAAAATTCTCAATTGGTGGAAGATTTCAAAAAAAAGTGACAGCATATACCCACTATAACCCTAGTTTCCCTTCGTGCTTCAACTAAATTTAGAAACCCAACTTAGAATTACCTTTAAATTTATAAGACTTTAATTTGGAGTACTTACTTGCTCTATTGATATCAAAAACTTTAATTCACTAAAAAAACCCTTTTCTCGCTCTGAGAATTCACAACACTTTTCTTCAACACTTAGCAATTGTGATTCAAATGATATTGAGTAAAATATTTTATCTCAAGCCTTCATGAATTTGATAGGTAGCGATCCCATTCACCATTAACTTTTTGCATGCTTGAATGCTCAAGTAGTAATAGATGTTTTCCAAGTTTGAATGTGGATTGTCGATCTCAAGACCAATGGTGATCATGAAGATTTGAATTTTCCTTCATAAAGTGACAAACTTCTTTTTTCATCATACAGACAGGTGTCACCATTTTGGGGACTCACAAAGGGATAATAAGACAAAATTAGAACTTCTCAAATAGGAGAACTCTCCATGAAGTATTATAATCATGACACTTGTCACAATCTTGTAATATCACAAGAACATAAAGTAGTACCCACCATATATTTGTGAAGGCTTTAGCGTCTATGATAGAAATTAGCACATGCCTGAATACATGTTAGAATTTTGCTGCTTTGTGGGGATGAAAGTATCAGAGAGATGGAGTTATGTGAAGCAAAGAGTCTCCATGAAACACTACACACACTTCAATTGAAAACTTAAAGCTACTAGGGAATGAGGGGGACTAACCACAAATGAGGTAATAAGGCTCAATGATTTATGGTTAAACATTAGAAAATAAACATTACCCAACTATAATATACGAAACTTGGACATGTGTCATCTTTTTGGGAGTTCACAAGGCTAGAAAATGATAAAAGCAAAGCCTCCACAAATTGAAGAGATAACATGATATGTTGAAACACATCCCAAAACCCTAGGGAACTTTAAACTTTAGGAAGGAAAAATAAAATATTTCAATAAAGTTTTACAAATCAACTTCCTAATGCATGAGGGAACCACAAAAACACAATGAGGATACCCTCAAGTTGTAACTTAAGTGGTCGGGTAAAAATTTCACCATGTTGACAACATAATAGAAGGATGCTAGGGTTTTTTGATAGGGAAAGGTTTTAGAAAGCCCTAACTTATGAATTTCATACCCTAACATGTTAAAATTGAGGAATTTCAAATTTTCAAAAAGACTAGAGAAACCCTATAACCACAAAAATTTATAAGCACTACTAGAAGGAATATTTCTTAGATACTCAACTAGGAGAAAAGCTTACAAGTTATATAATAAAGGATTGAGGAAGATAGTTAAGAGTGAAAATTTTAGGGTTGATGAAGAGTCACACCAAATCGCATATGAACAAGAACACTATTGGTCAAATGAACCTTCTTGCATGGAAGATGAAGAAATTGAAGAAAAGGAAGAAACACAAGAGAAGATCATCAAGACTCCTGCCAAGTATGTTCAAAAGAATCACTAAGAAGATAATATAAAATTGGAGATAAGAATGAAGGAGTGCAAACTAGAAGAAGATTTGCAAGGACAAATGAATAGGTAAATTTTTATTTAGTGTCAAGGATAGAACCTAAAACTTTTGTTGATGCTAGCAAGGATGAAGAATGGATAGAAGCAATGGAAGAAGAACTATATCAGATGGAGAAAAATATAAATATAAATTTTATATTATTTCATTTTATTCCTAATCAATTTATATTTTATAATAAATAATCAATTTATTATTTTTAAATTATAGTACCTACATATTTTAAAAACATAAAAAACTAAATATTTATTAAATTTATAAAAAAGTAAATATATATAAAATTATTTAAAATTTAAATTTATGTATGTAATAAATTAACTTTTTTAATTAAGATTTATATAAATTGTTTACATATCTATGCAATAATTTATAGTCATTTGTTTGTTTTTTATTAGGAAAAAAAGGTTTTGAAGGGACCTTGAAACCCTTTACAATGGAAGAAAACTACTTAAAAGAGATAAATAGTGTGTCGCAAAAAAATGTATCCTTGGACATTTTTATGCTCATTTGAGTCTTTCTTGTGGATTTTGGCCTAGATTTGCATAGATTTAATGTTCTAATGTGGTCAACACATTAACATTAGGTCTTGGAGTCTTTTAAATCGATAAAAACCTTATGATGTCTTGCAAAAGTGTTGTGAAGTGTTGTAACACACTCACACTTTTCTAGGACCCTTTCATTACAATTCACTTAAATAACCTCTTTTTATCACTTACCAAGTCTTATTTAAAAGTTTTGTAAGGAGTTGTAAAAACATCTCACACTTTTCTAGGCTTGTCATCAATAATCACACCTTTCTTATGCCTTAAATGGCCCCATTATGCACTTACAGGCCTTATTTAAGTGTCTTTTTGAGAATAAACCTGGTAAACATCATTTAATATATCTTAATTCCTAACAGCCACTTAAATTGCCCTGGTGGGACCAAGTCTCCACCTTGGGAGACTTAGTCCCATTTGGCTTAAAAATAAAAACAAGTTCAAAATTCTGGCAGGTTTTTATTCTCTAGACCTTGAGGTCGGCCTATGATGTGGTACTTTCAAAAATTAGGGCATAATTGTGTATAAATATAAGGTTTTCTTCTCATTTTTCATCTCTAAGCACCTAGAAGCGCTAATTTTATCTCTCCTCTCTTCATTCACCATTCTTCTCAAGCAAAATAGGGTTTTGGCATTCTAAGTCATCAAGAAGCATTCAAGGGAAGATTCTTCATCCATTGCTGCAGAAATTCAAGATCTATGATCATGGAAAGTTTCTAATTCCTTAATTTCATGTTCATGCTTCACCTTATTTCTTCATTTTGGTTTAATTACCTAAAATGGGTTTGACCAAGGCAAACCCCCATGCCCTAACATCCAACATTTCTCTTTCTCTCTTTGTGTGTTTGCAGATTTAGGTACCTTGAAGACTTGGAAATCATTGAAGAATAAGCTACAAAGTTGTTGAAGACACCTCCTTGTTGGCTAAGTTAAAATATCTAGAAAAAGTCATTTATAGTGCCGAAAATCATAGTTTCAGATCCAGATACCTAGAGGAGCAGAAAGTGCAGACCGAGGGCTTTTGTTTCCATTTTTGGGGTTTTAGAAAAGAAAAAGTGGACTAATTCACCATCAATGGCCACTTAGTCCCACTTCACATGTTTTTTGGAGTCTTCTATAGATTTGGATACCCTTTTGGCTGAAACAGGCTTCAATATAGTTTTCCAGATTTGGGACTAAGTCGCCCAGAATGGCGAATTGGTTCCAGCAGGCCAAAATTCTAGAATCAACAACATTTCCAATCTTCATTCCAATCTGCAACATATTTCTAGGTGCATCCTTTTTTTTTACTTCTTTGTTCTATTTTATTTACATTTCTATTCATCTTTCTAGGTGTTTTTGCATACTACGATGTGTTTTCAAACAAAGTGCATTCTCTAGGTTTTGAATTAATAATTAGTTTCTTTTATCAATTTTCAATATTTAGGAAATTCTATTTACACATATTTCAATCACATTAGCATTAGTATTTAATGAACCCTCCAAGTTTTTGTGGGAAATATCTCTCCTTTTAGGTGAAAAACCCTAGAAGTGCAAGAGAGCACCTTTCCCCTAAAATTTGCGGTTCAAACAATAACACCCGTAGCCCACAAAATTCAAAAATGCTAACAAAAGATAAAGCTAGAAAACCCGCCAAGAACCCTACAACAAAACATCAACACTAAGGTTGGCCAACCAAAAATAACAACAAAAAGCTACAACATGTTATCAAGCACTTTGGTTAAGTCCATATTATCAATGATGACCCTATCCTGCATCTCGACCACATCCTGAAGATCTTGGAATGAAATGGCTGCCCTTTTCTTAGTCTTTCTCCTCATTTGGATGCAGGGGCCAACCTCCAAATTCTTCTCCTCGCAAAGACCATTATCCTCATTCCTATCCTCCAAGTTCATACGGTTAACCTCAACAATGGTCACCTCATGTTTTCCCAAATCCAAAGACTGACCAGTCCACTTAATGGCTTTATCCTTCAAAACCAACAAGCCCTTAGTACTAGTTTTCAAATGTTGATTACTAATTCAAACCACAATCTACAAATCAATGTTGATCTTGCTCATTCTTTTCTCCATACTCACTGACCGCTCCTCATTGATCCTTTGAACAAAAAATTCCAAAGAGGTCAACCTTTCGTAATGGATTTTACCAAGTCTGTTGGCATCCATAGCTAGCTTATCAAGAATAACATTCATGGTATTGACCTTACCTCTCACCATCCATTCCCTTTGGTTGCAGTTCACTAACATCACATAGACATCTTGCCAATATTTAAGCTTGGTATTAAGCTCCTTCACTTATGAAAAAATCCATTTCACAAGTGAGAGAAAGTTACAAGTGTCATCCTCCACCATTCTACAAAAAAATTCCATATTAATCTCCTCCCAATTGACCAGCTCAATAATAGGAATATCAACATTCTCAGTGGGTTCCTCCTCTCCAAGGGAATCCTCAACTTCAATTACCTCCACTTTCACCTAGTGCTTCTTAGGGATGTCAGCCAAACTAGCCAGAATTTCAAGTTGCTCTACCTTAACTTCAAACTGCTTAACTTTCTCAACATTATTACCAACAGGAGACTCAAAATCATCTTAGCTAGGACCAACCACCTTGGAATTCACAAAACCCTCATCGTCCTGCCCAATATTTTGCATTGGTTGCTTGTTTCCCTCATTAACTTCACCCCGAACCCCTTTAATAATAGGAATAGGGGAATTCTACAAATCTTTCAACTAATCCACACCCTACTTGACAACACACTTTCCCTTCTTAGGGCGCCTTTTCTTCTCCTTCAAATTATTTTTCACCGAAGGAATGTTTGCACAATGACCTCCCTCATTTCAACATTTGTTTCGTAACCCTTAGACCATGATTTTGGGTCCTCAGATTCATCGACAAACTCACCCTCATCCTTCGAAGATTCATCATAAATAGAGTCTTCTTCCTTAGAGTCCCCTTTCCACTCATCCGTTGACTCACTGGTTTTATACCCATTATTACTGCCTCCTTTTTTATGAACAAAGAACTTAGGAATAGTAGGTAAAACCTTCATTTTAATGTGATCAATTATAAGATTCATGAGGCCTTCATGAAAAATAGCCTTCTTGGGGTTCTTTCAGTGATCCTCAATATTGGTTTCCATGGATACAAGCAAGTCAAAGGGAAACGAAAGCAGATTTTTGTGGAAGAAGTGATTAAGTAACATGAAATGGTAACCATAGATAATAGATTACCTACCCTCCAGAGTGAAGAATTGCGAAGAATTGCATTATCATGAGAACAATGTCCCTCCAAAGCAGTTTAATGGATTTATGGGCATAACCACCACTACTAATGCACCTAATTTTATGCTTCTCCAAGCCTTTAAAGAAATTTTCTAAGGTCGTCTTGGCCACAAACCGGTCCCTATAAAACTTCCTTCCCTTTGAAGGAAGACTAGTAACCTCAAGAATGAAGTCCTCAGTGATGTTTACCTCCACACCTTGGTAAGGCAGGACCGTGTTGTTCCAACCATTCACAAAAGCCTTCATCACCTCTGGGTCAGAACCACGAAGCCTCAAAAAATATGGGCAAACACCACCCTTCTCCAAGTGTTCCCAGATGGGCTTATTACCACAAAATTCATCACAAGAGCTTGACTCCACTTTGTAATGAGCTCCTCCCATGGTAGACTGCAACAATCTACCCACAACCTGCTCTTTGTTCTTATGCACAGAAAGGGTTAATCAAACAAACCATAAGAAAATGCAAAAAATACCCACAATCCATGTGAGCCTAACAATCCAAGTACTTCCATACCTCAACTCCCAACCCATGATCTCAAAATCATCTAAAAAGTGATTATTAGATGAGCAGGCACTGAACTCAAAGTGCAAAAACCAACCGAGGATGAAATACAATAACTTATCTCCCTTGTATCCGCTTCCTTGACATGACAACTGGTCATAATTAGATATATTTTGAAGATTAAACGACATGGAATCATAAGTATTCCAATAATTACGAGCCATCACTCCTAAATTAGCGAACCCATCAACAAGCGAGTTGGCCTCCCAAAAAACATGAGTAATTCTCACCTCAACAAAAGAATTAATTATAGAAATGGCATCATTAATCAAATGAGATATAAACCAAAACAATGGACTAATCTTAAGGAGACAATTTATGATATTAAGGGAATCCGCTTCTAACCAAAGTCTAGTAACCCCCGCTTCTCTAGCCAACAAAAGGCCATGATAGGCTTATGCTGCCTCTGCAAAGTGGTTTGTCTGGGTTCCCAAAGGGAGCACCACTGCAGAGATAAAACTACCATTCTCATCACGTAACACTCCACCAAGGCTAGCAGGTCCCAAATTCCCCTTAACAAAACCGTCAAAGTTAACTTTGAACCAACCCTGAGAGGGAGCTTTCCATCAAACCCCCTCCCTAGAAGCCTTAATCTTCTTCATCAGAATAGAAAGATCATAAGAGAGGTTCCAACGATTCCCCACCAACAAATCATAATTGGAAACAACAACCTTAGAACCCGAGATAGGAAGCACCGAGCATTAAAAAAGAAAATTTCCCTTTATAGCCTCACAAATTTTGAAAGCTAACCTTGAAGGAGGGAGCTATAGTTGAAGGA